>JAODKE010000068.1:1050273-1077768 GCA_026779605.1 Mormyrus hasselquistii
TGACAAGCCCCCCCCAACTCTCCCAAACACATGACAACACCCCCCCCCCTCCCCAATGTTAAAGGATTGCTTACATCAGTGCCCCCCCCCCCCCCGCCCGTGGGGGGGGCCGGGGGGGGGGGGGGGGGGGATAGGAGAGTGACAGAGGGAGTGGCAGGGCCTGTGTGTTAATTCTGCCAGTGTGCCAAGTCCATGCACAGGCCAGACACGTTTCTTCAACTGCAGTTAGATTTCAGAGCATACCGAATGTCTCACAGCCTGAAAGAACATGAACATGACCAGAGAGGGTTAGTGTTTCACCAGCAGAAAACAGCAGTTTTGTTTTCTTTCAAGTTTTGTTTTTTTTAAAAAAAAACACATGCAGTATTAACATTACTGACACACTTCAATAAGTGAACAATAAGTAAAAATATGCATATCAGATTGATGGTGGCTTTATGTCACACAGCCTTAAGTCTGTAATCTGCATACATCGGAGTGCCTCTCCCAGGGCAAATGATCTGACATGAAGCCAAACATCTCATCAACAATTTGAAGCACATGGACAAGCAGGCGCCTTTGCTCTTCAAACCTTCAGCTGGTTCTCGTCCACCCTAATCTCCAGATGGAGGTCAAGAGTGTGCCGCTGAGTGGAAACCTTCTCCATCAGGTCCTTAAATGCCCTCTGGGTGGCGCTGAGAGACTGGAGCAGAATTCTACTCTGAGAGGGACTCAGGTATTGGGCATGTTCCGATATGAAGTACTGGACCTCAAAAGCGATGTCCTCCAGCTGCTGGCGAGTAACTGACAGGTTCTCCTCCATGTCCTTCAATACCATATCAAGTAATAATTAATAAAACGTGAATACAGTCAGTTTCCATGTTATTGGCAAGAAAGGGATATACACTTCAACAGACCTTCAGGTGTCCGAGATAATTATGAAATTGGGCTTTAAAATGAACTTGTGTCAATGGAACAACTAATCTAGAAATCACGCCATTTCAGAAAGATGTACCTTGATTTGCTGAATCTGTTCCTTTATCTTATCCAAGTCATCCATGTTCATAATACCAAGTCTGGAGACTGTCTCAGAAGTGTGATCAATAGACACTGAAATCGTTTGAAGGTATCTTATAAGATCTTGGAATGAAGACTCTAAATGCAACTACACAAGAAATACATTTTTTAGAGTGATGCTTGAGCCCACCAAAACAAACTGGAAAAAAAAATTCTCTTCATTCCAGATTCTTCAAAATTAAAAATTTACAAAAGCAGAAATATATGTGATACTTGAAGCCAGAAGCCCATTCTGGGGTACTGACCTTTCCTGCTTCCATGGCCTGCACTATAACTTCACTTCTTGTTGCAGACATTTCACGAATGTCGGAAAACTTGAGCTGCACGTCTTGGAGTGCTGCAGCCAGATCCCGGCAGATCTGTTCAGGAACGTGTCCATTAGCAGCCTTTAGCATGCTTCCCGCAGCAGCCAGATCTGCAGCGAGGGTGTCAGCCAAAGCAGAGAGCTGTGTGTCTAGTGACTGGAAAGAGAGAGTGTGGCTTCTGTCAGCACCGGGACAGGCGTGAAGGAGAGTGAAGCACCTGCGCATGCGAAGATACTTAACCACGGGGCAGAAATGAGGCCAAAGACAGAAAACCTGCTTCTACTGATATGAAAATTACTGACCGTAGTTTCTTCCAGCTGATTCTGCAGTCCCTCCATACTATTGCTCAAAAGGCCTTGACTCTCAAAGTCATTCTTAATATCCTCAATAACATCTGCATGATCCTGAAGTCTACCCACAAGTTCCAAATAATTTTGAGTGGAGTACTGCAACTGACAAAAAAACATAGGTTTAGATAAACCACAAGTACTTCTGAAATAAGATTCACACAAGAGTAGTTTTTCTTACCTTGTATATTGTTTTGTCATGGTCTTCTGTGCTTTCAGCTGATTCATGGTCACCCGATTGCTGAAAAGTGATGGCCGAGGGGAAAGACCCAAAATGGGAAGCATCCTCAGGGGCCTTAAGGGCGCTTGTTTGATCATCGCTAAGCACCTGCTCATGGCCAGCCTCCCGACAGGAACTCTCTACATTATGGGGGGTCCTCCCAGCAACAGCCAAGAGCACATCAGCCTTAATATTCGAAATCTCAGAAGCAATCTGCTCCTGCTCTGGTGTTCCCTCAAGATGAGCTCCTTTACATGAAATTTGTTCATGGTTTCCAAGTGGCTGGAACTGATCCAACCGTAGTACCTCCTGATTTGATGAGTCACTATGAGGCTCCGACCATTTATCAAAAATTGATTCTCTCTCTTCATAAAGGGAACTTGAATCCTTTTGGAGGTTTCCATCGATGCCCGACATCGACGTTATGGGAATAACATCCTTAGTGTCTAAAGTCTGCAACCTATCGGCGTCCAGGCCTTTTGACATCATTTTCCCCTGCTCAAACAGATTTCTCAGCAAGTCCTGAGAGTTTGGTGAGATTTCATCACGTGGAGTTACAGCAGCATCATCACAAAGATCAGTCATCTTGTTTCGCCCATCATGATCCAATCTGCCTGATTCCACACAAAGGATTGTTTTAATAGCTGAATGATCCAACAGTTTTGAGTTCTTTTCTGAATCTACAGAAAATTCCCCCAGAATATTTTCATCCAATTGATTTTCAAAGGTTATATACAATTCTGAAGCAGGAATTCCGTCTCCAATATCAAATTCAACGGAATCCTGTTTCTGATACGTTACCTTTCTTGAGGGTTCAGTTCCCAAAATAGGCATATGTTCACATGACAATGTTAAATGACAGCTTTCTGCTGACAAACAGTCCCCTGAATGTTCATGTGCAACAACACCAGACGCTGACTGACCACTGCCCATGGATACTTTGCTTTGGCTACCACACCCAGCTTCAGATTCTGTCTCCACTTTGAGGACCATTTCAGATGCTACACCTAGCAAGCCTCCAGCATTCTCTGCTTCACCCGCGTAAGTTTCCTTCACAGAGGTATCTTCCCATTGGCTTGCAATGACTTCAGATGCTGAAGGATGACCCTCTTCGGGGGGGTTACTGTGCCCACATTGTGGGTCTCTGGCCATCATGCTTGTTTCTTCATTTAGGGTGGATGTTTGAACTATTGAAGTATATTGGTGTCTCGGAAACACCTTATCATTCAAATTATGCAATAAAGTCTCATCAGATATGAAAGGATTTCTTTCAGCAGGGACTATGCTTTTTTCCATTACTACTAAATTAAGTACAGCTGCTGAATTACCAATTTCATTGTTCAGAGTAGCATTGTGCATTTTGGATACCTGTGCCGAGCTATGCATTTCAGCAATCAATGCTGAATCAAGATTTTCAGATGCCTGTGATGAACCGTGCCTTTCAGTGATCTGAGTGGTATTGTGCATTTCAGACATCTGTGCTGAGCTATGCATTTCACTAGGGGGCACTGAATCAAGATTTTCAGATGCCTGAGATGAACCATGCGTTTCAATGATCTGAGTGGTATTGTGCATTTCACACATCTGTGCTGAGCTATGCATTTCACTAGGGGGCGCTGAATCAAGATTTTCAGATGCATGTGATGAACAATGCATTTCAGACATCTGTGCTGAGCTATGCATTTCACTAGGGGGCACTAACTCAAGATTTTCAGATGCCTGTGATGAACCATGCATTTCAATGATCTGAGTTACATCGTTCTTCTTTGATAACTGTGCCGAGCTATGCATTTCAGCAATCAATGCTGAATCGAGATTTTCAGATGCCTGTGATGAACCGTGCATTTCAGTCATCTGAGTGGTATTGTGAGTTTCAGACATCTGTGCTGAGCTATGCATTTCACTTAGGGGCACTGAATCAAGATTTTCAGATGCCTGTGATGAACCATGCATTTCAATGATCTGAGTTACATCGTTCTTCTTTGATAACTGTGCTGAGCTATGCATTTCAGCAATCAATGCTGAATCGAGATTTTCAGGTGCCTGTGATGAACCGTGCATTTCAGTGATCTGAGTGGTATTGTGCATTTCAGACATCTGTGCTGAGCTATGCATTTCACTAAGGGGCACTGAATCAAGATTTTTAGATGCCTGTGATGAACCGTGCATTTCAGTGATCTGAGTGGCATTGTGCATTTCGGACATCTGTGCTGAGCTACATATTTCATTGAGCGGAGCCGAATTGAGATTTTCAGATGCATGTAACAAATGCTGCTGCTGAGTGATCTGGGATGAACCGGACATTTCAGTTATGCGTAATGAATCAGGCATTTCAGACACCTGTGTTGAACTACTCATTTCATTTGATGTTAAATCAAGATTGTCAGATGCCTGTAACAATCCATGTGTCTGAGTGATCTGTGCTGAACTGAGCATTTGAGTAGTATGCAATGAAACAGGAATTTTGGATATCTGTGTTGAGCTAAGTGTTTCAATGGCCGACACTGAATCAAACATTTCAGACTCCCAGGATAAACCGTGCATTTTGGTCAATGCTGAACACTCCTTTACACTGTCCTCCACATCTACATTTGCTGGAAAGTTCTCCAATCTTTTCTCACTTCCTTCAGCCTCATACTGCTTGTGTTCCACACAGTCTGTCAGACAAAAATCCCCCTGAACTTCAGCCATTCCTGGATGATGCGTATTTCCAGAATTGCGCGAAAGAGCAGCTGTGTCAGTTTCTTCATGAACCACCAATACCTCCTGTGGAGGCACCCCAGGTTCAAAAACGTTCAGAGTCAATGCTTCAGTTTTGAGGTTAGAAGGCATCTCCTCACCCGATACCATGTCTGTAGGACAGTCGATTAAGTCTTTCTCGTTTGATATCTCACTAACATCATTATTTTGATGGCCATTTCGTAAACCAAAAAAAATGTTACTATTTTCCTTACAGACCATGAATGAATTAGCCACACAAGAGTCAACGCTCTCATATGTACAAAATCCATCATGTTGTTTTTCAGGCTGCACATCATGTGCATTGGTAGATACCTCTGCATCATGTGTACAACATAGTGTAGCAACAGTTTCATCTTCATCTTTGACTTCAATCACACTGGAAAAGTCTGAGCTCTCAACCAGCACGTCTTTCACATGGATATAGTTTCTCAGCACAGACTGGTCAGATAAATTCCTTTCAACAGATGCTTGTAATCCAGAACCTTTAATATGCACATACTGATCAGCCATTGCATCGATGGTGGGATCTTCCATTACCTCACCGGAAATGGATGGATCATCTGGTTTATTTTTAATTTCTTGACTAACAGCATCAAAACAACTTGAACCTTCGATCATGTGTTTAATATTTACTGACATGTACTGATCATCTGTTCCATATCCTCCTTCAGTTTTATCAAACGACAGGTCATCAGTAAGGTCACAGGTCTGCATTGTCGTATCTTCGTACTTCCAGACATACTTCGCTGACCCAGTGCATTCTTCTTGCAAACTGTCAGTTTTAGGATCTTTTAGAATGCCAATAGATTGCCTTTCTTGAACATATTTATCATCACATTTAATGGAATTCATTATTGCCCCAATTGTCAGGTCTGATCTGAAAATCCTTTCAACCAGGTCATCAGATACAAGACCTTGCTCCAAAGCCTCACTGACTGTAATGCATTTTTTAGATTCTGAGTCACAGAAGCTCCCCAGAAGTTTCTGGTGTTCCATGATCTGCAGTGCAACTTTTGAGGATACAGAGCCTTTTTCCACAGCTTTTCTCAGAGTCAAAAGAGTCTGCGTTTGATTGCATGGCATGTGATCATCGTTTAACTGTAAGGCTAAGAGTTCCAAAGCAGTTCCTTCATCTAGAAGTCCTTTATTGAGGGCAGCATTGAGATCATACCGCTTCCCAGATGTGACATCCAAAATTCCACCTTCCTCAACTTGTGCCTTCAGGAGATGAACAGCATATTTTTGTTCCTCCTTCTCTCGCCAAACTCCATCACCATATGCCCATTGTTCTGGATGCTCAGCTAAAGACTCTGAGTTTTCGTCTACGTTTAGCTGAACATTTGGTGCTCTGACAGGATGAGAATCTGTTTTCACTAAAACTCCTTCTGTTGAGCATGAGCCCATATCATAACAAACCTCTGAGCTGGACGTTAGTGACGTCTCCTCTTTGGTCTCTCCCATTTCTGTTTGTTTGGCATGACTTACATTCTCATTTTGCTTTTCCTGGCTTTCAGAAACATCTAAATCATCAAAGGCATCACATTTCAGTTCATCACCTTCTTGGTATGAGTGAGCAATGCTTTGTTTCTGGGTTTTAAGTGCATTTTCAGAAAGACCCTGTAGTTCAGATTTAAACTCCATGGCATCAGCCTCATAGCTCCTGGATATTGTAAGCTTTTCATAACCACCTTGGGACTGCCCATTAGCTTTATGACAAGAGATGACCTCATCCACATCTGGGCTCCTGCGTTCCTCCTCTATTGTGTCTTCTTTAAGACGCAAGCAGCCTTTATCATCCACACTATTGTCGCAGTAAAGGGCTGCGCCTGTCATCATCCCAGTGGTGTCATCTTCTGTTGACGTCTCCCTTAAGGCCGAGTCATCAATATTATTAGTGGCATTGTACTGCATTTCAATGCTGGCTTCCATAATGTTCTCTGTAAAAAGTTGAGCCATTTTATTTAATTGACCATCAAATATTAAAAGCCTTTGTCCTGATTTGGGATCCATGTAGCTATTCATCATAAGGTAGGAAACAAACAATTTCCTTGCTTCTGTGGGTGAGGGAACGAGAACGTTCTTTGCATCCATCGGCAGATCTTCTGCACCTTGGCGGGATCCTTCGAGCTGAAGCTCTCGCCAAGAGAGCCATGTGGAAAACGTGTCATTGGGTTCATCGATATCGGGGAATGAATCGGGGACTTGGACAGTTTTCAGTACGTCATACGTGCATTTGTTTATCAAACCGCTCTGCGCTGCAGATTCAAAGCTGACAACTTCGGAGACTTCCGGTACGTAAAAAGCTGCAATCTTCTGCCTATTGCTTAGCAGCTTGCAGGCGACCTGATTGGTTATCATTTCATGATGCAGAGAGGTTGACACGGTAAGAATTTCACCAGAATGAGGCCAGATAAGTCCCATAAAGCTCTTCTGTCTTTCCAGGACTAAGAGAGCACTGCTGGAGCTCATTAAGTTGCATTGCACGGCTTCATCAACTGTCAATCTTTCACCATTGTGAGGATTAACAATGCCACCATTCTGGACCTGAAGGCTTAGCACTCCACAGGCAGTGTCCTGATCAATCAAGCCTTCTGCTACGGCCTCCTCCACAGTCAATTTGAAGCCTGTTTTAGGGTCAACAATGCCGCCAGCGAACAACTGAGCACCCAGCAGTCGGAGGATCGTTTCTCGATCGATGAGTCCTTCATGCATAGCTCTCAGGATGCTGATCTCTCTACCAGACTTCAAAGATATAGTTCCATCTCTTCTTTTCTTCACCGGCAGCAAGCGGAGGCCAGTCTCTTCATGAAGGAAGCTCCTCTGCACAAGCTGGATGAGCGAGACCTTCTCTGCCGTGTTGGGGTCGATCAAGTCCTTCCAATTATTTTGCCTTTCAAGTACCTTGACAAACAGTGAAGCAGGCATCAGGCCATACTGAAATGCACTTTCCAGGTTCAGGACGTCCCTTGCGTATGTTACTCTTAATCCACCTGTCGCCAGCTGGATCTCGATTATCTTAATAGCCATTTCTTCTGAAATAGTCCCATCTTTCACTGCAGCTATGACGGGCAATGGCTCTGAAGTATACCTCGCACTCAGGGTACACCGGTTTGCCTCGTTCAACGGTTGTAGCTGCTGGTAGGTGGCTTCATCCACCAGGTTATGCTTGTAAGCTTCCTCCAGATCCACACACCTTCTGAATTCAGGTATAATCAGTCCAGATGTAATCATCTGAGCCTCAAGCAGACTAAGCCCAGTAGACTGGTCAATGAAACCACTCTGTACTGAGCAACAAACACTGTACACAGCTCCACTGGATACTTCAAGTATCCCTTCAATGTTCTGAAAATCCTGCAGAAAAAAAATAAGGCCTTGAATGTTCAACTTCAAACAGACAGTGCTGAATATCTATATATCAATATATCTATTTAACGTTATACTGGTTTCTGATTATTACTTAAAACAAAATTCAATATGTACTCACCAGTCAGTCAGGCACATGAATGTTAAGAGTTGTCAACGCAATAGCGCAAGGCTGTATCAGAGTTTCAACAGCGTGAAGAATACATTAAAAGCAGCCATGCATCTGTGAACAGAGTATTTCTGCATTTTGCCAAAACAAAGTTAGTTATAGACACAACAGAGGGCATCGCTTTAACTTTTTGATCACCTGTGACGATAAAAAGGCATGTATCTGCACCTTGATTTCACCTGCTGCTGTGAAAGGTTAGGATGAGAGTGACAGACGGTCATGCTATGCATGTTTACAGCATACTCCTTCCTGAGGACCTACTACGTGGCAGTCCTGTGTGGCGGTTTTGCAATTCCCACAATATACACACAGTCTGATGGCAGCCCATGGGACTGACATTTTTAAACACTTGTTTGAAACAAGAGAAACGTGGCATCACATGCATTAGGTCACGCTCGGAAGACGTAAACAAACAAAGAAACTGGTTAGTTGTGCATCATGCAGCCATTGGTGGACACCAGCACAAATGGCCGAAGGGGCGGTTTCCTCACCAGGTTAACTGCAGGAATCTCCTCAGCACACTGCTGGGTAAGATTGCTGTACGCCTGGTGGAGAGCCGTCAGCTGCTCTTTCATTTCCTTTTCCTCCTCCTCAGACATCCTGCAACGCGGAGGCACAAGAGAAACGTGTTTGTTCTACCTTAGGATGCCCGTTCACAATTTCATAAAATGCCACCATAACAATTGATAGGAAAAGACACACACAGGCATGCTCATGTAAACTCAGCCGGAAAGGAAGGAATCTGCTTTTAAAGAAATAGAAGGTTCTACTGGGGCTGTGAGCACACCTGCCACTGAATCTGCTCAGCATCATCTGTGTGGTCCTCAGAGCTTCAGCCACCTGCTCCTTCATCACCCCTAGTTCCTCTGTCGAGACCTGAAATGCAGGCAGAAGTTACACAGCCGCACTGAACACAGTTACCCCCTGACCACTCATCCATTTCTCGATGTGGACTGAAAAGCTTCACAGAAACTAAACAGAGAAACGACGTGTCCAGCATCACTCCTTGAGTAGCAAATAAAGTCCTACCACAAATTAAGTCTGCAGTGGGATTCTCAAACGACCCTTTAAAATGTAGTGTAAAAACTTTAGACAACTACCTAATGATTTGGTTTATTTATATATCATATATTTTCTCTTTCAGTTTAGTTTCCGAAGATTCTCTACAGTGATAAATTAACTATGTTACAACATTTACAACAAAAAAATAAAAACACATAAAATGGATGCCTTAGTTCCTCTCTTTCAAATTGTATCCTAGATTTGCCAAGTTAAAAAAGTGGCAAGATGAACTGGCGTATCATTAAAAAAAGGATATGAATTAGTTCTCTAGTGGCAATTAGCTCATCTGTAAAGGATCTCGAGCAGAAGTTGAGCCCCCAGTTAAGGTTTGAAATGTAAGGATATGGTGGCACGTGCCCGTGTGCCTGTAAGAACCTCTGCCAGGAGCACGGTTCACTTCAGAGGCTCCTCCCATGATCACATGATCACATGATTAGTCATGATCAGCCTGCTGCTGACTGCCACGTGGGCTGTACCATGCATGTGAAATATACTTTCAAAGTCATCGGGGAGTGAGACCTAACTTATTTCTATCTGCAGGGTAAGTGTGGGTGCTGGGCATAAAGCGGTATCTCTCAACATTATCTGAGTACTATAAATCAGATTTAAAGAGTAAGTTGGGGTCAGGGGGATGCGGGAGGGGGGTGTATCACTGACACAGCCACGCTTTAACCTGCATTACCACTTTATTCTGTGATTCTGCATAAATGTTCACAAGCAAAATTATGCAGAACCACTTTCCCCTGCTGCAGTACATAAAGCAAGGTCAATTGATAAGGGACATGTTTAAAGTGCTCCTCCTTATTTACCAGAGAAAGCATTTAAGCTGCGGCTCTCTAAAGTTATGCGCACAACTAAATGGTTAAATGTGCATTATGAAGTGTAAGGGGATATAGCTATGGTAACCGTTTGTGTATGTAGGTTATATAATGTGTGAAATATGTCTTGTTCTTTGCCTTGTGACATTTTAGGTTCTGGGGGTGCTTATGAACATACAGTCTACTGATCAGAAAACTCCAGAAGTGGTAACAGCTTTTGAGTTTGGGTTGATACACTGCTGGTCGTCACAAATGGGACAAAATAAGAAACCTTGGTTCTACAAAAATTTCACCAGACTAAGTTTGAGAAATACCGAATGTAGATCTGGAGAAATGACAGCACTGGCTGGGAACTGCAGGCCTTAGCAGACTATTTACCTGTGGCTGACTAGGTGCTTCTCTGCTGCTGCTACCATCATCTATCACAGGCTTATCTTCTCTGCTAAGGCCCCCTTTCACATTGGACATCCAGTTTAACAGCTTATTGACCTTCTCACCGTGCTCCTTCTTCTCGTCATCTACAGATTTCTGGGATCGGGGGAGAGAGAGTCAGATTGCCTGTTACAGTAGGTCAGTGTGGTGTCATGTGACAATGGCAGAAATGGAAAGGGAAACAAAGTCAACAGAGGAGAAGCATGGACAGCCTTCCACTGGGGTGTTGAGAGATGGTAAGATCCTGCCAGATGGAGTAAGGTGATGGATTACAATGTTAGAATCCTTAAAACATGGAATAATTTAAAAGTCATTGTTTAATATGAATATATATCAGTGAATATAGCAATGGAAGTAGCTGTGATTCAGTGAGTCATCAAAATCCATTGTTAGATAAAGTATACAAAACAAACATAAATCCTTATAGAATACATGTACATTAGATCACAATTCAAAAGTCACAAAAAAAAGGACAAAATCCCATCTGTTAAATTTTTAAAGATTATTAACAGTATATATCTTAATTTACATTTTCATTTGACATATGCATCAAATACAAGTGTTGTGAAATTTAAGCCCATGCTGTCTGGCATACAGTAATTTAAGCATCATCAATACATCCAGATGTAATGGAATGATGAGGAAGCGCCAATAGACTGAAGTTTGGTCGCCTCCAGGAGTTTGAGGCCAGTATGACGGTCAAAGACGGCTTTTTCTAGGGCATCCTTGAATGACATTTTCCTTTTAGTTTTGGGACAGCTCAGATTTTTAGTATAGGACTTCTCATCTTTCAATTGTGAGAAAACAGCCTCCTCGATAAGGCCGCTCTGAAGGGCTTCCTCCATCTTGACTCGAGCCTGAGTCTGTGGGTGGATCAGGCCTCCTGTAAGAAATTGGTATTCAAGGCACCTGAGGCCGATATCTCTTGGTAGTAGGTTCTGCTGCATGGCTTGTGTCACGGACAGGATCTTAGATGTCTGTGAGTGGACGATGCCAGAGCAGGCTTGCTCAAACTGTAGGAGCTGGCGGGCTAAGGCCTCATCCAGAAGCCCTCTTCTAACAGCCTCTGCCACTTTCATCTTCTCTCCTGTTGATGGTTCACAAATGCCACCAGTACATACTTGTGCCTCAAGCAGCCTTATAGCAGTAAGTCTGTCTAACAGATTCTGCTGGAGCCCCTTATAAATGGATACCCTTGACTTTAGGCTGAAGTCCCAAAGCCCAGCAATAGGAGAATGGGGATCTTCATAGATGGTCTTCCTCGAAATCAAGATGTCTGCAAGCTCGTTGATACTAAGGAGCCCTGATCGATATTTCCCTAGTTCTGCTTCATCTAGCATCTTCAAAGCCAGCGAATGTTCAATGCAAAACTGCCTTCCGCTTTTACAGTCTGTCAAAATGTGCAGCATCCCGCCACTTGAATCTGTCACAGAGCTTTCCTTCCAATCGGTCTCCTGCTGTGAGAGCAATAGGTAGGTCTTCCTGTCAATATGTTTGTCCATATATGCCTCATATGTTGACATTTCAGCACCATAACAGCTGTTGATGACTGATATTCTGTGAGTGCGAGTGAGGGTGATGTTCGATAGGTGCCGGTCACCAACAGGCAGGAGTAACACACAACCATCAACATCAAAGACGCATGTTCTGAGCAGTTCGCAGTAGTAAGCCTTCTGGCCTGTGTCTGGGTTATGGAAACCCTTGGGGTTGCTAACTGGTTCATAAAGACTCTGTAAGGTGGCTTTGTTTATAATCCCCTGCTCAAGTGCGATGTTCAGGGGCAGCCTAATGCCACTTTGTGGATCGATCAAGCCACCCGTGGCAATCTGTGCTTCAAGGATCTTTCTACCTTTGTGCCTGTCGACAATCCTTTCCTCCATTGCCTGAAACACAGACAGTACTTTGCCACCATGAACGTAGCCACTGATTGCTTTCTCAGCATCTAACAATTTATCTTTCAGCTCCCTCAAAACAATCCCTTTATCAAGAGCATCCAGGACAGAATAGGCTTTGCCTGTAACCTGGTCTATGATGCATCCAGTAGCAGCCTGTGCTTCAACAAACTCTATAGCGTATGTCTTCGCTATGAAACCCTTCTCTGCAGCTTCCATGAATGAGATCTTTTTCTTGCTTGACTCCAAGTAAACACCTGCAATTGCAGATGATTTGCTGGTGAATTTCGAAAGAGAATCCTGTACCTCTTCCAGGGTTTTGTGGCCTGATTTTAATTGCTGGATGGTGTCACTCTCTAAGAGCTTAAGTGCCACCAACTGTTGAATACTCACACGACCCCTAAGGGTGTGAAGCTGAAAACTGTCCATGAGGTGAGCTGTTCTCACATCAAGGCCTTTTACATCCTTTACGTTTGGAGAAACCACATGTAATTTGACGTTGGCTGAAATGGAGTTGGATTTACATGGTTGACCTTTCTCTGGGGGCACTTCTGCACACGTTGAAGATCCAGTGACAGGGTAGTGCCCCTGTTCACTCACATGCTGACTGACATTTTGAATCTTCTTTTGGTTGTAAATGTTAGTCTTGCCTTCTGTTATTATTGGTTTATCGTTTACTGTTTTCTTCTCTGTGGTTGCTATCTGTAAATGCAAAATTTATGGAACCATTAGAAGTTAAACATTTTCCACAGCAAACAAGTATGTGTGTAAATGGAAACAATTCTAAAATTAATTGCAATGTTTCTACTGCTATTTTCTAATGAGTTCAAGTTTCAAAATGATCAGTGGAGAAAAAGGACTGAAAATGTCAAGAAAAGAGTCCTCAAATGTTTTTACCTTTAATTTCCTTAGGTCCTCCTCCTGTTTACCCTTAATCTCTTCATGAGATAACAGCATCCTTTTTGCAACCTGCAACTCATTTTTCAGATTAGAAATCTCATCATCATTCACACACTGGTGGAATTTATTACTCCTGCCATCCATGTCTTTAATCTTTCTTGATTCAGAGGTGGAGACTTCCAACTTTAAAACCTTTTCCTGGAGTCCTTGCACCTCCTTTACGTAAGACACATTTTGCTCCTTCAGAGACCTCGCTTCCACTTCCCTTACTGCTAACTTCTGCTCTGTCTCGAATAACATTTCCTTCAGCCTTTGATTCTCCTTAGAACTCACATTTTGGATGCTGTCCATCTTAGAAATACTCGCTGCTAACTTTGTGTTTTCAGTTTCTAATTCTGTGATGCGAGTTTTTGCACAAATTAGTTCCTGGTTGATGACATTCTTCTCTTTCTCTAGTTGACTGACCTTTGAACGAAGAGTGTCTATTTGCTGCTCTGTCTCCTGCTTTGATTTTTGAGTACCCTCATTGAGAGTTTTTAATCGCTCAATTTCTTGACGCAAGTATTTCTTTTCTTTTTCAGCAGTATCAGTGCTGTACATGAGTTCTCTGGACTTTTTATCATATTCAAATTTGGCATCTGATTCTTTCAACACAAGTTTTTGCTCCATCTCTTGTTGGAATATTTCCAGGTGTCTTTCATAAGCATTTTTCTGCAGATCCAGTTTTCCTTTCAAGTCATCCAACATCCGTTTGCAATTTTCAAGCTGTTCTTCCAGCTTCTGGGACCTCAGCTGGGCAGCTGAGCATTCCTTCTGCTTCTGCCGCACTTCCTCCTGTGCTTTCTCGAGTTTCTGTCTTAACAGAGAGACCTCCAAGGTCAATGCCCGAGATTTCTCTTCCACTGCAGTTCTCTCCCTCTGTAGAACTAAAATTTCCTGTTTGAAATTCGTTGAGAACTTTTCTGAACTTGAGGTCATTTCTTTCATTTTCAGTCTGTTCCTCTGAAGTTCTCCTTCAAGGTCTTTGATTTTTGATTGGTTTATCCTCCCCTCTTGGGTTTCCTTCTGCAACTCTTCAGTTGTTCTCCTCAGAGAAGTTTTCACAGCATCTAATTCTGCCTTGAGAGTAATCAGTGTTTTGTCCGCAGCCACCTTGTCCTTCTGAAGAAGGCCAATATCTTTCTTGAGATCTGAAGTAATACTGTCAGTGTTTCCAGTCATCTCTTTAATAGTATGTTTATATTTCAAAAGTTCACTCTCTAGCTCCTTTACCTTAGAAAAATATTTCCGAACCTCTGTGCTCTCCTTTTGAAGTTCTTCCTTGGCTTTCCTTAAAGTCAGATTCAAATCATTGATTTCAATCTTCTGTTCGTGGACTGACTTGTCAGCCATTTTCTTTTCAATGCTTACAGAGTTTATTTCGGATTTCAGGTTTGTGATTTCATTTTCATGATTAGCTATGCTCAGACTGAGGGCATTGTTTTTCTGTTGTAGTTCTGATGTTTTCCTGACTTCTTCATTGTAGTCCCTCAGCTTAATCTGAAGCTCATGTAAGGCTTGTGTTTTCTTCAGTAGTTCCTCTTCTATGATTTTAACCTGAGTTTTTGTACTTTCAGCCTGAGATTTATATATATTGATTTGTTGGTCTTTGCTGCCCATTTCCATGGAAACCTTGTCAAGCTCTGATTTCAAATTTTTCATTGATCGCTCACTCTCCAAATTAATTTTCTTTAGTTCATCCACCTTCTTTCTTAACTGAACAACAACTTGACTGTTCTTCTCAAGTTCCATCTCCAGATTTCTAGCTTTAAGTTGAAGTTCCTGATCTGACTTTGTCTTCAGATTAAAGTCTTCTTTGGTTTTCTGGAGAAGCTCTTTCAAGCCCTCTACCTCCTCCTTCCTGGTTTTGAGTTTCTGTTCAGCATATGCTTTTTCTTGCTGTAAGGTTTCTATGGCAGCCTTCAGGTTCCTGAGATCATTGTCTAACTTAGCATTGTTTCTCGTCAGCTCGTTGACCTTAAATCTCAAACAGTCACCATCAGCCTGTTTTGTGCTTAGCTCTTCCTCCAAGCAGCGCATCTTGTGATTTATTTCCTGTTCCAAAGAGCTCTTCTGAACCAACTTTCCATGGTTTATTTTTAACTGCTCCTTCAAGCCTTCAACTTCAGTTTTATGGAAGATGGCTTTCTGCTCCAGGGATGATTTCTCTCTCTGCAAGGACTTTACTTGCTCTTGAAAGACATAAACAGACTTCTTTAGTTCTGTAACTTCCTGCCTCAGCTCCTCTAGCCTCTGTCTGTTACTGCTCCTTTCAGAGTCCATTTCCATCTGGAGCTTCTTCAGCCTGCCATTCGCATCATCTAAAAGATCCTTGAAACGCTGCACTTTTTCTTCAGCCATAGTTTTCTGCACCAGCACCGAATTCAGCTCTGATTTCAACGTCTTGACTTCGGACTCAGCCCTCTTCTTTCCCATGGCCAGTTCTTCAATCTTATGCTGAAGCATCATGTCTGACCCCAGAAGGTTAGCACTGGGAAAGCTGCACTGATGCACAGTCTCCTTCACAACGGACATATGCAGGTCACTTGAGGATTCCCTGGACTCTGATTGCAGGGCCAGGTTCACCTCCATGCCTCGCACCAAGTCCATCAACTCAGCCTCAGTATCCTCTTTGGCCCTCAGTTCCCGCTCCAAAGTGCGTTTGTGCTCCTCCAGGTCTTGCACATCACTGTCCTTCTTCCGCAGGTGTTTCTCTAGCTTCCTCCTGAGCAGTGTGCTTTCCTCAATGTTGCTCTTCAGCAGCTTCAGGCTGGACTCCAGGGCGCAGTGCTTTGCCTCGGACTGCTGAACAAGCTGTCGTGCTCGGCTGAGCTCAAGCTCGGCGGCCGCCTTGCCTTTGACTACCCCCTCCAGCTCTGAACGGTACTGTTTCACTTCATACTCAGCCTTGGACTTCTGCAGGGTCAGGTCATCGATGGTCCTCCTATGGGCCTCCAGCTCCCCTTCGAGGTGCTCGAGGCGCTGCTGCCTCTCAGCCAACGCTGCCTCCAGCTCCAACACGGTGCCCTTCAGCCTGACCAGCTCCTCCTCACTGGCCGATTTCTGCATCTCCATACTCTGTGTCAAGGCGATATACTCACTCCTTTCTGAGGTCTTCCTCCTCTACAATAAGAGACATCATCATCTACTGCTCATGTCTGGCAGAGAAAGTGAAGGGCTAGGGCTTTGTGACCAGTGCTTGCATACTCACCGTAGTGAAGCATTCAGCTCCGACACCAAGCATCCCCTGCCACCTTTCAGCATGTAAAAGCTCCTATGACTTTCTAGCATTTACTAGAAAGCACCAGTTTGTAGTAGGACAGTATCCATCACCATCAGCAATACAAAAGAACATGTCTTTTGTATCAGCATTTCAGACTCAGAAAACCCAACTAGGAACAATGTACAATGAGGAATTAACATCAATCACTGTCTACAAAATACGATGAAAATAACATAAAAAAAAAACACAATGAAAATTCATTGCATCAAACTACAATAAAATGACACTTCAAAAAAATTTCATAAATTTTAGTCCATAAATGTTAAATCAACATTATTTATAGTTTATTTACAATTTTATTTGTACCACACATTAAAAATAAAGGCATCATAAAAGTTCAAACCAACCTTCAAGAATGAGAAGAACAAATTAAATAATTGGGCATTTAATTACACTAGTATCCCATGTTCCAAACTCTGGCGAATGACCACCCTAGCAGTGTTAGTTTGCCTGGAGACACCAACAGTAATGTAAAGGATCAGAAAGGCAAATGCAATGAACGGCCATGCAGGCAAACCACCAGAAATCCGTTCAAACAGTAACCATGAGGGTCCAAGCCACACAAAGGTATGACAAAAAACAAGTCTCATTAGAAATGTGCGCAGGAATTTTCTGCAATCAGCACTCATCAGTTTACCATAAGCTTATTGTCAATTAGGAATTCTAATTAATACATAAAAGTCATTGATCTATGTGAAGTAAATGAAGAAAACTGTATTGATATTCAGCAATACTACAATTTATATTACACTTTTATAATGTATGTGAAAAGTACTTAATAGTTTTAGCTGAACCAGCATTAAGACTATAATGGAAATAATGAAATAGGATCTTGTGAGGCCTACAGAAATCTCCTACCTCTTCCTCTTCAGTCCTCTTCAGGTTCTCACTTGCAAACTTCACAAACTGGGTCATCAGGGTCACCAGAGCTGTGTATCGAGTCCGCAGTTCCATAAACTGCAAGAACAGCAGAAGCAGCCATTTTCAGAACAGGGACTCCAATGCGGCTGGCAAACTCCACCTGACTGGAGCAGAACGGCCCTCACTTCCTGTATGATGGCGTCAGAGGAGCACTGCATCCGCCGGCGCTTCACGGGGGATTTGTGCTGTGAGTCCACCATTGCTCTGTAGGTCATCAGCTGCAGGTCATAGTCCTGGACAAAACAAACGGAATCCTTGGTGTCCATAATTCAGGCCCCAGAAGCAGTTTGAGGAACATTTAACCCTGATTCATATGTTTACCCATACTGAAAAGGTGTTTTAAAGGAATCAATCAGCTGTGTCAAGGTAAATTTTTATTTAGAGCAGTACAAAATTGACTGTGAGCCTAGAGGTTTACCAGACAATAAGTCACATATTTAGCACATGTGCAAAGAGTTACCTTCACAGTAGCAGAATATTGCTCTGAATACTTCTGGCATTCATCAATCTTGCTTTGCTTCTGTTCGATTTCTGAGATGAGAACCTGCAAGGCATCAAGCAGCAAACCGGCAAATCACAACAATTTACTTGTGACAGGGTAATATAATGGTTTTAAGCAGAATTCAAATGCCTAATATAACGAAAGACCCACTTCAGGTCTCTAGTCATGAAATAAGAACTGTGATGTGGGTTAGTCATGAAGGAGCCATAAGTGACCACTTTGTGTCCTCCACCTTCTGCTGGTTGAGCAGCTCTGCCAGGGCCTTGCTGTCTTCCGGCTGCTGCTGCTGGGCCTTCAGCTGTGTGGTCTCCATCTCGTTGATCCACTCATCCAAGGTGTCATAGGTTTCCCTGTAGTACTTCAGAGACTTACCGATGCTCTCCAAGTCACGAAGTCTGAAAATAGAAAAAAGGAAATCCTTTAGGCTTCGTTCAACAAATCACGGTGAGTTGATAAGGAATTCTGTTACAAACCTGTTCTCAATCTGGGAATGCAAACTCATCCATCTCTCACTAAGCTGATCAGCCTTCTCCTTGTGCCAATCCAGGTCAAAGTCCCGCTCATTGTGTGTCTTGAACATGCGATCACTAATGTTTCTGGCCTTCTGTAGCTCATCTTCCAACTCATGGAAAACCTCGCGTTTTTCGTCAATTTCTGTGCGCCATTGCTAAAAACATATGGTAAACACTGATTACAAGCACAGCTCAATTAGTGCATAGTGAATCACACACTTTAAGGGTCACTGGCATAAACAGACTTGAAATGATCAAGAAGAGACCTCTGAGACACATTAAATGCACATTAAAACTGCAAAACGGCATCATCAATGCCCATCCATGAGACACTACTGTAGGGAGCCCCACCTTGAGAGTGCTCATAACCATCTCGATCGCCTTGATGTCAGCATTCACAGTGTCCTCTTCACAAAGTTTGGCCTCATACAGCTTCACCAGCGCATCCGCCTCCTGACTGTGCTTCACCACCAAGCTCACAGTTTTCAGCCTGCAGGAAATGCCACAAAATCAACATCAACGTCACTCAGAATTCCTGTAACCCAGTACTGAGATGACTCATAAAAATGGAAGAGCCAACATAACCACAAAGAAGCTTGACACATACTTCTCCAGATGAATGGAGGACATGGAGTAGACTTGGTTCATGCTCTGGATCAGGACATTCAGCTCAGAGGAGAGGTTGGGGACCGATGGTGAGGCCGAGGCCTGGCTGATGAACGTCTCACACTTCACCTTCATGGTCTCCAGGTCCTCCTTCAGTTGGTCCAATTCCTTCTTCATCCTCTGAAAATTGCCATGAAAGGAACCAACATGTGTGTTCAGTCGGAGAAGCAAGTGCAATTTAGGGATACCTAAATTGAACAACAAATGCCCAAATACCCAGTTTAATTCCTCAACCAGACACCTCCTTTAATCAGACCCTGATCCACCATTTATGGTGTTGTGACCCCTTGGTCCTTTAATCTTATGTGAGAGGCTTTCACAAACTAGCTTGCTGATGGGTGCACACCCACCTCCTGCTCAGCGATGCGCATCATGCTCTTCTGCAGGTCATCCCGGTCCACAGGAGTACGGATCTGACGGATGAGGTGTTCCTCGTGGCCTTCCAGGCGCATGCGGAAGTTGCGAACCTCAGAGATGAAGAGGTTGTATACAGACTCCTCCTGTTCTTCTGTTTGCCAGAAGAGGGAAAAAAGAGTCTGTCAGTATAAAACCTCAGCACGACTTGACACACTCCAACTGGGACGTGATCATAGGATTGTGAAAGAATGGGGGAATCATCAACTTTATCATACTGTGCAAAATAGCAAAGTGTCTAAGTGGAACACATATCATCACACATTCTACAAGGTTCAAGATGAAGGCCACGGCAGGATAAGTACAAATTCCAAAAGGGATTTACTCTATGCCTAATAAACTTAGAACACCACATGTGACTACAGGAGCACTTACAGGACCACATGTGACTAGAGGGGCCCTTGGAGGACCATATGTGACTAGGGAAACCTTCTTGCCTCTCTCTGCAGACTTGAGCAACTCCTCGTAGAACTCTCTACAGGCCTGCACCTCCCTCTCCAGATGGGTGCGGTCCGCCAGTGAGAAAACCTCTGACTCCTCACTGTCCTCCAGGAAGCCTTCAAAGTGGGACTGCAGGGTGCTTAGAACCTGCTGGTGCTCACCTGGGAGCATGGTCTTGATCTACAGAACAAGGAGGAAACTATGAACACTCTGGAAAGCATAGAGAACATCTCACTGCTGTCAGAATGGAGAAGCATTAGGGCTTCAAATTGATGACCCTGTAAACCAGGAGCCCACAGAATTGTCTTATTTTCTCACTTCGAGGTGAATGAAGGCTTGAGTCACAAAAATTACATAACATATGGAACAGACTGGAAATATCAATATGTAATAAGGGAACTCTTGCTCCAAATAAAACTAAAGAAACGACATAAAACATCCATACGGAGGCAACGTTGCTTTTGCGGATAGCCTGGATGTCGTTCATCAGGTAATGCCACGAAACCACGCTTTTCATGTTGACATGGGACCGATGCCACAAGGCAAGAACGTTCTGATACAGCTGCTCAGTCCTAAAAAGGGAATGGGAGAAAGGTCATACACAGCATTACTAAACATCCAACCAGTCGTCCACTTTTCCTAGAACTGTGTATCCACCAATGGGGGCCTGTCCCACCTGGCAGCCGTTTCCATTGCTTCCTTGTTGGGGGGAGGCACGGTGAAGCAGACAGAGGGGACCATGGCCTCATTCCCAGCTGGGCTGATCACCTTCCACTTTGCTCGATGCGAGTTGTTAGCCAGGACGCACTCGTCATCCTTATATATAGTAATCTGGAAAAGGCCGGGAAGAACCAAAAGCAACAGGTCTACAACACTTGGTGTGAGGATAGAACACCCACGTAAAGAGGCAAAGAGGTCCCACGCTTTTCTCATCAATATATTCAACTTAGTGACAAAAAGCTGACTTGCAAGTAAGTAGAGTTGCTGAAAGTTCGATTTTATGGGGTTTGTGATCACCACACAGCTGCCGTCTTTGAGCTGCCATGACAAAGGTGAGAAGAGTGGTACCTCAATCTGTCGGTAGTCGCAGATGGCCCTGACAGGAATGGAGGTCCGGATGGGGCTCTCGGGGTTGCGGGGCTTCAGCTGTACTATGGCCTTGGCACGACCAACCAAACTCGCTATGGTGCTGCGATATTGGAGGAGCTGCTCCTTCTCATCCTGGAGGGGCAAATACACAGACAGAGGTTCACTAACTGAAGGTCTGACCACATACTAACACCCCCTCTAATCTCGTGTCACATTACAGCTTCCTTTTCTTTCTACGTACCATAGATTCCTGAACTAGGTCTTCGAGCTTATGTAGGCTGCTAGTCCGGTCACAGCCATATTTCCTTTGGATGGCATCCTGCAAGTTCTTCAAATAATCCAAGGATTCTTTGGCATCAGTGAAAAACTGGCAATGAAGCAGAAAGACCAGATAAAGTTCCAGTCCCAGTTCTCATACAGATAATTATCGTCGCGGGAGGTGGGGGGACTCACTTCAAAGTAGATGGCGTTCTCCTTGAGATGCTTCTCTACACAGCCACAGAGCTGCAGGACCCAGTTCCACTGTGTCTGCATGGCGGCACGGTATGCCTGTGATTAGTCAATCAAAGGGTGAAGTTAAAATAGAGGCTGAAGAGAGGTCCATTGCCAAGTCCTGCTCAACCATCCGATTGCTTATAAAGACTTTTTAGTTATTTGTTATGAAAACAAAATTTTGACGTAAACATGACCACCAAGCACAGTTTCTCAAAAGCCGTAGAACGTTCCGGGTGACAAGTCCTTACCTCAATAGTCAGCCTGGCCGGGTGGCTCTCCAGAAGCAGGCACTCTGCTTTGTCCTGCACAGACTTGATTGCTGTCTCTCTCTCCTCCAGCTCCCTCATCAAGTCCTGTAACAGCAAGACCAGACACCTCAGGGCCTAGATCCCGAGATGCAAACACACCCTAATCACACCAAACACTAATGTACTCACTGCCGCAGTACACAATACTGTCAGAAGTCTGCTTTAGACCTACCACAGTGTAACAGAATATGAAGTAATGCATTGAGCACATGCACACATACACACAAAGTCGCGTAATCATGTGTTTTTGGGGACCGGTCAATCATTTCTCTGCGAAAAATGTTAATGCTAACTATGACAACCTTAGCCCCTACCCAGCCCTCACCATAACCATAAGTAACCAAACAAAATACGATTTTTGAACTTTTAGTTTTTTCATTGCAATCATGGATTTTTATAAAATAGTTTTCTCCCATATGAGGACCAGGAAACTGGTCTTCATAAGGTAAAAAAATTCATCACGTGGGGTCATTTGGTCCCCACAAGGTAAGGCATACCTGGACCACAAACACACACACACATACTTCTTGTACATATGGCTCCAATATACACAGACTACAAGCCAGTAACTTACGTTTATATAAATAAATTCTTTATGTTCTATAGTGTATAGTTTTGAAGACCACAACCAAATAACATTCTGTCACGCCCCGCCGGTGAACCGGCTATTGGAGGCGGCAGTCCCGACCAATACCGGGACTCCACGTTGTACAGTATATAAGCCCGAAAACCCCGCAGCCTGGAGCGAGGTCTTGTAGATGACTAAATACAAACTGAGCATTACTTTCCCTGTCTTTCGTCTAGCTCCGTTCCACCCTGCTTGCCCTGCCCGACTCTTCCTGCGACTCGTCCCGACCTCCCTCCTGCCCTTCCTCCCCTCTCTCTTCCTCCCTGTGAATCCCCCTTGTACCGTGTCTGTGTCACCGGACGGATTCCCTGGCTCTTGACCCATTTGCCTGCGACCCCGACAACGACTCCAGATCCTGACCCTGGCCGTCCCAATCTCCCGGTTACCGACGCTGCCTGTACGACTACGATTCTGCCCGTCCCAAGTGTCTATTGCCACAGCCTTGTGCAATAAAGACTCCGTTATTCACCCCTCTGTTGGTTACTGCGGATTTGTGACACATTCCTTCTCCTACTTTCTTTGGCAACGGAAGATATTCTAAGCATATTAGCAAGAGGACGTGAGATGCTAGTCTATGGTGCCAAAACAAAGTGCTGTAGTTTGCTGGAGAGTCAGATCCAGAAGAAGCCTTTGCTGTGGACAGGAATGCCTGTCCTAGCTGGTCATGTTTATGGAAGAACTGGAAATGAGGAGGGCTGCAACTCACAGCGTGGTAATCTCGCTTTTTTGAGATGCTGCTGTTCCGGTCGCTCCAATCAAACGCCACCTCTTCTTCCTCCTTCTCGTTGAGCCAGATCAGCTCCCGCGTCGCGCTGGACACAAACTCGTGGAGGCTCTCCAGGTACTTCTGGCGGTTTCTTGAGGAGTTCTGATGGAGCAGAAAAGCCCTCATGTTCATTTGCGGCTCACAGTGCTCCTGTCCTCATTCTGTTAAGGTCCCCATGAACAGTGAATGTAGACTCACCAGGAGCCTCCCATACTGGCTCTCTAACTTGCTCAATTTCTCAGAGTAGCTGAGTTTCAGAGGTTGGGTCATCTGGATCTGTGGAAGAAAACGCACCATTAAAGGAACTTCCCTGTAATGTCCATTGTCATTTAAAGATCTCCAAAAAAGTAAAACATTTACATGTTTACGGTATACATGTTACATTATCCTGTCACTTAAAAAATCCTCACCTCACTAATTTTGGCTTCTTTGAGGCTCATCTGAAATTCCTCGATCGCTCCATGCACGCTCTTGTGATTCTCCAAATGCATTTCAACACTTGGCAAATCTGAACCCCACTCAGCCTGATCCAGCTGGACCTTTACAGAAAACACCAGCCCATTCATTGATCCATTACTAAACACATCGTCTAGTGTTTGTTTACAAAACTGTGGTTTGGGTAACAGCTAATATTGCTGAGACAATGGAAAAGCAATGGAAAGGCATTTATACCAGGATTAAGAAAATCACTCTTCATATAGAGCAAAAGGTGCCATGGCCAAAGTTCTCACCTGCATCTCCTCCACCCAGTTCAGGAGGTCCTGGACAAATTTCATATTGACCTCCTCCTCACTCAGGTTGGGGTCCACCAGTGAGGACTTGCCCAGCGGCTTTCGGATCTGCAGGTGCTTGAGTTGATGAAGAGTGCCATGGTCCACACCGATGCCCCCCGTGCTGCCCACATAGCTCTGGATGCTGCCGGGCAGCATGCCAGGCGTGAGCCCAGGCATCAAGGGCGAGCCCAGGCTGGAGGTAAAGGTGGAGCCAGGGGTCCCCAGGCTGCCCGTGGTCAGGCCAGGAGTGAGGCCCATGCTTATGCCCTGGGAGAAGCCAGAGTTTAAGCTCTGCGTTATTCCCGAGATCATCATTTTGGTCTGCTCCGTCGTGAGGGTGCGGCCCTTGCTGTAAATCGAGCCGCATTCCGTCCTGAGGGCCAGCAGATCATCTCGTAGCTTTGACACCCTTCAAGATGGAAGAAAAGCAGAACAACATGCCAGAAGAAGTCAGGCTGCTCAAGTCAGTGTAGCATCAGCTCATGGGATGTTTAACACTGAAATACCCTTAACAATGTCGTCATAACATTATTAATAAAACTGTGATAATATTATTAATTAAATACTCATAATATGTTATGTTTATTAATATAATAATAACAAGGCTGTCAGTGGCTAGTGGTTAAACAGTACCTCTGAAGGAGTTGGTCTGCCAGATAGAACTTCCCATCTAGAAGAGCCTGAATGTCCACCACTTGCTGCCTCAAGAGGTTCTCACACTCTAGCAGGTATCCAGCCACGTCGGCTTCGTGCTGGAACTGGATTCCAGATTCTAGTCGTTTCGCATCCTGGCTCACAACATGCTCAAATCAGCATCAGATTTATGACGAGGCACACGAAAATGTCTGAAAATGGTTTTGTCCAGACAGAGTATCTTAACCACTTACAGACTGCAAGGCACTTCTGGCCAGTGCCAGCCTGTCCTCCCCGGACACACAGTCCTGATGGACCTTGTTGGCAATCTGCTGCAGCATGTCGAGTCTGGAAAAGAGAACAGTAGATGCTGCAGGTCAGAACCAAAGATGTTACATTCAAAATGCATCTGTGGCACAAGAGAACACTATCACTCATTCTCAATTTGCATCACCACAATCGATGCAGTTATACAACAGTAAACAAAAGAAAAGGAAAAATGTAACAACAGCCTCAGCCTTAGGAGCCTCCAGCCCCTGGACGAGGTAAATGTCACGGACTGCAAGAAGTGGATAAAACCTCCAAACAAGATAAATGAAAAAAACATTGTGGGCTATCAGAAAGCTTCACCTGGGTCTGTACAATGTGCTGTTATTGAGTATCAGTGGAGTGCTGGTAAGAATCGGGTCAGAAGACCCGGACAGCAGGTTCTCCGAGGAACCAATGCTGGTCAGCGTACTATCACTGCTGCAGTAGATTAGGTTGCTGTGCATGGCAGAAGACCGTCCCTGTTTCAGGCCTGCCACTGCCCTCGACCAGAATCACGGCGCCTCCCTCCAGCCAGGACCGGGGCTCCAAGGTGGGCTCTGAGCCGCTCAGGTTGCTCTCTGGTGTTTCTACAGCAGTGTCTGGCACAGCTCATTTCAGGTGACTCCCATTTATAAGCTCCACTTGACGCAGAAGGATGGGTCCGTGGACATTTGCACAGCCCCACACCCATCCCCTCCCACCCCTTCATAATCTTTCGCTTGAGGCCCCGAAGCTTATAACATCTTAAGTGTTATTGCTCACATCAGCTCTGACAGTCCAGCACAGGTTCAGACAGCAGCGGCGTTCAGGGGAGGGTGGTGTGGAATGTGTTATTTAGGGCAAGACAGGATCCAATTCACACACAATCCATGGCTTACGGGGAAACTTTATTAAGCAGCCTTAATGCATGACACACCCTGTATCTATTTCCGTTTAAAGGACAATGAAAAAAGAAAGGTGTTCTCCCATCCCAGCAAAACACAGAAAAACCGTATTACTACAGCACATGGAACACATAAACCACGTCCCACTTTGCAAACACGTGTGCATTTGTCAGTACGCCTCGGTTTGACACGACTTGTCGAGAACAGACCCATTTTCATAACGCCCAGGTTAAGGCCCCTCGTAAAGCTACATTTAATCACTGCCAATACATAAACAAGGGTGTGGATCACCATCACAGGTTTCCCACGCTCAGACATGCTCTGCAACCATATCCAAGGCAAGGAGATGTTTCAGGAAAGCATCCTATAACAACTATACCAACAAGCTACCATTAGTCATTGAGTCCACACCCCAAATATGACATGGACACAGTGTAAAACCATAACCTCACTGCTCGAAAACATCACAGCGCCTTCTTGAAAATGCCAAATTACAAGCCATACTCACCACTATTCCCACTGATTTTTAATTAAAATCACCAGTGGCTCCATCTGCCCCTCAAGCCCCAGCACCCACCACAGGTCACTATAGTGCCAGAGTCGACGTAAACATAGGCTAAGGCTGTTAGTTAAGTATGGGAAGAGGACCCATCAATCACAACACGGCTCCGGCAGAGGAACAGCATCCTGCATACCTGTCCAACAATCACGGCACGGCTCCAGCAGAGTACCAGCATCCTGCATACTCTGCCTGTCCATCAATCATGGTGTCATTCCAGTGGCCAGCATACTTAACCACGGCGTGACTCTGGTACAGGGCCGACATCCCACATACCTGTTTACCATTAACAACGTGGCACTGGCAGAGGACCTGCATCCCGTATACTTGCCCATCAATCACGGCACTCCCTTGGCAGAGGATCAATGCCCCGCATACCTGTTCATTAATCATGGCACAGGTTCAGGAGAGGACCAACATCTTGCATACCTGTCCATTAATCATGGTGCAGCTCCAACAGAACACTGGTATCCCAAATACCTGTCTATCAATCATGGTATGACTTTGGCAGTGGACCGGCATTCCATACACCTGTCCATCAATCATGGTGCAGCTCCAGCAGAGGACGGCATCCTGCATGCCTATCTATCAATCATCGAGCGGCTGTGGCAGAGGACCGGCATCCCATAAACCTGCCTATCAATCACAGCGTGGCTCAGGCAGAGGGCCGGTGTCCAGTATACCCGTTTACCAATCACAGTGCAGCTCCAGCAGAGGACCAGTGCCCTGCATACCTGTCTATCAATCACGCCACTGCTCTGACAGAGGACCGGTGTCCTGCATACCTTTCTATCAATCATGCCACTGCTCTGACAGAGGACCGGTGTCCTGCATACCTGTCTATCAATCATGCCACGGCTCCGACAGAGGACCGGTGTCCTGTATACCTGTCTATCAATCATGCCACTGCTCTGACAGAGGACCGGTGTCCTGCATACCTGTCTATCAATCATGCCACGGCTCCGAC
>JAODKE010000068.1:1077868-1098062 GCA_026779605.1 Mormyrus hasselquistii
AGAGGACCGGTGTCCTGTATACCTGTCTATCAATCATGCCACTGCTCTGACAGAGGACCGGTGTCCTGCATAACTTTCTATCAATCACGGCACAGCTCCGGCAGAAGACCGGTGTGCCACATACCTGTCTATCAATTATGACACAGCTCCGACAGAGGACCGGTGTCCTGCATACCTGTCTATTAATCACGGCACAGCTCCAGCAGAAGACCGGTGTGCCACATACCCCTCTATCAATCACGACACAACTCCGGCAGAGGTCCGGTGTCCCGCATACTTGTCTATCCATCATGGCATAGCTCTGGCAAAGGACCGGTGTCCTGCATACCTGTCCACCTCTGGCCTTAGGCTCTTCTCCCGCTCCAGCATGGCGATGATCAGTTTGCCCCACTCTTTCTCCACATCATTCGGGTGGTATCCCTGTGGCAGCTGGATCCGGCCAAACTCCATCCACACCTGCTCCCAAAGCAAGTTAAATTGTTAATAATCTGTTCTCACAAAGAGTTTGTCAGCCTTTAAATGTCTACAGCTATGCACATACTCACCTCTAACATTTTATAGAGGTTCTTGATTTTGGTCTTTTCGTTTTCCTTCACAGGAATTTCAGTTTCTTTAAACTGCAAGTACTGACTGTAAAGTGCCTATTAGGAAAAAAAGAATTTGATGTTCAATACCTATAAATTACAAAATTATAACAAAAATCCTCCTGAGGGATAACCTACCGGCAGTAAACAGCAGGTGTTACGCACACTACTCTACTCAGGCCCCTCAAAGGAGTCGATGTGTAGCAGCTGGTTAATGGTTGAAATATATGAATCTGTTCCCTGCATCTCTTTACTGACAGCTCGATATTAATATTCAGATGTACCAGCATTCATAGTAAATGCCCCTGGACCTTTAAAAAGCCCACAATACTATCCTGAAACAGCACTAGATCTCAGCACAGGGAGACTACGGGAGGAGACCTTTCAGAAAAAAGGAAAAAAATTGAAAGGCGTTTCACATGACTGGTCTTAAAAGTCACTCTCACCTTGCCTTCCGGGTGTGTTTAATTATGAAGACCGCCCCCCCAAAGACAACTCAATGGAGATTCAGGACGTTCTTACCTTGAGTTCTGCCGGGTTGTTGGGGAACGCTCTGTTCGACATAATGGCTATATGATGTTTGATCCACTGGCTCAGGTAATTTACCATGTTCTGATATTCCACCCATTTGATGTCAACATCCTGGTACAACATACAGATTTTGAATTTTATCACTTGGATGAAGGTAAAATCAAGAAGGAACACAATATTGAATGGCATATATAAAGAGCATTATTTGAACCAGCATTTTAAATATGAATTAAAAGAAATAGCTCAGGGCACCAATCCCAATCTAAACAACGAGTCACCAACATTTTTATTAGTCCATCATAATCATTAATTTACTATTATAATCATGTGAATTTACATGCAAAAGTACACTGAAATGAGATTTAATTTTCAACCAGCCTCCTGATACAGATAAGGAATCACCAGTGCAATGAGAATATTATTATACTGGAATTCGTTTGATAACATTCCCTAAGAAAAGACACTGGTGTGAGCCTTATGAAATGCAGGCTGCTCTTTATGCAGCATTTCCTGTGAGCTCTGGCAGGAATTCCAGGGCCGAAATTCATTCTTTCAGGAATTTGACACAAGCTGTCAAATCGATGTTTGCACCAATAATTAACCAAGATGGATGCTTTCATAGTGAAAACAGAGTCAATGCCTTGCACATATTTTCAAATATTATAAAGTATTCCTGTTCCTTCAAAGTAAGATATCCAGTCAGCCAACTTTATTTACAACTGAATTAAGAGTTTTACCTAGAACTAAAGAAACATGCAGGATGTATCTATGTCTCACTTCCCCTAGGCATTCTGAGAATAAAAAAGGTTGACAACACCAGACCGTACATAACCACGTGATCCATGCCATGGTTTGTTTTTGGCCAACCAACCATCAAGGCCGAACAAATACTAGATCAAGTACCAGAACACTGTCAACAAAAATGTCAATTACATAAAAATTCCTGTTAATATAGCAGCATTTCAGAAGATATCCCTGAAATACTGAGGTACTGTTTCATTCAGTGGCACCATTACAGTATTAATGTTAGATAGCTTACCAATAATCAGCTGATTTATCTAATATCTCGATAATTCAGAAACAGGGAAGTCGTTGACATTCCCTTTACATCTTTCAAACCTAACACTCACGTTTGCGCTGATTCCTTCCATGCCCTCTGAGACTTTTGGAAACACGTCGTACAGTGTCGAAACGTAGGTGATGACCGACTTCTCATCAGGCGACTGCACATCCACATCTGAGGATACGGGAGGAGACCATGGTAAGTGGGGCGCGTATTCGCTCTTCATCCCCAGTGCTTATCACGACCACCTCAGAGGACTAGAAAGACAATTTAAACACCACTTGGCATAAACACCACCCCAGGGAGGTTACCTTCAGGGTCCAGAAGCCGCGCTACTCCCAGCTGCTCGGCCACCACGAAGGCCTGCTCCAAATTCGACCTACTGCTCTGAACAGAAACTTTGCTCATATCCACTAGGTCTGGCCTGAAACCACACAAACACAGAACATGTTGTGAGTGACCTGCATTGTATTGTACACATCGAATAATCTTACATCCCGCATTACACACAAATAAATCTTGAAACATGACACAGGAAGCACAGGCAGTCTGATAATGGATGGCTGACTGTCATGAAATAACGAAAGTGGTGCTTTACATTATGTCAGAGAGCATATCAATAACAATCACTTAATTTGCCAGAAGTCTCCAATACACATGTGTGTGTTTGTGTGTGTGTGTGTGTGTGTATATGTATATAAACACACAAACAGTCCACTCCATTGTCGAGTGTACAGCTGGCATTCAAAGGTTATACACAGAAGACTTCTTGATTCCTAAGGCTCACGGCTTCAAAACATGACCATGCTTACTGTGACAGCCGCGAACCGCAAATCAAAGGGGCTGCCGTGTGCCAGAAATCTGAGGCTTTACTAAATTTGCAAGTCCTGCCAACCTTACATGATCTTGAAAAAGATACTTGGCGACGACCCCCTAAACCATGCAACTATACCCAAGGTCGCCGTTTGCCCAGAAGACACATCTGTCACCTGTGTTTGTGAATGATGGCATTGAAGAGCCGCCCGTCTCTCCAGGAGGTAGTGAAGTTATCACAGCGGACTCCAACGTAGCCCTCAGTCATCTGCTGGGACCACAGGAGAAGCCTCTCCTTGGCCGTCATGTCCTCGGACTCCCCCGTGACATGGATTTCCGAGATCTGAGAAAAGTTGGTGCCCATCTTGTTAACACCACCAAAGTATGGTTCACTGTGTGGCCAATGACATCCAACCCAGAGCATCATCTCTAAACTTATTTCAGAAAAATTAACACACATACAAGACACCATTGACTTAACATAGATTATGAACAAAGAGCTAATCAACATAGAGACTGTGGAAAAAACCTCACAAGAGTATTGTCTTGCAAAAAGCCACAATGTTGCACCATGAGCATTGTCAAACAATGGGAGACCCCCCTCCCCCCACCTCCAAAATGAAATCCTGCCAAGCCAAATCAGGAGACTAATGTCACAGGTTAAAGTGAAAGCAGATAGCCCCATTGCATAACTTTCAGAACCTGTAATCTCTTATCTTACACAAATATATCTTTACATAAAGTCCCACGTGGCCATTGCTCTGCCTGAGCAAGTGTAGAAAAATGAAGGAAAGTAAAAAAGAGAATGACAAACTCTGTGACTGACAAAGGGGACAAACCAGGAATCAGACTGGACATTCTGTTTAGGATGTTCTGATTCTGCACCCAGGTCACCTTGCCCTCAACCCGAAAAAATTCTCAATTACTATCTAGCGACTTTGACATTTGCATCATATTTAAAAAGCAAAAAGAGCATAATAAGGCAGGAGGTGGGTCAGGGGAAATCCACATTCCTGTTTTCACCCCCCCTCCTCAATGGCATCACATGCTCAGCGACAAAGCCATTTTAATAACAGTCATTAAATATATTAAAGTGATTTTGGTAACGAGGGGGACACAAAAGGGACTGTACACCGGAATTACACACACAGCATGACTTTTAAACTGCGAGCTGCCACATTCAGTCTGCTGCGCTTATTTTCGATTGGGTGTGCTAACGTTAGTGGCTATGTGTGGGATTCAGCACGTGTTTGTGTGTGAGTGTGTGTGTGTGTTTGTGTGTGTGTGTGTGTACGCCTGGATGCTACAGAGAGGAAAGCACTTTCAGGTCACAACCCCTGTTAAAAGGAAGGAAGGATTGGTTCATTTCAATCTGCTTCACAAGTGTGAGGTAGCTTTGCTCTCACTGAGGTCATGCTGAGCAAACAGACTCCTGCAGAAAGATCTGCTAAAGCTGTTTTTCCTCTCACAGTGTCTCAGGTAAACGGACACATAGCTGAGCTGTCATAACAATGAAGACATGTGTGCGAATAATCAGCCCACCTGGAATCTTATCAATATGCGCATCCGGGAAAACTGTCCAAGCTGCTAGGTAATGAAGTTTCGCAGCTTTATGGCCCCGTGTCATACAGATCAGGGTGTTTCTCAATGTCACATTCAAACAAACACAGTTCACCGAAATGAACGTTATCTGCATCGACGTCACCAGGAATGTTCATCTTACATGTCTCAGGCAGTCAGGGAGAGTCTGTGAAACAGGAGACTACATTCGCTCCCCCCAATCCGAAAATCATGTAGCGTGACTCAAACCACATCCAAATATTACTGGTACATGAATATTGTTGATTATTATTAAAAAACTGACCCATCCAAAATAAGCCCCTAAAAAGGCAAACTGTTGTGTAGCACCGATAATAGAGGTGAGAGGGCAGAGCTGCTCACAAGACCGACAGTGCTACAGAGCAACCGAGTAACTGCCCCACCAGTCAAACTGACTAGTTAACATAATTAACCCTACCCTTAACCTTAAACCCCAATCCTAACTTGATGATGGCTTTTAAGTCAGCCAGCTCCGTTTCCAGCTAGATGCTAACTTAATTAACTGCTAGTTATTTTGAAACTAGATTCCTTAAATATTTACAGCTGACAGCCAATACCGCTTCTGTTGGGTACAACGGAACCCAGCCTCCATGGATGGGTCCCTCCTGCAAAATTTACCGTCAGTAAAAATACCCTGACAGCATGACAGTGTCTCTGAGGCTTACAGTTTACTCCAGATTAACTTGCCAAAAGTACACATACACAGTCATATAAGCTAAGACGGTTAGCGGTTTGCCTTGTGGCCGTAATGTGGCCTTAGCTCGTATAACCATGACGCTAAGCTCTCCGATTGCTCAGTAAAACCGTGCCCCGGGGCTACACGTTTATCGGAAATGTTCGCTCAGGTATGGCATTTCTCCATGTGCTGGTGGCCGGGAGGGCGTGGGAAATGGATGCGCTGAGTACCGCCAGCTCCTCTCTCAGTCCAGCCTTCATTTCCCACAGATGTGTAGCCTGCAGCGCTGCCTGCATGGGTGAGGCCTTGTTATTCATGAATATCCAGTATCTCGTCCCCAAATGGCTAAGTGCTCCCTAACTAAAGCCACCATCAGCTACTGAAACCGTGTCCACACTTAACGACACAGGGGATCCTTTCCTGAAGTTCTCCATCCAGGAGAAGCATTACCAGTGCTATTTTCATCATTTGTATATTTGAATGGAGCTCAATTTTATCTGGAACCTTAACGGATTATATGGTATTTACTGTAACTATTTCTGTGAGAGTTTCTAATTCTAAAGGTGGCCCAAACCTCAGCCTTCTTCCTGAGAAACAGCTTCAAGACCTAATTGCATGGTTTTACATCATTTCAACCAATAAGACGCAGCAATAAAAGAGCTACACATGAAGATTTGCTAACAGAACCAATCAGACATGAAGAGTAAAAGCCTCACAGGAAATATAAACATCAGTGAAGAGTCAAACAGGGTCATGAGAATGAAAGCCATCCAAAGATCCGCCACTTCCTGTCTCAGGCATCGCCGTCAGGAACTTACTGGATCCGTTAAATGTATAACCCAAAAGTCTGGCATCTGTGGAGCCCAACGCCTGCTGTGTCCACCCAGCAGTGCCACAGAAACTCTGAGCTAAGCACCAGTTGTTCCAGTGCCAACCAGCCACCCTTAAGATCATTATTGCCATGGAAAAAGTAATTTGAATAAATTTTATTGTCTCAAAATGCACTGCACACTAAAACTGGAACAATGGTGATTTCAAAGAAATTATCAGCTGCCATCTCCCATTTCCTTCTGGAAAATCATCAGTACATTAATACTCAATTCCACTCAAGGTTTTCATGTCTAACTTCACAAACTATGCAAGCACTTTGCATGTGAACAGGCTGAGAAAGTGTGCAAAACTCCTCCGGTTTACCTCACGCTGCCTCGGAATGTGTGTCCAGGCATCCTGGGAAGTGTCCCAAGAGCCTCTGCTGTAAGACACTCTGTGAGACACATTCCATCTTGCCCCTGTCCTGTCTGAGCTTTTGGAGACCTTTCCGGTGGGGAGATCCTCAGTGCTGCTGTGGCGAATGCGGCGTCGCGCGGGACTGGAGGCAGACACCCGCACTTCTGTGCCCCCAACTGCGCCGCCACCCTGCAGCAGGTGCTCTATGGCCCCGAAGGTCAGCGACCGCCGGACCTGGTTCTGCCGCAGCCGCCGCTCCAGCGGGCTGTCCCTGGGACCCGGCCGTCTGGACAGTTTAGTCACGCCATGCAGCCGGTCCTCCACCGCCGAAACGTCCGCGGCCCAGTGGGAGCTCCCCCGCTTGGCCTCCCGAAAGTGCGGAGGTCTCCGGGGCGTACTCAGGACGACCGGCACCTCTCCCACATACACCCCACAGCTGTCGCTGGCCATCTCCGCCCGGGGGACTGGGGCTGTCCGGTTCTCACACTCGCACCCATCGGCAGACCGTGAACTTCTCAAGGAATCACTGGGCTGGAACTCGCTGGACTTCCTCTTCTTCCTCCTCTGGAAGTAGCGGCGGCCGGCACCGCGTTCCTCGGAGCCCGGGCTGAACGGCGCCTTGGTGGGGTCCACCTGGGATTCCTCCTTTGGGCTCCGCACACAGCCGCAGACGTTGCCCATGGCGGTCAGGCAGCCATCACTCCCACAGCAATGTGGCTTCCGGCAGCCACTGGCGTTTTCTTTTTAATCGCCGCCTCTCCCCCCTCGACCCCCGCCCCCCCTTAACTCAGTCCACAACTGCGCTTGGATCCCTTGTGGAGGTCGCCGTTTTTCCCACAGTGTGTGGTGGAGGAAACTGCTGCTGGTACAAGTCACTAACTGCCCACACTTCTCAAAGGGGGGGGCCCGCATTCACAGGCCAAAAGCGAAAGTGCCCCACACTCCGACCAGCTCTCCCTCTGTCCCGCTCACCCTCGCACTGCTGACTCCACACGGTCTCTGGAATTCGCTGTGACCTTTGAAACGGTTCCGTCACCCATGATTTCAAAACAAACAACGCCAAGCCGGCTTGTGTTGGGGGGGGGGGTGCACTCTTCTCCACACTAAGGACGGCCTCATCCAAAACAGGTCCACTGTGAAAAAAACATGGCTTCTGCAGAGCTCTCCCCCCCAAAAAACAGTTTCTATTCCTGGACCCTGTGTCGTCAGTCTGAGGAGCTTGGGTTCACCATCCGAATGCTGTCCACCACCAGGGGTGCATGAAAGTAAAATAGATATTAAGACCCGGTGCAGCAACGTGGCAGACGTGGCCAAAGAGGGCTTCGGGTTTAAAGCAGTCCAGCATGCGGTGCGTGCTTTAAGAACGGGGCATGTGGGGTCACAGAGCGAGACAGCGGGAGATTAGCATTAGCCTCTGCGACCCACAATGAGCTTCTGTGTGGCCAGTAAATCGGGAGCTCGAACCCTGCCAATTACGCAGACCGTGGTTTTGGGAGAAGAGCAAGGCGTACCCTGTCCCGGAAGGGCAGTGGGACGAGGATTATATAACAAGGACCAATGGCTTTTTCCGTTCCCACTGTCAGATCACAGCCACGCCCTGACCAGCCTCGTATCCACCCTGGCATTAGAGCTAAATGAAAAAAGTCCTACTGATCGATATTTTAATGGGCTGAAAAACATACTCAAACACCACGGTGCCTCAATTATCAACTAAAATCAGATGCACATTAAGTGTGAGGTGCCAAAATAAGAATGCAGTTTGTCAACAAGTTGATCGCTCCTATTTTCAACCTAAGATGTGAGGCTGAGGTCCCGGCTCACGGTGTGGTTCAGGAATAAGAGAGACGCTTCTAATTCTGCCTGAACTTGAACGGGCCTGGAAACCTGCCCACGCATTTGAGTGTCAGGTTCACCCTGCAGATGGGATCGGGTCTGCTGATGGGACATCTGCTCAGGAGCTGGTGTTCCAATGTCAGGATCCTGTCCTCTGCATAGCTGCACTAAAAATAACTGCTGCTCCCCCTTCCCGCCTCGGTGACACTCCGCTTGAAGGTTAGAGCCTGCAGGGCAAGTCAGCCACCAGGCGGCGTGACGCCAAACAGGAAAGATCGCCCTCCTGCTGGTGCATGTCCCTGCCCCCGCCTCGACTCGCAGAGCTGGACGCCGCTCATCAAGGCCATTTATCTTCCGACATAACACATTCCTCTTTTTATGGCTTCCTTCAATAAAGCGATTTGGAAGCCCTGTGTTTGTTTGCGTGTCAGTCCCGTTCCCATAATTCCATGGATCTTCAGTCGAACCCAAACCACCTACAAACGTGGCTGCATCACATCGCTTCCCAACCTGGCAGGCGCATTGAAAGACAGCTGGCCATCATCTCTGGAAAGTTCTGAAGTTCTACTATGTTTTGAGCCCGGCTGTGTCCCCAGACACTGCTTTGGTCACTGCAAATATTATTATCATATGCTGCAAAGCACCTCTAAGGACCAACCAGTGCCAGGGTATGAGTGGACCTTTGACCTTATTAGTCAGGTGTACTTCACTAACACACAGCAGGTTATTTAAGCTGCTCTTGGGTGATTATGAGCAGCGACATCACAGGACCCTTTCCTCACCACAGCTTCACAAGATATCAGGTAGCAAGCAAACCAGCTACTTGTGCTTTCTTAAGTGCACCACAGCTGTGTTATATTCACACTTTATTTACTTAGCAGAAACTTTTGTCCAAAAATGACACACATGTTTGAGAAAGCAGGGTCATCCAGAGGTTAGGGCCCTTGCTGAAGGATGACGTCTATCTGCCAACTGCGGGATTCCAGCTGGTGATCACAAGGCGCGTCAGCCTAACAATACCTGGGAGAACGGAAATCTCTGCCTCCATGCAGGATATCCAGCCCCCAATGGGAATAGGATATCCCTGCGGACAGCCCTGATCACATAGCGAAAACCAGGATCTCAGCTGATTCGTTGGGTGGCACTAAAAGGACTGGCATCAACAGCCACGAGTCCAAGTCATATTTCTGCTGGCAAGCTGCCCCCATCTACAAGCAGCTGGGCTGTAAGAGATGCCGAGAGCTGTGGACAAAAATCTCAGCCAGAGGCACAGAAGGTCCTGAAAAACCTGGCTGGAATCTAGAGCGCCGGTGTGGCTGGCTGCCGCTCCGGGAGTCAAGCAGCGGCAGGTCCATAGCCACCAGCACCGATGCCAGACGCCTCGCGTGAGACTGACAGGGGCAGGTGCAAGCCTACGAAACCCCCCCCAGCCCCCGCGGGCCCCTGCATCACCGACGCTACCTGTCAGCCTGCTTTATCACTCCAAGCTGAATAAAACACCGCCTCTGTAGCCTCTCGGTGCTGCCATCCCTCCCAGAAAGACTCCCAGAATATCACATTTTGATGCAGATTTCTGTTTGGGCAAGCAGCACGACAGAGGGGTGTCACTCCTCCTCTCCACTAGGACCACGCCCTGCTGAGTCAGGCCGTGAGGCTTGCCGGCAAGATGCTGGGTGGAGCCATCGCACAGGGCCACACTGGGCTGACTGGGGGGGTCAGAATGTCCCCACTGGTCCGCGCCCTGCTGAACGTATGGCCCTGTACACCAATGCATCCAGGATGAAGATTCCTCACCGAGAGTCACACAGAGATTATCTAACACACCCTACCCTGCCCTGCCCAGCTGGAGGGGGGGAGGGTATTAATATCCCTCAGTAGCACCCAGAGACACAGAGAGCAGAAACACGCCAGAGCGCTCAATGCTCCGGGGGAGGGTGACTTTCATGACCCCCCAACGCTCAGCATTTGAGTACAACACACTGCAAGCCGATGTTGCGATTATGAGAAGCAGCACATGCCACAGCCTCGTCACGATTCCGGTAAAAAGGCCGGTATTATGTACAGATCCCATTCGAAGCACAACCTGATCAAAAACATGTGAGTAACCAACAGGCAGCAGGCTTCCCAGCAAAGGCGTGGGCGCCTGCAGTCAGAAAAAGGACGGTCTGCCATTCTTCTGGCTGATGCAGTTACCAGACTAAGGTATTGTGGGAAACCACTGAGGTCTTTGATCGGTGGAGACTCACTGTTGCTTAATTTCATGCCTCAAGACGGACATTAAAGGACCCTACCTGACACTACAGAGCTTTGGCCATTTAAACCCTGACTCACATCAGCAAAGATAAAGTCTATAATAGATTAGGCAGCTCTGCATTCATTTCAGTTCTGTACCTAAATTTCTCTGCCCTTTTTGTGATAATCTAATAATGCCATCGTCCAAAGTGACACTTTGCTGGCTATATCTCGTGACACATTTAATAGCCATTCATAAATAACCCGAACCAACGACACCGCTGTGGCCAAAGGGTCAGCATTCTATATGAAAAATAAATCGACACCACATATCAAATAACTGGCCATTTAAAGACGCATGGAATGCTGGTATTCAGACCTGCACTCAATGGAAGCATTTAACCAACTGTAACTCGCCCACCTCAGTGCAAATGGGAAAACATTTACCTTTTCGTGCTATAAGAACACAACAAACTATTTTTTGACACATATTGTTTATTAATCCCTTAATTGTAAGTGTTTCTTGCAGCTTTCAATCAAAAACTGCAAAACCAGCCCTTCTGAGCAGACAAGAATAAACTTACAACGGGCCCCATGCTAATACAACCAAATTTCCAAATATCTGCAACATTGTCCATAATAAATAATACGTTTAGACTAACCTCTTGTGGCCACAGTTTGAATTACAATCATAAGACCACAAAGAATGACTTGCAAAAAGTGAAGTAATAATATGAAGACGACAATAACTTATGGCAGGGAAAATGCGGGAAAAGTTCAGTGTGCATCATCAGCAGCATCCATTGGCAGAACACGTTAAGAGGTCATTACCTGAAAGTGCAGAATTATGGTCCAAATCAATCCCAGGGTCAGCTTCGGGTTCCCGTCGGTGATGTCATCGTTTCTGATGTTGACAAGCTTCACCTGATTATTGCAGGAGAGAAAGGAAACATATGTACTTGATATTGTGCTTGTTAAAGTGATACCAGATGCAAGGTTTAATCTATGCAGGATTCCCCATTTGTGTTGGTGGCATATCTGACTTCTCGCTTAAACATCAATCTCAGCATCAATGGATTTTACTATCAGATTTCAGGCTCAAAGCAATTTGTCCTCAAGGAAAAGTGTAACACTGCATACACATTTTCATAATGTTAATGTTTAATAAACCCTTCAGTCACAAATGTCTAATTCAATGAAGCACCACTAGGGGACAGCAAATGACCATTTAAAAAAATTCTAATTCTAACCTTTTCCCTATGCTATTGTCAACTAGTAAAAATGCATTAAATCTGAAATTTTCTTTCATTTTAAACTGAATTATACTGAAACAAACTAAAGGGATAACCCTAACCCTAAAATAACTCTAATAACTGGTAGTTTTGAATCACAAATGTAGATTTGACAGTTAATTATAAAAATCAAACATTAAACTAATAATAATTGTTGTCTGTTTTTTAGTGTGGGAGAACAGACGGTGTTTGGCTGGTTAATGACTGACATCACCTGATCCAGTGCTATTCAGAAGCAGACTGGTGTCATAACAGTCTGTCTATGTGCATTTATTTTATCTAAAGCGATAAAGCCGTCCTGCTTTCTCTTTTTTTTTAGAAAGGAGGGTCAGGCAATTGGGGGTTAAGGCCTTAAGTCCAAGAGTGAAATCACTGCCGACGGTGGTATTTGAACCGGAGACCATCCCCGCAGACACCCCCCCTGCCATCTACACATGCATTGGTGTGGGTTCGAGGAGTCGTCACACAGGCTTGACAAGGAGAGCTGCCAAGTTTCGTCGTACCCGTGACCCAGACATGACGTTGGGACCTCCATGTGATCTGTATCGCGTTCACACCCTTTTCGCGCCTATGTGGCCACGGTTCCACCTGCGGCTGGCAGGGTCTCCGATCTCTGCTGCACCCCGTCAGGCTCTTTTGGGGGATGACAGCGGGCAGGGCCAGCCGGGCATAAACAGGACCTTTATGTCCTGAACCATGAGCCGTCTGTGCAGGGCACAGGCCGCTCCCAGTGACATCATTCCTCACAGCTGAGTAAGCTCTGCTCTCACCCACAGCTGAGGAATGAATACATGCAGCCCATGCAGAGGCTGACTCCACGGTAACCAGCCAGCAGACGCACCCATAACAGCCCAACGGCCTGGGGCTGAGGCACCACACCACGGATGGGCAGGGCTTACCATGCTCCAACAGTCTCTGATTGGATACATCCAACGACAATCAAGAAAGTAACCAATGAGATTCAGGTTAAAGCAGTCAGTACACAATAGCACATGGTCAACACCCACTCCAGGTTTATCTAGCTAGCCATAAAAGCTCCTTTTTGTCTTTATAGCAGCTGGTTTTGTTGCCAAGATGGTGACAGGCAGGGCGCCTTCGGAGCTTTCAGGATGTCCCTCCCACGGAAGTGCAGGCCCCCGGCCATGCTGCCTTACCTGCCGCCGTTTTAGGTAGTCCAGCGCTATCTGGACGTTCTGCAGCCTGTGGAACCTCATCCGGCCTTTCTCACGGGGCTGCAGTGGAAACGGGGAGACAGGGGTGGGGGGCCAGTCAGAGATGGCTCCAGAGTGATTAGTGCACCAGTCATAGCTCCCACCAAATCCCGTGCCCCATTGCAAACGGCCCGTGACTCACCGCACCTCACCTAGTGGGTGACAGAGGACACGCCTCCAGGGTCTTACCCACAGCCCTGGGGGGCGTGACATCCTGGGAGCCCCAGTGTAGGGGCTCTGCCAGTAGGGGGCAGCATTAAATGAAAAACAGAACCTCCCTCCAGAGTAGAGGACATGTGCCAGGTGAAGCTAACCTTAACCCTAACCCTATGGCCCACACATTTCCGGGCATCCTGACTGCATGTCTAACACGGAAAGAAAAGGTCTAATGCGTATCCCTGTATGTGTGTGTGTGGGGGGGGGGACTGATGTTGGTGACTGTGCTTCTATTAAAAAAAGTATGTCAAAGATATTCCTTTAATTCTGCTCATCTTTTGGCCATTTACATTCTGAACCCATAACAAAAATACATAAACTACCTCTATAAATCAAAGACCATCAAGACCATTTTATTTACACAGTTAAGCTAAAAAAATGCCAGTAAGCGGGATTCCGTGAATTCAATGCTGCATTAACATGATAAATAATTTACCATTTTACAAACCCCGGTCAAACACCTAGAATATTCTAGAACCCACATAGACAGGATAAAATTATGCTTTCTTGAACCAAATGATTTCTGACAGAAGCAAGGAGCTTTGTGGATGGAGAATGGAAGCCACAGCATGAGACGATGAGATGGAATAACGCAGCACAACAGTGCCCCCGAGAGGAGGGACACCATAGACCCACTGAAGGCACCCATCGGGTCTTCTCAGAGGAGCTGGGGTACCTCAGGGGTCAACAAATGCAGCAGTGAAACAACACCCCTGGCGGCACATCCACGTGACACGCCCTCATCGGCGCCCCCTTGTGCCGGGACATGGATGTGCTCTCGCTCCGTGTTGAAAGGAAGCCAATGTGAGTGTGGAGATGGACGGGCCAGGGTGGGGTGGTGCCATTGTGAGCAGAGCTACTGACACCAGAACCAAGGACCCAGGCTCCACCTCCAAAGGTAAGCAGAGCTCTCTGTGATGTATGGTCCAGTACAGAGGGTTTGGTATGGCAACGATCCACAGCAACCGGCTTCAGCGGTGCTAACAAGGAGTGGGGTGTTCGAACCTGGGTCCCGGTCCTGGGCTCAGCGGTCGGCTAAAACAAAGCGTGAGCTGAGAGCAGTGCCTCTCCCCTGAGCAGCAGCTACGGGTCGAACGTGAAGGAAAGTCGCTACCTGCAGAAGAAGCCGACCTTGCCAGAGCACAGCCCCGCGTGTCACCGCACTCTCCGCTAGAACCGTCTACGAACGAGCCAAGGGGGGTCTCCACTCTCGTTAATGACCAGGGCACACGCTGCATTAGTGCTACCACAAGGGGGCAGGAGAGGGTGGGGGCTTCCACACCTACCCCCTTGTCATCATCCTGTGCATCTCCATGCTGCTGAGGGGCGCATGCTTCGGGCGCACTCACCAACCGCAACGTCTTCAGAAAATCACGCTCCCTTGGCTTACCCGTGTTAAGGAAGGCGGGGGGGGGGGACGAACACAGGGTGGGGGACATAAAGACAGGACACATGAAAAGGAAAGGATGAAAAGACAATAAGGGGGAATAAGAAGATGGAAGAAGGAAAGGGTAAAAACAGGATATGAGCAAGAGGAATAGCAGGCAGCCATTCTGGGAGTCGTCCCAGTGTGGTGATCACCTCCACTCCACTAGGGGCAGCATACAAATAACATTACAGCCAAATCATGCTAATCAAAGTGCCGCAATGAGTTTCACACTAGATCTGGAAAATGGCAGTACTGTTCAGTAGACGTGTGCTGGACATTGTCAACCATTCATTGCAGAACTATTCCCATTCATGTAACTCCCGACAACAGTTCGTGCTCAGCCACGTAATACAAACCACAGCTGAGATGTGTGTATCACTCTTATTTTCGCAATGTGTGCTCTGTAAATGTCGCAGTCGCACTGGACGGCAGCAGAGGGAGAAAAGCTCATTATCACCCCCCTCTCTGTCCATCTCCAATGGTGACGTGTTTACGAAATGCCAATGGCATCTGCTGTCAGGAGTTATCTTCTGACACAAAACACCTGGAGGCCCTCAGGAATTAAATAAATACAATTTTGCCCCAGTACTCAGACACCGGTTCACAGGGAGCTCAATGGTGTCACCTAGTGGTGTTACATGGGATATTAGTGACAATCCATGGGTACGAGCCTGCAGTTCAGCAGCTGTTACGGATATCAGATGGACTCTTTGGTGAGCATTACTGCACCTGGAGTATCATGGAAATGCCACTAGAATCTCAACATGTTTAGTTTTTGCCATGTATTTTTTATATAAACATTTGCTTGACTGGTGGCATTAACTGGGACTTGCATGCTAACTTTGCAACCACTGATGCAGCACTGTCACACCTATCCTCAGATGGCATGACAGCCATGCATTTCCTGCGATAAAAGTCCCAGCCACCAGCCCGGTGTCACACAGCTGCCGTGGCTCCATGAAGCCGCACACCTTCGTATCGCATGACCAGCAACGCAGAGACGCTCAGATCACGAAGCAGGTTGTATTCGAGGATGCGTCCGATACAACCATGTAAGCGGGTGGAAAGGAACACTGCACCCATTTCTGTGAGCGGATGGGGGTAGTGGGGGGGGGGGGGGCGAGGGTTCTCACAAAAGGCTTCCTCACCAGTGATTCTCCAGATAGGACTTCCAGCAGCGAGATCAGGTTGTGTCCATCTCTGAGGTCCTCATACAGGTCGTTTACGTGCTTTCGTACCTGGGTCAGGAAAAGAGGGGGATGCTTATCAGTCAGAATTATGCGTGTACGTGATTTCGTTATCCAGCCCTGAGCTTCACACAAGAGTAGCTGGATCTCCATTACCCTCCCGGATAAGTGGCTACTGTAAATGGATGGATGAACCATGCGGCATGTGGAGGGGCACCGTGTGGCTGGGTATGAAGACAGCACAAATACAACGGATTAGGGTATGCGGAGGGACATGATATTTAGAATCAAAGACTTTGACCTGTGCAATGTGTGGACGTACAAAAAATTCAAAACCGGTTCAGCTGATTCATCGAAAAAAAGCATGATTCATTCACGAATCGGACATCACTGTTGTTTACTTGGATAGCTGTTTTTGCATACAAACTTAGCGTTTCTCGCCAAGACCATATCGCGTTGGTTCTTGCATAGTGCTTTTCTCTCTGTCTGAGATTCTGCATACACATATGTGATTCCACATTGTATTGGACCCTGTTACTAACATACTAATCATGTTAGAACAGATTTGCAGTGTGATGTCACACGTTGTAGCAGGGTGATGTCACACACTGTAGCAGTACGTTATGTATATTTTTTCAGGGTCATATACTCCCTGAGGCAACTCGGGGGGGGGGGAGGGTGGCTCACGAGTCCTCGCTCGTGAGCCCAACAGTGACCCTGAGATCTGAGCCAATGACCTTCTGATCACAGTGGCCTGGTCTGCCGAGCCGCACCCCCGTTTTTAGCCTCCGTTTTTCTTGCACCTGTTTACCACACGGCACGTTTGCCTCACATGGCGTTGCTCTCCGGTCTTGCCTGCCTCCTCAGCTACACCCCCACCCTGTCTGGATGACTGTGGCCCTTCCCGTGCTCCGCCCTGCGCTTCTACAGAATCTCTCCACTGAGCCTCCCCGGCGACGCTCCTTCGCGGCTCTATTCTAGGTGCTCGGCCCATCTTGGAAAACCTGAAGCGCTACATTGCACACACTGACTGAATAAACGTACACGTTTATTAAGTCCATTAACACACAGTCAGTAAGTATAACAGAGAAAGTATGCTCAAACACAATACTGTACACCCATTAATTATCATCTTCTGACCCTTATTTTCATAGAATATATTTTGTTTTTGAGACATCTGCGGGGGGGGGGGGGGTTCTGAGGTCCTGCTTAGACAAGACAACCTCAATTTGAAAAGCAGGCAGGGTTATGAAAACAGGAAGGATCTGAACTGTAGCCCATTTTAGGAAGCAATGCTTCCAGTCCAGAGGCAAACTTTACCTCACCAGTGGACGAGGGCTGAATATCACACAGAGACAGCATTACCGCGAAAATTAACAAGAGTCAATCAGCTTTGAGCAGCCAATGAGTATGTCAGCAACCCATCAGCAACTCGCAGCTCCATCGCAAAATCACTCTGCCTACAGGACCGTGAATGTGTCACCAAAGCACGTTTCTACAGCAGGGAGACGGGATCAGCTCCTGCTCCTACGATGCCCCTCACCTAATACGTATGCTAATGTTCCATAACAGCAGAACTACAATCCCCATGTACACCAGCCAGACATGACAGTTGAGCACCAGATTTACAGGTCGTTAGAATAAAGCAGCTCAAACATCGAGAAATGATATCAAAACCATACAAAACATAAAACTCCGTGGCTGTAAAATGCAGGAAGTGATGGGACACACAGAAGGAAGAGATGCTCACCTTTAAGAGATGTTGGTTTATCCATTTTGTGAATGTCTTTTTCTGCACGCGGTCTCTTTCATCTGAAAGGGCAAAAAAAAGTTTAAGTGAGTTTTGAGAAGATCTGCAACACACAGATTGCTGCCAATCGCATCTTTCTCACACATGGTCTGGACCCCCCATCCAGCCCACTTATGGTCAGACTGCCTGTATCACGCTCCAGCTTTTAATAAACACGCTGCAGGTCACACATACCCAGACAGGGGACCCATCCCAGAGGCCAGAACAGCTCCTGCCAATGTCACACGAGCACCAGAGGGCACCGATGACGTCACTCCCGCTCCAGCCATGACATTACTCACGCTGCAGATGCTCCATGACGTCAATATTTTAACATTTTAGCACATAGGCTATGTTAGCCTTTAGCATGCCATGTGCACTAATCAGACGAGCCAACCAGGAGCTGTAATCCCCATGGCAATGAATCCTTACATGCACACAGGCTAGGCAGCATTCCTGCATACAGGAGGCCAGCAGAACAGCTTTTCTGATGAGGGAAAACGAAAGGGACCATGGATGTACTGTGACCTTCCTCTGGGCTTCTTTGAAAAGGCATCAAGAGCTGGAATCTCTCGGCGCTATGAACACAAAAATAATTCAGCAGCTCTGGGTCGAGGTGCATCACTCCCCATCATGCTGGCTATTTTTTGATGTATGATGTCTTCCAGAAGTTTCCTCTCGCCTCCATGAGGTTTTTCTTCCATTACTCATTTCCTACTCCCCATTATACACATCGTCAACCAGTTCAGTTTTTTGTTTTTCGCCTGGTATCCATGACAACATACACGCTGGCCAACTTCACTCTGTCGAGGCCAAAGCCTGAATCTCACTGGGACAAACTGTGAAACAGACGCGAGCTGAGACTGACCCGCTTCTCAGGCATGGCCTAGAACACGGGCTACTTCCTGAAGAGTATTGACTTTGCGCGAGTTTAAGCAAACACACACTGTTCTGCCGGCATCTAGAGAAGATTATCAGCGTTAAAGTAACAAAAGGTAGCCACGCTGTTCTCGTCAATCACCACGTGAGTAAGAGTCTGAGTAGAGACCCCACAGCCCACACTACCCCCCCATCCCCATGTCCATCCTTCACTTCCATCCATACTGTAACAACCAAGCATGCAAGACAGAAGCAGAGGCAGGGTGAGAGAAGTCACATGACCACCAAGGTTACCAATGCACTCTGCCTGCCCTGTGGCTGTAAACAAACGGCGCTGGCAAAAACAGAGCGAAGAAATCGTCAAAACAACGAAGACTGAGAGAGAGAGAGAGAGAGAGAGAGAGAGAGAGAGAGAGGGGAGGAGATCTACTGACCCATGCAGCACATGCAGTCCACCAGCTGAGTGCGGGGCCTCTGTGTGGCCCCCAGGAGCCACATGTTCCCTCCTCAGTGCTCCAGAGGGAGTGCATGGCCAGCCGAGGCCACAGCCCGGGGTTCCAGGTTCCCATAGCCTTGGCTCCTCCTGCTGCCGCCCCAGCCTGCCCGCCTGCAGGGCGGCACTCTCTTTCTCTCTCTCTCTCTCTTTCTCTCTCTCTCTCGTTTACGCCTCAGACAGGTTTTCTGGCGACGCCTCTCCCGCAAACGGTGTGCTGACTCTCTCAGAGCATGGCTGGGCAGATATAGGAGGGGGCACCCAGCCCGTACATGCTCCTGGGGCTCCCCATAACAGCCTGCCCCGAGTACAGGCGTGACAGACTCAAGCCCTCAGGAACATGACAAGGCCTGCATGTTCCTACAGGAAGCTCTTGAGGTGTCAACACTTCCTGCTAATCAGTACCTGATTCTGTCAGCAGGGGGCTTTGGTGCAGTTAAGACACCTTACTGACGTCAATTAGGACTGGTCGACATTTACACAGAAAAGGCTTTTACTCACACATTACTCACAAAAGCTGCTCTCCAGAAGGCTTCATGCTGTCACCCCTTCAGAATTGACATGAACTTAAAACTGCTTGAGATGTTGCATAACATCTTGACAAAAACCACAACGATACTACGTGGCATATTACCATCATTACTGCAGGTACTGATATTCCTTCTTTGCTCATGTCTAGACACCTCAATTATCAGACACACTGCTAAAGCTCGACTGTCATGTTTTCTTGTCTCCTCCGAATTTGGCGGTTTTGAAATATCTGCCCCACAAAACGTGGAGCCAAAATCGCGTAGACAGGCTCAGCTCGGCGGAGTAAAACTGCCCCCCCGCCAATGAGGAAATCCCGCTCACAGTTCAGTCTCCCCCCAAACACTTTGCTATCAGACCCCTTTAAAAAGGAAAAATAAAGTAAAAGCTTGGAGATGGTGCTGGTGATGTAGGAAACAGCAGCCAGGAAACAGCGACCATGAGAGCTTTTCATGCATTATTTACAGTACCAGAAATAAAAAACTTATTGCAACAACACTAGCAGGGGTTTCATTGTCCACAGAGAGTGCGCATTAAAGCACCCTCCCCCCCCCCCCCCCCCTGCCCCCCTCCCCTCTGCGGATCCGCCCTCTTCACCGATCAATGCACAAT
>JAODKE010000068.1:1122411-1136031 GCA_026779605.1 Mormyrus hasselquistii
AGGACAATGGCAAGCCAGCTAGACAGGTGCCGGCGTCACCACCCACCCCCCCCCCCGCAGGTCGGCTAGGTGCTAGTGTCCAACCACCCGCCCCCCCGCCTGCCCGCCCGCCCAAATTTGGCTAGGTGCTGAGTGCGTCCCCCCTTTATGTCAGCACTTATGCTGTTACCTCCAGAAGGAAGTAATACTCAGTCAGCTCGCTTAAAAGTGGCCCGGTTCTTAGTTTGGAGCACAGCTGTATTTTATGTCGCCCAACAAACTCCAGACATGTTGAGATGCATTTTAAAGCATCTATCTACTTGCATAACAGGAGTGTTTTCTCTGTGCCCCTCCAGCAGAGGAGATTGAGGACATCAAACAAGCTATTGCCCTGAGTTCAGGAGAGGCTGAGTGGAGGTCGCCCCCTAGTGGAGGTGTGACTCTTCGACTTGAGATTACAATTTGAACATTCCATCCTTCCTTTAGCAGTGCATGAAACTCTCGCTTTTGTGCTTCAGACGAGTTTGACGAGGACCTGAAGCATGCCTTAGCTTTAAGCGCAGAGGAAATGCAGAGGAAGAAAACGGAGTCTGATGAAGGCAGGTGACCCCCCAAACCCCACCCCCCTACTCCGCCAGCCTTTCTTTGTTTTGGGGGAAGAGTCTGAGCGTTCACCCATACTCTGTTAATGGACGTCTCTTTGCAGCCAGACATGTATGAAGGCGTCGTTTTGGGTATGTTTAATCACACCGATGCATGTGGGGATCGCCCGTACTGTTTAAGGGTGTTTTCTGGGAGTTGCTCAGTCATTTTTCTGGGGTTTTGAGACGCAGCACCTTAAAGTGAGCCCACTCTATAAATAATTTTTATTTTATTCAACATCGTAATACTTTAAAATTATTGGAATATATGTATGGCTAGTGTTTTCCGATAGTATTCCATATACATTCATCACTGAATATTTATGTCGGTCTTTTATTATGAAAATGACACCTATTAGATTTACCAGTCGGGCCTAAATTTTTGACTGTATTATGGGAGAAAGTGCGCCTCTGCTGGCCTCCTGTGGTAGCGCAGTGCGGTCTTCGCTGTCGTCACCTGTCTCCGTTTGTGTGTTTCGCAGAGATGGAGGAAGCCATCAAAAGAAGCATGGTGGAGTTCTGACCCGGGACTGAAGCCTGTTTTATGTTCATTTTGATCTTTGGTTCAGATAAATATAAATAATAAAAAGGTTAATGCGAAGCTGCGCCAGTTGAGCTGGAATAAATGGTAGGCTTGATAAAAATGAGTTGAGTGGTATCCTTTCTTGAATGGGGGTCGCTTTGGGTGTCAGTCGGAGCTCCCTCCCTCCACAGTGGTGACCCAGCGCTGGGGGGGAGGGGGGGTGCTCCCGTCAGCTCATATCCTTCCAGCCCATGTTTGGCGATGTTTACCCGGCTGCCAGGGCGCTATATCTGCGGCTCTCCAGGAGCCGGGGCGCACTGATCGGCTATGGCTCAGGCCAAAATACACGCCAAAACCCAGGAAGCCGCTAAAGGCAGCAGGTTCAACCGAACCCTGTCCATGGCGGACCGGTCCGGTCGGCTGCTGGAGAGCTTGGATCAGCTGGAAGTCAGGTGAAGTGCTGCTGTTCTCCGGTTACTTTGATTATTCTGATCGCTAATTGGGAAGTATTTAATGCGGCGCTGGTGAATGCTTAGGGCACTGCATTTATATACCGTATGTATGCAGTTCTGTGGGCATGTGAGGTTTATAATTAATCCGCATGTTTGCTCTATTTCTGGTTTGGTTTTAATCCAATTTTTTTTATTAGTTTTATCATGTTTGCCGTTGAAAAACACGTGCAGCCGACTGCGGCTTTAGGCGCGTGCGAATCTAAAAATAGACTAAGCGAGCCAAGATATGGATCTGCATACTTTGCAGATTCTTAAGACGATTTGACGCAAATGCTGGTTTTCAACAAACAAACTTAAGCGAGATTTACTGGGCATAGTATTTATGTCCACTAGGCCTACTTATAATATACAATGCATAACAACGGGCAGCCGGTCATAATAGATTAGTTTAAAGAAGTTTGTTCTTGTTAAAAACGTGGGTGTAAGTGCAACGAGGTACTCGCTGGATTCTCCGTCCTATTGAATCACTTCGAATTTGGGAAGTATTTAATGCGATTTTTCACTAGGGTGGAGGCTTTACGGGATGCGGCCACCGCCGTAGAGCAGGAGAAAGAGAGCTTGCTGGAGCTGATCCAGTCGGTCCAGAACAGCCAGGAGATGCGCACCATCAGCGACGGTGAGCCTCGGGCCAGTTGCTGGTGTATAGTGAGGAATTACGCGTCCAGCACGTACTGTTCATATATACGACATTTACATGTGGTGTTGTCAGTTGGCATGTCCTGATCCTCAATTACCTATATTACTTGTTTATTTTCTTAAAAATATTGCATTGCTGTTTGTCCTATTATTCCCCCATGCACCCGTGACACAGGAACTTTACCGTGTTCCTCCGAAAACGTGACAATAAAACTAGGCTCTTGATCCAGGATGAATGAAAACCTATTGTAATAGGACTTGTTTTTTGCCACCAGGGGAAAGAGAGGAACTTAGTTTAACAGCAGACCGCCTGCTTGGCAGGACCCTCACAGTAGAAGTTTCAGTGGAAACTGTGAGAAGCCCCGGGCAGGAGGATGCCCTGAAGAAGGTCACCTCCATCATAGATGACATAGCTGCCAAGGTACTTGATGACATGGATGGTTCCAGAAGGCAACTAATGGCCCTCCATTCTGCGTGCGTGACAGATGCGCCCCCCGTCCCTATTGACCAAAAGTTTCAGAGCATTGTCATCAGCTGCGCCCTTGAGGACCAGAAGAAGATCAAGAGGAGGCTGGACACTTTGATCCGTAAACTCGATAACGCAGGGAAAACCATTCGGATCATGGATCACCAGAAAATGGAGTCCAGATGCATCAACGGCAAATGAAACTCCAGCTACGAGCGTCCCGCCATCTTACTCATCACACACTATTCCACCAGATTTAGGATATGCGCTATATATTTGTACCTAAAATCAAAGACCAAATATCTGAATATAAGCTGTGCAGATGCTAATTTGTTCAGAATCACTTTTTATAATGTTACTGTCATAACCAAAACCAAAGGCAATGTGTTGTTGGTTCGAGTCCCCGACCAGCAAGGCATCACTGAGGTACTGCCCCCAAGCCCTGTTCCCCGGGCGCAGAATTAGCTGCCCCCTGCTATGTCACATTGGCACATATGGGTTAAATGCAGAGAACACATTTCGTCATCGTGCACTGTATGCTGTGGTGTGTAGCAATGACCACTGATCACCAAATTCTAAACTAAATATAGATGTCTTCATGTACTTTGATGGTGGACAGCTCATTTAAATGCTACCCTACATAGCCTATTCTCAGGTTTAAACATAGACACGATATAGATTTGCCATAAAAAAAAAAAATCGACTTACTAATTAACTTATTGTTATGACCCGGGTTATGCGTCCTCAGCATCGCACTGTCGGGTGGAATTTCCCAGAAAGGTGCGTCGTTAGTCGCTCCGCTTCCCAATCATCCCGCTCAGTTAGAGCGCGGGTGTTAATGGGAAAGGCTCAGACTGCAGCGCGTCAAGAAAAGACTTTCCTTTGAATTGGAATTGGTGGGGGGGGGAAAACGTTCCTCATCTGTTTGTATTTACAAGAACTAAATACCACATATTAGAAGAGCTTCACCTGAAAACACCACCCTCTTTGCAGAGTTATGGGTGTTGTTTGCACTAATACATAATTCCAGAAATAAATGTATAATGTAAAATGTATTTTTTTAAAATGTATGCTGCTGCATCCTGTTTGATTGCTACTCGATATCCAGAATGATCGATCTTTCCACGTGGACCGGGCCGGACAGATGTCACCCGTACTATGGGGAGATTTTTAATCCACAAATCCTTCATTAAAACGTCTTGCATAACCATTAGACTGACGATACAAAACAAAATGCCGGAAATGAGAACTGCGAACACGTACGCCACACTGATAATCAGGTAAAATCATAGGATGCAGCGAGGATCAGCTCTGACGTCATACCTCAACAGCTGGAGTTATCTTCACTCGCTAAGCACAGGGTCCCTCGTAAGGCTGTTAATCAGCATGGTTATATTTGCCTGTGACTGAGCGTGGGACAATAACGGGTAGAGCACTCAACGGTTTGGATAAAATAATTTACAATAATATCAATTAAATGGCAAACATTCTTTATTCTTTAATAGGGCAACCACATTTTCAATATGATGTGCACGTCCAACAAGGATTTAATGGTAAGGTTTATTACAGAATAAAACCTCTTTTATACAAAATATAAAAGACTGAACAGGTTCACACTATCATGAAAGCATCAGAGTTTGTGCTGTATTGTACCATGATCCAAATTAGACATTTAAACTTAGAGAATAACGCACAATCAGCATGCAGCTTTGCCTCAAACACCACATACCGAACATCCAAAAAGCGCAGTGAGCAACCAGACTCAGAATGACGCATATGGACACGGAGCCACTGGGTGCCTCTGCCCATTCATACACTAACGCATCTTCAATACCCATAAATGGGCACCTTACAGAAGGAGAGTGTAGTCAAACAGATCCTCCGCGACCAGGAACCCGACCAAGAAATCTGGCACTTCAAAAGTCATCTAAAAATCTGAAGTAGGGACCCGACCAGGGCCTAATTCACTGCAGGCCGAAAAACAAGAGGGTTGAAATCTGCGAAATGACCTTCTTGAGATTTGCATTGCTGTATTGGGCTGAAGACTCGCAGCTCTCCTCCTTTGGAGGTGCAGGTAAACATAGGAGAGACGATGTCTCCCCACCAAAGACCACCTCCGTGCAGGGACATGGCGCTCAGCCCTGACACGCCATCAACGCTTGTAACATTTTCCTCATGAAGCGGAACTACTGAGAAAATAAACAACTACCTGGTACTATTTTTGCGATTCTTTTGAAAAGAGCTGAGATACGAATGGCGACAATCAGATGAAGATACAAAGATGCCAGTTGTCGACCTTAAGCATGAGTACCGCACAGAATACAAAACGATTCAAAAGAATGCATAACAAAATAATACAATGCAATAAAGGGTAAACTATGCAAGACTGTGGAATGCTGTCGACCAATCACCTTAACGTACAGGTGCCATTTTCAGAGAGCCGGCCCTTTGTCAGTCTGACTGGAAAAGAGAGCAGCTAAATAGCAGCTAAATCATCCCTACAAATCGCAGTTAGGTCAGCTTCCCAAGTCAGAGTGTTCACTAATTCATTCTTTATTTGGGGGGAGGGGGGGGTAGGGGGTGTCAAGGAGTGAAAGGTAATTTTGAAGCTATAGGGCCAAGTTCCCCTCTTCTCAGCCATCTCCCTGAATAGTTCAATAGTTTGTACGCTTTTTGTTGGGCAAAGACGGAAACGATTTAACAGGACCTGTCTGTCAGGAAGAGATTAAAAAATAGCACAACTACAAGAGATTTAGAAAAAGAAGGTATAAGCAAAGAAGCAGGACTACCTGTTCTGGAAGCGCTGTGTAAACGCGGGTACTGAGTGTTTGGCACTATATTATGTTAAATCATCTTAGCTTATGGGCAACTTTCTGCCGCCGTCGTTCACTCGCCATCTATATAAAAATATCGCAGTTAGTCTTTTTAGATTAGCCCAAATACAGCTCATTCATAATATACTGAAGCTCTTTATGTTTCTGAAAAAAATAGGACCAATGATCTGATCTGTGTATATTATATANNNCAAATATTGCACAGTTGAACAGTAAAATGCACAAATGGTAATTTGTTAAAAATCACATAAGCACATCATCTGTAAACCAGCAGAATGTTAGACTGATCTATACACCGTGTCAAACACACTATACTTATTATATATGAAAAGACATAAAAATATGATATGTACATTCCACTCAGAATATGATAAATGTTCCTCGCCGTCCTACCGGACAACGTCAGGTGGGGGAGCAAGAGTTCACACAAAACAGGTGGACAATGGTGGGTAGGGTGATAACCCCAAAACAGGAGGCCAGAATCACATGGAGCATGAGCTTAAGTTAAGCTGAAGTTGAGGAGACCACAGCTCTGAGACATGGACCCCTTCCAAGGAGGGAAGATGCACATTAGCACATTCAGAAATGTCCGGTATGAAGTTTCGCAATGCGTCCGTCAGAACTCGAATGACCCAAGAAGATGAGGTCATGCAGAGTCCTGCTCAGTCACAGCTCAGCGTCCCCTGGATTCAGCACTGTCCTGCTGTGGACTCAATCAGGCCCATCATGCTAACAGTCAGAGATGGGGACACCTTTTTTGGAAGCTTTTCTTTAAAAACTAAGCGGGCCAGGTGGCCCAGAGGACCCACACTTCCACTGAGCACCGTGAACACCCCTCTACCCCCCCCACACACACGATCAGACAAGACGCAGCCTCTCATAGAGATAAGCAGCCCTCAAACATGCAAGGCAGCCAGCGCCCCCCCCCCTTAGCCCAGCCCACGCCCCGCTGGGCCTGCTCACAACAGGCCACAGCTGCCAAAAGGGGTTTTGCTCTTCTTGGTCCTCTGTTTGTTGGGGCGCAGGCTGATGACCTCACGCCCATTGGCGCTGCTGGAGTTCTGATTGGAGATGGTGCCACTGGCCGTGTTAAAAACACCTGGAGGTTTGGAGAACCAAACCAAGAGCAGTCATCTTTGGTATCAATGCTGCAGTTTATTACACTGCATTATAACCACCAATTACATAATTACAAATTGCAGGAGGAACCCATAGCCTAACCCAGGAAGCATATCACAGGAGACACTTCATTATTTACACACACACACACACAGACACACACGTATGGGAGTTGGAATGAGCTCTCACTAGTACCCCATACGTCTTCAGACAGCCTTCCAGATTCTTGGCCTCGCGTACGCAGGGCCTTCCTGATCCCCACGGAACAACAGGCTTTCACGGCAATGCCAGCGGGACTCACCAATTTTATTGCTGGCTGTGTGAACAACTTCCGGCTCCTCCGCCGTCTGCTGCTTCAGCTTCTGCAGGTATTTCTCTGCTAGATATTTGAAAACTAAGTAAGGGAGACAAAGACATGAACAATTCAGGGGCCAGGGAACAGTCCACGGGACTGTAACGGCCTAGACGTATCTGCGTCTAATAAATAGCCAGTGAGTACAGCTAGAAGATACTAGCTACTAGATAGTGGCTAGCTAGCCGGTTAGCCTAACACACTGTTTCAGCATCTCCTAAGGAACATGTTCATTTCATATTTTGTTTAGTGACTATTTGTGGCCAACATGGTGCCCCCAGTCAAATGCATGGTTTGAGCGGTGGTTCATCGCCACTGCCGGCTGGCCTACACCCCAAATGTGAGAGATTAGCTTCTCCAAATAAGGGCATGGACATGTGCAGAGAAGCCCCATCCCCTTGACATGTGCAAAACATCCTCGAGGCCTAAAGGCAACGACATTCACCTTCGTTCACGTTGAGATCCTCCTTCACAGAAGAGCGATAAAACCTTAGTTTGAGCCTCTTGGCCAGAGCCTCTGCCTCCTCGCTGCAAGGAGAACATCAGATTACAAAGCGACAAGCTGAAACGAGCAAAGCACCCAGCCATGACCTCAAGGCCTCTGACCACCAATGAAGATGGCGACCGTGCCTCTGAGATGCATCTGAGTGACAGCTCATTTTCACTGTTTATCTTCATACGCTGGTGACCTGGCAATGAGGTCTATAGGTACAAACTCAGACGCTTCCTCAGAGGCTGCTCGGCCAGAAAGGGCAAATGATCACCCAGTCACATAATTTACTCTGTCCCAGGGCCAGCTTTGCATTATGGAAAATGAGACTGTAAGGATCGTACTTTTTTATCACCGTTTCATCCAGGAGGTCGATTTTGTTCTGCACCAGGACAGTAGGAATGTCTCCGACCTCTGCTTCTACCTTTTCTTTCCAGCTACCGATAGCTTCATAAGATTCCCGGTCTGTGGTGGAGAAGACCAGCACACAGGCTTGGGCGCCTACGATCAACACACAATCAAAGTATCAGGCAAAGTGGACGCAGCCTTGTGTATAGTCCACCCCCCTCTTCACTCTGAGGCACCTAATTGGATGACTAAAGTGTCAGTACAGGAAGCAGGTCGTGTGTGCGCTGACCTCTGTAGTAGGCCTTGGTGATGGCGTCAAACTCTTCTTGACCCGCGGTGTCCCACAACATCAGCCTGACATCCTCGTCATTCACCCTGCACACGGTGACAGACAAATAGAAACGTCGCAACCAGTAGGGGGCACTCATGACCTTCCTCACCTCCATGGAGCAAATGAACGGCAGGACATTGTAGCATAACCAAGTGAGAGGACTAATTACCCAATCAAATGTGCAACTACGGGCTGTACACAAACACCATTATCACATGAAATGGACACAAAGTTGCAAAAAAGAAACAAAAAGGAATGATGAACACAGGCATAAAAAAGAGAATGTTCCACAATCCAAAAGGTCATCTGAGATGTCAATACAAAAATACATACAAGCACAACCAGAAGGGAGTCTGGAAAGTGGAAATTTAGCTGTTGTAACTGGCAGAGCAGTGGATTAGTCTGTCAGGGGACATGTGGCCACACCCTGCTCACTTCACATGAGTGCGCAAACTCCAACACATGCTGCGTTCCATTTGCCTTGGGATCCAACTTTCGAATTCCGAGATTACGTCGCATCCGCTAAAAACTCGGGAAAACTGAGTCAGATGTGTTCCATTTGCCACAGAAGTAGCAATGCCATGGACCCATATAAAAAAGCAAGATTTTTTGCTTAGCCGGACAAGTTGTCATATTTAAGGTACCTTAGTTTAAATGGCCTTTATCTGCATTCACTTACAATTAGCCTGAACTACCTTAAATCTGACAAACAATCCAACTAATCAAGAAATCCAATTCTAGCCTGGTTAATTGTTAGCAATATCACTTGATAACACATTACGCGTGGTGCTTCACGTATAAATCTAGCGACACGTCCACAGATAAGTTGGACGGTATAGTGTGTGTGACCGATTTAATGAGCCACAAATGAGAAGCAGTACTTAAACAGAATAAAACTACAACTTTGCTTTCTGATGATAAAGGGTGCAGCCATCTTGGATTCTGAACTCGTGATCCTCTGTGCTGCCCGAGATATTTCTCGGATCTCCGAGGAATGGGAGCGCGCATGTCGTCACTTCCAGCTTCAAAACTCGGAATGCGACTCGGAATCGGAGTTCCGAGGGCAAATGGAACGCACCATCATTCTAGGACCCAATGGTGACATCACTCCGCCAACACTAGGATGTGGAACCAGCAACTTTCCAATCACAGACAGCCCCCGAACTCACTGAGCCACACATTACACCAGGACCATCGCGATCACCCCCCTGAATCACTGACGATTCTTCTTACTGGATCTGCCGCTCTAGAAAGTCCACCCCAATGGTCTTCTTGTAGTCCTTGGTGAAGATACCCTTGCAGTATCTCTGGATCATGCTGGACTTGCCGACGGCCCCGTTCCCCACCACGACCACCTTGATGGCCACCTCCATGTCCTCCTCCATCATGGCTGCGGAGGTGCAGCGGGCTTCTCTCACGCTTCTGATTGGTCTTGGTGGATTCCTCTTGGATTTGTTTCAGGGGTAACCAGAGCGCTGCCTGGAATGACAACAACATGAACCATCAGAGTAAATCACTAACTGCACATTTGCTCAAATTCTTAGAATTAAACTCCATCTTATCTCATAGCTTCATAAATGGGTTAATATTTTCTTTCATTCACTTTTAGCAAATGCTAAAGCCACAATGTTTATGGAAGTTGATTGAAGCCACAGCAACCAGAGCATGTGGTAGATACACAGTGTAGGAACCAGCACCAAGCGAAATACCTGCAGCACCCACTTCATTGGACACCCACTTCATTGGACACCCACTTCATTGGACACCCACTGGCAAGCAACAATTAACAACCAATGGCTGTTCCTCTCTAGTGTGGTTTTCCCAGCCAATCCGACGCCTAGACATATAACTTTTGCCAGCAAGTCCAGAAGACCAAGGACCATATTTGGAAACCAAATGATCATGTTAAAATAACGGGGCAGATGCTGTACACTCACCAGTGTGCATTACGAAATAAATGGGCTACGGCCCAACAAAAGCATCCAGCATTTCTGGACATGAATCCTCAGCAGCTGGTGCTGAATCCAGCCACCATTTCATAGCTGCATGCAGACCTTATCCAGACTATCCAGAGGTCTTTCAGACAGAAACAGCCGGGGGTGCCATTAGGGGAGTTTCCCCCTTCCCTGGGCCTTTGGGGACAGCTCCTGCCTCATCCAGGGGACTCAAGGAGGCCACAGATGGGCCCCCCCTGCTCAATCACAGCCCCGTATGCAGACAACCATGTCGACTCCCGATCCATCCTGTGGGCAGCTGAACGGCCATAAGACGCCCTGACACGCGTGTCTCGCAAACATGTAAACAAGCCGTACAACCGTAGTTGTCAACAGTGCCTCGGCCGTGAAGCTGAGGAGGCACGTTCGGGCAGCTTGGGTAAAACAGCGTGAAGCATTCACTTCCTCTATCGGAGGTTCACCTTCTGTGTGGGTTTTGCACACTAAACTTTTCATGTATAACATTAAAAGGGTGAATAGTAAATTGCCTGACAGCATGCAGTGAGATATCTTCTGTAATAGGAATCCATAGTCAGAATATGTATGCTTTACATTTCTCAGTTGCATTCACCCAGCGTAACTCGTGGATATTTCACTGCGACTAAGGGTACGTGAACAAACCTCCTCCAAGAACTTAAACCAGCAGCCATCAGGTGCATATCCTGAACCAACAACATCATGCATGTGGGTAATGGTCAGTTAAATTTGAAATTGTTACTTTAGACACAGTAAAATAAGATTAACAGACTGATTTTTTTTTATTATTATCTAGCCCAAAAAATAGTTGTCCAAAGAAGTACCCCCCCTTCCTACCCTAGCCTTCCACAGCTTGTGATTCCATGTAAGGCAGCCCTTGCATTTAAAACCAAACTGTCACGGGTCGGAATAAACCACCTGTTACAGGAGGAGGGACTGTATTTAACTTTTTCTCCCTTTCTCAGGGCCTGACGCAGGGGGGCATGCGAGCGCCTCGGAGCCTGATGTGGGGGGGGCATGCGAGGACCTCAACCTGAACATAATCTTCAGGTATGTGTGCGGGGTATTTTCCTCATGAGCTACACAGAGCCAAGCTCATCTGCAGCAGCAAAGTATGATGCAGCCTAAGGAGGCGAGGGACCCCCCAGGGTGTCAGGGAGGCAGCGGCCATTCCTGTCACGGAGCCGAAAATCCTGCTCAAAGACCATGACGCTGACGAGATAACCGAGCAAACGCAGATGGTGCTTTCAAAGGCAGGTCTTCGGAAGAATAGTGTATGGCAAAATAAAAGCCCCTACTTTGTTTAACAATCAACTGAACAGGCGATTAACCCTTAAACAGCCTGTCGGTGTTGACACAGCATTAAACAGAAGCACGTCAGGAAAAGTGCTGTTTGTGCAAAGAGCTACCAGGTGAGGACAGTTTGCCAGCGGGGGGAGTGTCAAACACCAGCCTGGAGGGTCAGGTTACGGCACCTGTGAAGCGCGATACGGTTTGTGCGGCGCGGCGCTGACAGACTTACAGAGATGGACCTCATCCCAAAGACTTTTTATGGGCTTGGCTGGGGTGTACAGGAAGCTGAAAAGCAAACATCCCGTCTTTCATGTGTGAAAGTGTGGGGCACAGAGGCCCAGTTCAAAGATCTGTTAGCTACTGACTCTGGGAAATGTGTGAACAAACCAACAACAGTAACAAGACCCCAGAGTAAGAGCAAAATCGTCATTACATCTGATATGTTTATTTCCTGTGCGAAATCTTAGTGATCCCAATCGCGCCCTCTTATTCGGATCCCTTGCACTGGAAGAGCAGCCTGTGTCTGTATCATTTGAAAAGCCTAACTAATCTGTTTCAGACGCAGTAAGTGTGTGTGTGTATATATATATATATATATATATATATATATATATAAATGCAGGAGCGACTGAGATACAGTCTGGTACCGCACAGACCATTTTGTACAAAAAAATACTGATATCAAAGTGCGTTTACGCTGTGACGATGTTATGATAAAATAATAAAGCGTAGGTGGCATCTGACGCCCGGTGCCCGCTGCGTTACATGATAACGGGTATAACATTATTAGCAGCATGCCATTTCAGCGGGCATCGAGCACACCGGCACCAGAGCGGCACCCTCCAGCTTACCTCCCTTCTGGCTGGGCTATGTCCACCAAGGGGTCTGCTAATGTGAAAAGGACCAAGAAATGCGCTTTTAAAAGGAAAAAGACTCCAAAGCTCACGGAAATGCGCTGCCGGGGATAGGCGGCCCCGAAGGCACGTCCTCAGCCGCTCCCTAGGCTACCCAGACCCCCGGACCCACAGACCCACACCACGCCTTTGAAAGTGCACAACGAAAAGGCGGCTTCGCAGGAATAAAACACGCGTGCACGTGAAAATATCTGCTTTTAACGCCGTCCGCCCACGCAAACTTACATTCTACGCTTATCCTCCGCCACCGCCGCCGTCCCCCATCTTCCCGGTGCGTTTCACTCCCCCGGCGCTCGGTTGCTATAAACGCTGCGAGGTTTTTCCGGCGTCGCCGATCCGTGCGGCAAAGCGCCCCCAATCGCCGACTCCGGACCGGCTGCGGGCCCTCGCACACAGCGCAGTGCTCGGCTGGCCGGACGCACCCTGACCGCTCCGGGATCGGTGCCGCCCGTTCCCGCTATGCGCAGAAAGCGACGGCAGTAAGGAAGTGATATCACGGTTTTCCGTATCCCACCCTCACGGCAACTTTCTGAGGAACGTTCTCTGATCCCTGCTTATCACTAAGGGGATCCGTGAAATGCTGTTATTCTACATTAAAGCTACAGTTGTCAGTATTGTGCATTTTTATTATCGGAAGTATTCATTTTAATAAGCTACGTTGTCATACACGTTTGCATTTTATAGTCCACTCATTTACACTGTATAAATACAATTTTGCAGCATTGCGGTCCAGTAACAGGGGGCAAAAGCTAATTATTCACAAAATACATTTTTTTAATGATGCATGTTTTATACAGGCTAAGCCAAAACCATGTACATCACGGAATTTTTCAGATGATTGCAAATGACATTTATTTTTCGAGAAATACCGGGTAGCCTATATTTATTCTTCATTAGATTTTTTGGTGGCTGGCCGGTTGCTAGGTGGAGATGACCAGTCTGAATGGAAAGCTCTCCTCAAACGTACTATTTTGGTCGCTTTTATAGGGCTGCTTTTTGAAATCCAGATCATGTGGTTCTCTGGGCAGAGAATTTTTCAGGACTCATTTCATACTTTTCATAGAGCACCGACACAAACGCCCATTTTCTATTACTCCTCTATGAATGGCGTACTAGAATGCATACATTTTTAATTTAAAATTTGTTCCAATTAGGGATCCTGCATGTTCGGCAACGTACTTGTGTATACATTTTTAATTCAAACTCAGTAAT
>JAODKE010000068.1:1142561-1152565 GCA_026779605.1 Mormyrus hasselquistii
TGGGTGGGGGTGCGTCGCCGGGCGTAGTTCTCTTTTTCTTCTGTTCTTCGGTGTTTTTGGTTTTTTTTTTTTTTTTTTTTTTTTTCGGTGGGTTTCTTGGGGTGGATGTTGAGGGGGGGGGGGGTGGCAGGCAGATCTAGGGCGCTTTAGCCGTGGGCACGTTGGCACTCCGCTTGCTGGCGTCATGGTGAGCCTTGGAACTCTGCCGTCGATACCATAGTCTCACTCACACTCTCACTCGCACAGCCTGCTCAAGCCCAGCTGATGGGGTTTTTCCTGCTTTGTGTTGCCCCCGCATTCCCCCTGTACCGCAGTGTGTGGTATTTGGGGTGTTTCTACTTCTTGTCAAAGATGAACCTTAACATCTCATCTTTGTACTCCCCCTGAGTCTGTGATGTTCATAGCCCCCCCCAAAAAACACAAAAGCCTGGCGCTGTTTATCTGACTGAATTTCGGCTCTGTGCTTCAGTCATCGTGCGTGTGTGAGATCCCCTGTATTCACACGGGGAAGAGAAGCTCCAAACCGCTGCTGCAGGCCCCCCCCCAGAAGCTCAGCTCTCCATGTCCTTATCTCTGGCAGCCCTAATAATAATAATCTGATCCTAAGCTGGAGCCGGCCAGCTCTCATCATCGCAAACCCCCCTTGAGCGCTTTGCTTCAGGGCCTTAATGTAGCTGGCCATCTGCGCAGGGCCGGCCTCTGTGCAGTCTCCTTGGGGCTGGCCGTCTGCGCAGGGCCGGCATCTGTGCCGTCTCCTTGGGGCTGGCCGCCTGCGCAGGGCCGGCCTCTGTGCAGTCTCCTTGGGGCTGGCCGCCTGCGCAGGGCCGGCCTCTGTGCCGTCTCCTTGGGGCTGGCTGGCCGCGTGACTCATCACGCTGGTGAGCTGCTCGACAGACACTGTTAACTTTAGCTAGTTTTACTGCCGGCGTGTTCCGGATCTGTTGGCTGCCGTGTTCGTGTTAAGGGGGCAGGAAAATCCGTAAGGGAGAATGAGTCAATTTGCGGCGTTGGACGTGCTGGCATGTTTAGTTTCAGGATTTCTAATGCAGGGTCGGCTCAACAAAAGGGGGTTGGATGGGGGGAGGGGCCCGATGACTCTGATGACCGTGAGTGTGGTTGGCTGCTGTGTGTTTCTGGCTGATGAATCCCCTGATGGGACCTGGTGATCCGTCACTTCTGCTTAGCATCTCCGCACGGCAGCCGCCCCTAAATGCTCTGTTTAATGCTCTGTAAAGCCCTGCTTCCCTGAGATCGATGGCACACCTTCAGCTCCATGGAAACGCCAGCCGTTCTCTCTTGGGATACCGGACGGCCGCTGATCTTCTTCCTGGGTCCCATCCTGACAGTCGCATTCTCGTGCTTCTGCAACTTTCTGGGAGTGCTTGTTGCTTGTATCACATTTTGAAACTAGTTCAAAAGGATCAAGCCAAGCTATTGAAACGTTACGCGGAAGACCTGTTTCCATTTTTATACGAGAAGAGCCGGAGTCTGTTGGTTCCCGTTGCCCATCCTACCTGCCCTTCTGCTAACATCCTGACATTGTCACCTTTCTAGTTTGTTCTCGCCAAGTGATGTGCAGTAAATTGCTTCCCGATACTCTATTTCCCATGAGTCTGCTGGGCCGCGGACAAGAGCGTAGTGCGAATGTCGGGGAAACGTTTGCTGTGAGTCATGTGACCCTGTCGTGCACGGTAGCAGCATTCCACCCGAATATTTCATCTCATGAAATTCACTCTTTTTGGTAGCTTGCTCTTGTGAACATGGCGCTGTATTTGATGGGATGCTTTCTACATACTAACCCCCCCCCTTTTTTTTTATTTTATTTGAAATTTCAGCTAGCCTCTTTATTATAAAGTGCTTGACAGGTTTTAGAAAGTGGACTGAATGTCTACGTGTGTAATAAAGTGATTCTCGCCCCCTGGGCTTACAGAGCGTGGTTGAATTTCTGTGCAGAAACTCTTTACCTTTGGTCTAATGCAGAATGCGGGTAGGTGAAGGTCAGTTAATACCATGTATTGGTTACTACCATTGCATTATCACCACATTTAACAGCACAGGTGAGCAGTCACCTTGCATGTGCCTTCAAACACCAGTATTAAATTCATTCGTATGAGTTAAACTTTGTGCCTTGGCAGCCAGTATTGGTGTAAGGCGGGGTCTCCTTGAGCCCAGCTACTAGATACCCAGAAATCAGATGAACTCACTGAATGCTTGACCGTCGTTCCTCCAGCAGGGGGAGCCAGAGATTTGTTCATGTAGTCAGGGGTGTGATTATAGGAATAAATGGCCTCAGTTCTCGGGCTGTTCAGTGCTGACATTGCCCTCGAATGCAGGGGGTTTGTGTCCTGAGCCTGACACTACCTCTCACCTAGATATCACACCAGTTTCTTTCTAGTGTTTAACCCGTAAAGTGTGGTAGTGTTTGACTTAATGTTCTTTGAGTAAAACGGCAGAGCAGGCTTTCGATGGGCCTTGTGGGTGGCACCACTGTCTGGGCCACGGATGTTTTACATCGTCAGGAGGGGCAGAGACGGATCTCCACCCTCGAGATGACATCAGAGACACTGGAGGAAGCGTGGTTGGGTTTTGTGGGAGCTCTTGTCTTTATGTTGTCCTGGAGGAATGATGATGTGCTGGGATAGACATTAAAGCTTTGCCAGCGTATGATGCTACCGCTGCTCTTGCTTTTCTCTCTCACACACACTCTCTCTCTCTCTCACTCTCTCACACACACACACACACACACACACACACACACAGCCAGCACATGCTCTCCTTTTCTCTGCCCAAGCCTTTAGTCTCAGGCCTAAGATTCCCCCCCCACGTGCTCCCGGAACACTACTCTGTAGGCGCATCACACATTTATATGCACATATTCTGTGCAAGCGATGGGAAATTCTCCATTCATCTTCAAAAACTGCATGTTTTTGGGTCTAATTCCCTGACTCAGGCCTGGTTTCAAAATCTCAATCGGCTCGACCCCATTTCCTGTGACCCTGCCCGGCGCCCCCCTGCCATGTGACCTGTACTTCCTGTGACCCGGCGCCCCCCTGCCATGTGACCTGTACTTCCTGTGACCCTGCCCGGCGCCCCCCTGCCATGTGAGTTGGAAGTAAGAAGTTCCAGCTTTAAGTTTCTGCATCTGACTAATGCAGCAGCCCTGAGTCTAAACTATGCTAACAGCACGTCCTCTCAGTAACCTCCTTGTCAGCTTATAAAAACAATGCGAAATGTCGTCGACGACTCCCACACTGGTTAAAAAAGTTTTTAATGTTTTCTTTATTCATGACGCTTGTTTTGATGCTTGGCGCCTCCTTTTGGCCACAGACTGCCACTACACTGGGATGCTTGTGTGTACGTTTGAAGCGTGGCCCCCGCGGCTCATGCTGCCACCTCCCACAGTGTCCTCTCCTGTGCTCATTTTATTATGTTTTTGTTTTAATTCTGAGGGCATTGACTTTGGGTCAGACCTTAATGTGATACATGGCAGTATCAGGGCCATCCTATAGGAGGCGCCAGGGCCCGTTATGTCACCTGCATTTCAAGCTAAATATTTTCAAGAGAAAAAGTACAAGTGGAAAAAAAGCCCTGGCCCTTTAAAACAAAAAAAAAAGAAAGAAATGTCTTCAGTGGTGATTGAAAGCTGAGCTGTGAGGTATCAGTCAGACGTCACATGTGACTGACAGCAGTTGATGGGCTTTCTGCGGGGAGCTGGTCTGCGAGGGGGCCACGTGTTTGCATCCCACCGCACTCTTTACCCTTGAGGCTGGCCAGGTTTGGCCGTCTTTTGGGCTCCAGCAGAAACTGACGTTTTTTTTTCTTTTTTTTTAAAAAAAGACAAGCTTTGAAGTCATTGGTGGTGACAGTTGGATGTTTTAGGTGGGGTGGGGGGATTTGTCCAGCTGCTCAGATGCAGTTGAAGGACATCCATCCCTCTTGGCAGCAGACTGTATTGCTCAGAATATATAGGAGAGATGTTTTTGCCTTTTGCTATTCTGTAAACTCATTATTGCTTTGACATTGAAGCTTAAAAGCAGGCAGAACTGTGGGATTTTGGCCGTATTGCAGCTGCACGCCTGACTGGTCATGATGCATACTTTAGCGCCATGAATCCCGGTGTTTTAGGCTTTGGCCTAAGTGATATGGGGGGAGGTGTGTGTGTGTGTGTTTCCTTTTGATCTGTATATTTCACAGGCCATGGATCCTCATACCATCAAAAGAAACCCCTTTGTGTGTGATCACTTGGGGAAATTGGATGTTGAAATATAACCACTGATTCTTTTTTGAAATGTAATGGGGGGGGGTACCCCAAGGTCCTGAACCAGGACCCATACTCGATCTGTGCTTTAGCCTGATAAAACTGTATATAATGGATCTTGAGCCATTGTTTGTGCTGCTGGTGCTCTGGGGGAGGAACACTGGCTCTTTTCAGAAGCGTGTAGGTGTTCATCTAGCAGGGAAGACATCTTCTCTGAATGTATCTTAAGTGTACAGTCTACACTTGTGCTGTAAGATACTCTGGTTAAGCATTGTGGTTTTTGTGAGTAAATCTGTCTACCATTTTACCGGCTGAAGATACCTTATTTAGGTTGATTCTTTGTCTTGAGTGGTAGCTGACTGGGACACACGTGTCCATATGTGGGCTTCTTGATTTACAGAGTACTCGACATGGATATAGGGTCACAGTGGTCATTAACCTGACAGGAAGCTGAGGATAGCCATCGGAATCCCGTGTGGGGGCTTTTATCTTATCTGTCACAGCAGATTGGTTTGCTTTGAAGGCACATGTCTGCCTTTAGCATCCAGACCATCACTCAAGTGCTTGTGCTGTAGAAAGATCTCCCTTTATTTCTGTACCTGTGCCATGATTCCATGTAATGAGATGTGAAGTTCCGTGTCGGTTGTGGCGTGACTAAAAGGAGAAATGGCCTCCTTCCTCTGAAATGAGAAACCCATTAGAGTCGTCATTGAGACGTGTTAAGTGCCCGGCGCCTCCGGTTTACATTGGCCACTCAAATATCCCATTTTCATGCTAATCTTTACCGCGGTCACCCCACTGGGGTTAATCGAGATGCAGTTTTCGGGCATCGCTCGTCTTTAACGAGGATGCCAACATGCACTGTTGACATGCGTTTGTGTTGATGTCGCAGGGAGCTTACGGAGGCTGATGGTCGGCAAGGAACATTAAGATGTAAAAAAAAAAAAAAAAAAAAAAGGGCAAGGTGCAGTTAATTCTTTCAGTTGTCAGTAAGGGCCGGACCGGGCTGGACTCAGCCTGATGATGCATGTGCCGTGTCGTGACCCGGCAGAGCCGCTTCGCCAGTGATTTATTTGGCCTGCCCATTTGTCAGGGACAAGTCCCGCTCAGGACGACGCACTGGGGGAGATTCCCAGCATTCATCACACCGCTATTGTGGTGTGACCGCGGTAATATGGTGAAACCGCCGTTTGTTAGTGGTGGCCGTTCCTGTCCTGGGTGCACAACTCATGGGCTTGGGGTTCAGGCCAGCAGGTAGTTCTGTGAGACCTCTGTTCACTGGTGAATATCCATGCAGTGCTCATCTGGATATCTTATGGTGCGACTCACTTTTGCCGGCAACTAACTTGTTTTGAAATTTGCAAACCAGTTAATTCTGCTCTGATGTGTTTCAATGAGTCAGTTTTTTGTCCCAACTCTGCCGGGTTGTTGTAGCTTCTGAAATTCCAGGTATGACACTGTCATTCAGTTATCCATGTGCCTCTTATGTAATGGCACCTGTGTGGCACCTGGAATGTTCCTGCTTGTGCCCCATCAGCATCTGCCCTGATGGGCAGGCAGCGTGTTATAATGCTTGTGGGAAATCCCAGGCTGACCTTGGGGAAATGGGCTCTCCCCGCTGCCTGTTGTTCCTGCTCCTGCAGAGCTGCCGGCGACTCGTCAGGGAGACACGTTCACACGGTAACATCCCTGTCACCCCCCTCAAGCCCTGCATCGGCAAGACACCAACCTTGATAAAGGCGTCAGTATCCGACAGCCCAAAGCCACCCAATTAATATTTCAGGATCCTAATTATTTGTGTCTCCCGCTCTTGGGAGAGAAGGGCCTCTTTAAATATTAAATTCCTCATCTTCTCCCTGTTCCAAGTGTTGCTGGAATCCTGGGTTGTTCCACCTGAAAGCAGAATTACTGCCACACTTGGCCCTTATGCCCCCCCCCCCCACCCCCCCACAAAGATAGATCACTCTTATCAGACCCATACCGATTCTCTTGTTTGTTTGCAGGTTAACTGCGTGATTTTGATCTCTTCTCCTACATGCGTGGCTGTTTATAACAAGTCCAGTTTGTTGTCTGGCTGTTCTGGACATGTGGTTGTTTTCCCCCCTTTTTCCGATTCCTCATTGGTATGAATCACTATTTAATTTCACCAAGGAAATTGACAAAGCGGGCAGCAGCAGGGAACGGTGATGAATATTTTAAGAGCAGTCCAGTAAAGACAGAACATTCCGGGGCTGCCGGTATTACAGAAGCTCGTTAAATAGCCCCAGAATGCATTTATAGTGCCTTTCACCTCGGGCAGCGCTGCACATCCTGTCACGGGGGACGTCCTCTCTGCAGGTGACATGCGGGCCGACATCGATCATCTGCCATGGCTTTTGTTCAGAACGTGACACATTCCGTTCTGCTCCCTATCCTCGATTTGAATATCTCATTTGCACCTCTCCAGTCAGTCCTGTTTCAATTGTAAAGGCCCTGGTCAGTCACCTGGTTTCAACCCTCTTCTCTGGGCCTGTGAATAGCAGACATGTAAAGGTGCAAAGCTATTCCTGTCCCAGTCACAGCAGCAGCCGTCTGGCCTGTTTTGTGTTCCTGTTTAGTTCAGTTTCAGCACCAGAGAACAAGCAGGCTGGAATGGTTGTTTTTTTCCTGTGTAACGTGAGCTTTATATAACATGGGGGAGCGCGCCACTGTGATTCCAGAGGGGGGTGCTGGGCGGCCGGCTGGCTGGCTGGCTGGCTGAGTACATAGTACGACTTGCCCAGAAGTTGGCAGTGGTGCAGTAAGAATGGCTAGGTGACCTAGGAATGGCTAAACTAGGCACTAATGCTGCACTGATTTAGTTTGCAGAAAATGATTAAATGATACATTCCTACCAAGCATTTAACAGCTGTCAGACGTGGTTTATTATGCCAGTGTTTTGGAGACGTTTCAGGCAAAACACCCTCTTCTCCCCCAGAGTGTCTATTTCCTGTGAGGTCACTTCCTGTGAGTTGATTACTGCAGGCTGTCGGCGCGTGCCTCGGGCCCCGATTGTCTCCTCTATGCGGCACTGTTAATTAGTGGCTCTAGGTGGGAGGCCCATCTCGCTGCTCTGTGTGCCGATGCTGATGCTTGTGAAGCTTGTTTTGCTGACTCCAGTCCCCTAATGGGGGGCCGTTTTACTTCAGGGCTGAGGTGTATAACACTGCTCCGTGATGATGGCTGAAGCTCCTGTGGGCGTGGCTTGTGTTTGACGCCAGCTGGGGGAGGGTCTTGGATGTGGGGGGCCTTTCCGGTGCTTGCTCATGCTGCACCTATTCCACGCTCTTGTCAGTCCTTACCCTGAGCCTTCTGTGACTACAGGAAGTGGTACATTGGCTCATGGGCCTCTCTTATGTGACCAACGGGATTTCCCCTCACCCCCTCCTCCATCCTCCTTGGTTCTCAGTCCCGGGGGGGGTCGCTGTACGTCGACCCTTCAAGCCCACTGTGTAGGTCTGTCACCGTTTAATGCGGCCCTCCCCCATCCCCCGGCCCGTGGGCCTCCTGTCCTCTTTTCAGACAGGTAACCTTTTGCTCGTGGGGCTGAGCCACCAAGAAAATTGCTTATGTGATCTTTGTCTAGGGCTGCCCAAGCCCCCCAGGTGATGGGGAGAAAAGGAAACGGAGTAAGACACAGATGCATGAGCCCCCTTCCCGAGCACGCCTTTAAAATTGTTTTTCTTATTTTTGCTGTCAGTCTAATAGCCACCTGCAGTCCGCGGGTGCTGTGCCGCTTCCACATTAATGTGTCTGGAGATGCTCTCCACAGCTCGCGCCGGCCCTTTAATGCAAACCGCTGCCTGCAGGCGGATCCCGGCCACCTTGGCACTGTTCTGCTACTCTTGCCACTCTGCTCTACCTCCAGCTTTCCTCTCCAGCCTGAACAGACTCTATCCTGGCCCAGTCACTCAAAGCCGCTGTTGGTCACAGTCACCATCCTAAACCAAAATCCTTTCCTTGTTTAGAAGATGCTGAAGCAGCATTTTTTTGCTGACCAGCTAGTTACCTACGATCTTATGACTATTCTGGTGGCCGATGTATTTAGTTTTTGAAGCATCTTTGGGGGGGAACAAAGCCCCAGGAAACGACAAACCCACCCCTGGGTGCTCCGTCAAGGTTTAATCCTCTACAGAGTCAGATGCACAGTTTGTGTATGGGCTGAAATGTCTTGTTTTGGACTACCCTAATATCCCTGAAAACTTGTGTTAGGGCCCGAGGTGTGTCCTGTAGGTTTGCAATTACAAGCGACACCAAATCCCGTCTTTGACTTCCTGTCCATTCCAAGCCTAACCTGTTGGCGGCGCTGTTCTTGGCAATTGCCATACTATGACTGGCTTTTCTTGCATCGTTGGCTTGTGTTTGTGTTGGATATGAAGTGAACATTGTCACCCATGAAAGATTCTCGCTGTTGTCTCTTCGAACTGAAATATACGAGTAAATGTGACAAGATGATGTCTGAATGTCTCTGCATTCCTGTTTGCGACGGCAGACCCTGGCTGCTTTAGCACACAGTGCTGCTCTTCCGCCCCACTTCACAGTATCGATCTGTTTGTTTCACAACACCGCCAATCCATTACTTTCAAATCAGCTGATGTCTCGCAGCCAAGGCAGATGGATCTCGAGCAAAGCCGTCCTGTGCGCTTCTGATGAGTGTACCGCGTACCCTTTAGTGGACCAGCGCAAGTATCAACCTTTTGCCCTGTTTGCTGTTTTTTTGCTTGCCCTGAGGTCTCTTGGTCATTTGCATGTTACTGACAGTGATTCTGCACGCGTCTCTCCCGTAGCGGGTCTCAGAGTGGGCCGCCCTGGGGGTCGTGGGTCAGGATGTAACACAGGTAGAAAAGGTGAACTGTCCAGAGCGCATCGCCTGAGTATCGAGTCCACCTATGGAGACCGTAGTCACTGGCGGAGAGCCCGCATTTCAGGTCCCTGTATTATGAAGTGTCCTGCTCCGAACAGCCACCCCCCCCATCCCTTAAGCTGTATCGGGGGGGGGATGCGTTTGATCGCCTTTCCACGCATTGATTTTGAAATCATGTCCACTAATGATCATGCCATTGACAGCTGCTATTGGCAGACTGATATCAATGATCATTGGGCTTTTTTGATCCCTCTCCTGCAAATGCATCCCTATCAATCCTGAAGGGCGCCATGTTCTAGCACTTTCTCCACATGCGCCACGAATCCACTCTCGTGATTGTCTGCCTGAATCTCTGTTAATTGTACTACGAGTCACATGGTGAATCCTGGTAGCGTCTGTGAGTCTGTTACTCTACAGCTCCGACTCTTCCAATGGTAACAACTTTGTCTGCCCTCCCAGCTCACAGCTCGATCCCTGCCGGCCGTCCAGTCAGACGAGCGCCTGCAGCCCCTGCTGACCCACCTGAGGTAACTCTAGCCGCCGCAGAGCTGTTCCTCTGTAACATGCTTCTTATCGCTGATGCCCCTTGAATACACTAGAGGTTTATCTCATTGGGGGTTGAGGGTGTAGGAGTGGCCTTCTTAGCCCTGCAGATCTGTGCCCAAAAATGACGCACTGGGGTGATCGCCCTTTGATTCTCCGTGGCACTGCAGCCTCCCGCGCTTCTATTTGCCCATGAAAGGCAGTGTCTGATTGGCCGCCACGGGCTCCCCACTGGCCAGTCATGCTTAGCTGAATCTAAAGTGGCAGGTCGCTTTGAGGGCCCTCACTGCCTGCGGGTCTATCAGACGGCACTGGGGACCA
>JAODKE010000068.1:1158323-1170343 GCA_026779605.1 Mormyrus hasselquistii
TGAAAAAGAGTGGGTGTTGGGGGGCGCCTGGGTGGATGGGGTGTGGGGGGGGGGGGGGGGGCGGGGGGGTGGGGGGGGGTGGGGGGTGGGGGGCGGGGGGCAATGGGGGGGGGAAGGGGGGGGGGGTGTTCAGGACGCTGGGCTCCGCTTCACTCATGTGGAATGTAGATGGCATCACATCTAAAAGGAGTGGCCCAAGCGGCATCTGCTGGCGGGGATTGGCACTGAATACAGAGGAGGCCCCATTACAGGTGCTTTGAGCAGAGCTCGCGGTTAGACTGGTCCTGCGCGTTTATCAGTATTGGGGGAAGGGGTCTTTGTAGGTGCCTTTGGGGTTCAGGAGGGTTATGATGAGTCTTTTCGTGCACGATGCCCGAATATCAATGTGTTCCAGCAGTCTTTTTCCAAATGCCATTGGGGGGCTCGCTGGCTGTGGACTAGCAGGACCCGCCTGGTGACAGGGTTAGCGGGGCGGTTTGGCTACGGAGGGCAGGTAGGCCCCTGCTCTGCGTGATCGGCTGACTTCCAGGACTTTGCTTTTAATTTGTGCTGATTCAGATTGAACAGCTTGTCTGGTTGTTAATGATGTCAGATGTGTCTTTCGAAGAGCAATTATATGCGTCTCGGCTAAAAGCCTTTATGTCCCCCGATTCCAAGGTTTAAACGCTTCACCTTTATTTAACCGATTCCGTTGTCCAGAAGTGACGAGCTTGGGGTTAGAAAGCAGCATCAGCCAGTGATTTCCGTGCTGGCTATGGGATTTGAACCTACGACCTTCCGGACATAGGCACTGATCTCCCTTTGAGCTACACACCGCCTCGTGCCCTCCCTCAGGCCTAGCTGAATCGTGAGTCAGTGTGAGCTGTGTGAGCATAGCCTAACTCTCTGCTTGCTTTCGGAGCAGGCACTGTGGGTTTTGAGATTTACAATGTCCTTGATGTTTGGTTACTGTACAGACGTTACAGATCAGGGTGAAACCAGGTCCTGGGTAGTTCTCAGTTGGTGTCCCCTGCTGCCTTAATTAACGCTGGTAAACAGAGCAGCGGGACATTTATCATTCAGCAGTGGAGAAAATGCTTCCACAGACGCCTGATCAATTAGCCAGCAGCCCGGAACAGAAAATCCTCCGGCCGTTCGTGGCTTGCTGGCCTGCGTCGGCTCCGACGTCTGTCCTGATGGCAGCAGTTGGTGGGGTTACGGGGGCTGGACACGCGGCCATGATCAGAGGCCTCATCAAACGGGGGGGGGGGGCGTCACCCAGCTGTAAGAACACTGCTCCGTTTACTCTCCGCTTCCCCTGAACTGACACCTGGCTTCTGTCTCTCGCCCTACATTCCAGGCTGTTCTGGTAATGGGTGGGGTCTCGCTTCACGTCAGCGATGGTGGGGGCTGTTCCTTGGCCTTGCAAGATTTTTAACTTCAGGTTAATTAAACACCTGCTGCACTGATTCCTCTGTGGATTCGGGGGAGGGGCCTTCAGGAGATCTGCCCCCGGTTCCCGAAAGCTCATAAATTACTGTTCTAAGACTGTGAGGACCGGTCCGGTTTTACCTTGAAAACGAGCTGTGTTACCAGTGTATGAACCCCCCCCCCCCCCCACATGTTGGGATGTGCTCTAAATCCATATGCTGGGGAAAGTGGTCATTCTGTTGAGGTACTCCATCCGTGCTGAGGTACTCTTTGTTCAGACAGCTCTGTTAGTTGCCCTGCTGCACTGTCCGCACAGCGTGTCTATTGTGGCTGAGGTCTGGGTGCAGGAATCTCTTACACAGCACGAGCGAGGTCACTCGGCTGATCAGCTCCGATGACTTCTGTGTCTTGTGTCACACCAGCCGTGTTTGGGACTGGGGGCTCGGTCTCCCCATGGGCTGGTTTTCATGGCTGATTGCATCACACCATGGGTCACCAGTGTGATGAGTAACACTCTCACCAATGGCAGTGTGCCGTTCTCACAGGGAGACTTTTAATACCATAGGTCAGGGTCATAAAACAGGAGATGCCCTCTCGTTCTGAGAATCGTCGCATAATTAATGTGGGGGGTCGTTTTTTTTAATGGCTTTTTATGGCGATTTCACCGCTAGTCACCTTGTAGAGTTCAGGGGTTTTTATGGGGAGTTTTAATGGGATATAATGAATACAATGACGATGATGGATGATCCCCCCTCCCCCCCCCCCCCATGATGCTGTCCTGGGTTCACCCTCCTGCTGGGGCTGTTTCCTGCTCCTCATGCATGGTAACTAGGGACCACGTGCCTTGTAAACAGACGTCTGCTGGAATCTGCTTGCTGACCACGGCCGTGGCGGGTGGTGGAATCTTACAAAGGTGCCTTGTTTCAAGGGTGGGGAGATTGTCCTCAGGTGGGTGGGGGGGGAGTCCAGCTGCCTTTCCTGGCAGCCTTGGGGCACAGGACTGGCATTTCCATGCGACGTTGTGCTCTGAAGTAGTCTTACTTACAGCTGAATTTACCCTTTTCGTTCTCAAGGTTTTTTTTTTTGGGGTTTTTTTAATCGCATAGCACTTGTGAAGTTTGCTTTTCTGGGTGTACATATGCTGTGAGCGAATATAGACGTAAGCGCTGTCCCACTTCTGCCCCCCCCCCAGTTTGACAAGGCGTACGCCTACAGCATCCGGCACATGTTTGGCAAGGAGGGCAAGCGCACCGACTACACGCCCTACAGCTGTGTCAAGGTGATCTTGTCCAACGCCCCCAGTCAGGGCGACCATCACGGTGAGTCTGCAGGCCTCTGGGGGGGATGATGGATGAGGCCCCTGGGTTTGACTCTGTACCTCCCTCCTTCCCTCCCCAGGCTGCCCCTTCCGGCACAGTGACCCCGAGCTGCTCAAGCAGCGGCTGCAGGCCTACAAAGTCTCCCCCAGTGGCATCACCCAGGTGGGTCCACCCAGAGAGCCGGGAGGGGGAGGGGGCGCTCACCATACCCAGGACAGCTACCAGGCCTGTTCCTTTCCTCTGATAACGGCTGTCAAGCGAATGAAGCTGAAGCAGCCCTGTCTGAGCGTCACACATCACTGGTTCTACCTCAGCCTGTGCTGCCGTCCCTGGCCAGCGGGTGGCATCTGTCTGAGCTTTGCGCATCACTGAGCGTGGCACATCACTGACTTCATTTCAGCCTGTCCTACCATCTGTGGCCAGCAGGCGGCATCTGTCTGAGCGTCGGACATCACTGACTCTGCCTCAGCCTGTGCTGCCGTCCCTGGCCAGCAGGCGGCGTCTGTCTGAGCGTCGGACATCACTGACTCCGCCTCAGCCTGTGCTGCCGTTCATGGGCAGCAGGTGGTGCTGCAGTTGCCCTCCTCAGGACTCCAGCTTTTAAGTGCATGGTCAGGCCTGGAAAGAGATGTGAGGGGTGGGGCTTCTGGGGTGGGACATGGGCGGTTGTGGGTGTGTCCCGAGTTGCACCCGCTCTCTTATCCCAGTTCCCCGATCTGGCTCCCTGTGATGCCTGCCCCAGTGCCGCCACGCAGACTGATGGAGAGGGTCAGAAGGGCTTGTAAATGTGACCACCTTTGCATGACCTGGTCCAGCCCCCCACCCTGCTGAATCGGGACCCTGTGATGTTTCATCTCTCCCTTTTTGGTTTTTTCCGGCAGGTTCTGGAGCTGGTCATGGGGATGCACTTCCAGCTTGCCTGCCAGAAGTACTTTGAGCTGACGCACAATGTAAGGACGCCTCATGTTTCGGGGGGGGGGGGGGGGGGTTCTAATCCCATCCATCATGAGCTGTCATGCTTGCTTAATTTTTATGGGTTTATTAAAGTACTTTAGATTAATTTCTCCTTATGAATATTTCATTTATCGGATCGGTTGCCGTTTAGGGGAGACCTTCGGTCAGCACTTTCAGACCCACTCAAGGTTGTTAACAACCCCCCCCCAAAAGAGATTTAAAAGGAAAAAATCAAAGAGCTGCATTTGAAAAGTACCTGTTATGAGATGCCAGTTACCCGTGGCCGGGGAGTTTTCCTGCCAGTGTGATCCTGGGGGCGGTTTTGAAGAGTGGCTTGTGGCCTGTTGAGGTTTTACGCCTCTTCTGTTCCGAGGTGGTATGGCTTTACCGGTCCATGCCGGTGAAGTCCAGTGTCGCTCAGCGCTTCTCATGTCCAGAGGGGAGCTGTTTCCCTGCTGTTTGGTGATGGTGTCGCTGCTCATATCTCAGCAGGTCAGGAATCTGTGGCCTGCATGTTGTGGGTTCAAATTCAATGTACAGCAGAGTATTCTATCATTACGACCTAAACCCCAACTGCTCTTGGAATGTAGGATCTTGGCCTTGCTCTCTGCTGTTTTTACCTATACATTTTTGCATGGCGAGCATGACGGGGATGTGCAGGGACACCCAGGGGATGTGCAGGGACACCCCGGGGATGTGCAGGGACACCCCGGGGATGAATGCAGTGCTACTTTTTTAATCCACATTTTGTTCTATCTTGAAGTTCAGCAGGCTGGTGGGCACACAAGTAGGGTCTGGGTCACGCCTACATCTGCAGGATACATTTCCCAGGTGTCCTGGCATTCCTCGCTCTGCAGAGACACCGAGCCTTGTTTCTCCTGGGACTCAAACTGCAGCCCCTTTTATCTGAGGATTCATTGTGCCCGTGCCCCTGGGGGTGGGGGGGTGGGAGGGCATTTACGGGCATGGTCCAGGGGGTGAATCCCACGCTGCTTAGAAGATGAGCCCACAGAAGCCCCCCCATGGCAGCTAGCGCCGGTGTGCTGGAGTAGCGAGGATTTTTCTTACCACCCTTTAAAGATCGATTGATGTTTGGTGTCACACCTACTGTGGTGGAGGGACTGTGTTGGGGGGGGGGGGGGGGTTCAGATCAGTTTGTGGAATTGCAGCTTCATGGAAAACAGCAGCCGTTTAAAAGGTAGTGGGTGTAGTTCTGTAGAGCACAGGCCTTCACGTGAGAGACTCCCTCGCACGGCTAGCATGCTGTTGCTTTGGCTAGTTTCACCACGTTTGGCATCATCGATGTTAATTATTGCACTGCCCTACCAGTCACGGAGCTCCACTCTCACTCTCCCCTTGCTGCAGGTCGAGGATGCCGGCTTCTCGCTGAACCACCCAAACCAGTACTTTGTGGAGAGTCAGCGCCTTCGTACCGGGGGGAGGGAGCTCAAGAGGGAGGTCGAGACCCCCCAGAGAGGGCAGGGCCCACCGGCCGGCAAGACTGCCCCTGCCTTGCCTGAACAACCGTCCACTTCTAACGAGATGGCAGATGATCTGGACTCTTTGTTCCAGGAGGAGTAAGACCAGACGTCCCTCCCTTTTGTATCTGTGTAGCTGATATTTTAATCGAATGAACGTAATGTATAACTAAAAAATTACCCAGTACTTTCTCTCTTGTTGGTCCTCTCATTTGGCAATAAATAATTTTTTTATTAACTTGGCCACTTGCTTGTGTTTTTGTGGGAACAGGAAGATTCTCCTTGAGTTGGTGACCTTGTGGCCTGTCCATACTCTTCTTGGTCTGTCTGAGGCCGAGATCTGCTAAGAACAAACATCCCTGCCCCCTTCCGCACCGGCTGGGATTCGTCCACTTTTTGGGGCCCCAATGCTGTAAACGCACTTTCCTCCCCTGTCAGTCAGAATAGGACTTTGGGGCCCTTTGTGTATTTGTTTTGTTTATTATGAAGTTTTTATTTGTTGTTACAGCGGGATACTTCCTGCAGCTAATCCTCCCCCACGAATTTGAGACACTTAAATTATCACAGCAGGCGCTGGGGGAATATCCCCAGGCGGAACTGGCCTTCTTAAAAAATGTGTTTAATAGAATGGGGCTCGTCTGGGGGCTTTTGACCTCATATCGAACGGCACGTTCTGGATGCTTCCCTGTGAGTTGTTACAAAACTGGTTTAATCATGACAAAATGTGTGTAAACACTTTGGTGAGCCAGGTAGGTGTGGGTTTGCTGTGAATCGGCAGCCTGTATGGTGTGGGCAGTGTGGCATTACCGGCCTTTTGTGGGGAAAAAGGCTGGGGTGTGCCGTGCTTTTATCGGCTAGGGTGCAGGATCTGCCAGGAGTGCCGCGTCTCTGGGACCAGCGTCTGGCCCGTGTCCTGCCAAAAGCTTCCCGCCTCCGGCGCGATTATTAGGACGCTCGCCGGGGAGAGGCAGGGAGACTGGCCGCCCAAGGACATTGCGGTTATTTCCATTCGCCTGTGCTGGCATCGCGCCTCGGCAACAGTGTCCACGGCGCCCGCTGCTGCCGCTGCGTTCCTGCGCTCCTCGCTCACTGCCCAACTGGGCCGGACGCCGGCTTCTATATTTAGAGCCAATTAGAGGCGCTGTGGAGCTGCGCCGGTGCTGAGCGGTGACAGGTCCCCCGCGGTCGACCGAGGAGTGGGGGGGGGTGTGGGGGGAGGTAGAGCGGTGCCATTAAGGGACCAAATGTGCATTTGTGGGGTGTTTTTTACTTAGCATATTTGCCTCCTGCAGCGAGTAATGAAAGTGTCCATCCTGTGTGTTGCCGGGTTTAATCTTCTCTCCGGCACCGCGGCTATAGCGGCAGTTAAGGTTTAGTGCCGAAATGCAGCTTTTAAAATGGTCTGATCTCATTTAGAAGTCTATGAAATGTTACAAAAACCGTAGGTTTCAGTATCTGTATCAGGGCGCCGATTCTGCGGCCCTGCTCCGTGCGTGTCGGGTCACTCCTGACAAATGAGGACTGCTTCTCATGTCTCCTCTTGTAATCATCTCCTCTGCTGCCGGTTTCCAGCAGCCCATTTCTAAGATTCTGTGGAAGTAGCCCATGTCCGTCGCTACACCCCTCCGTAATGCTGCCACGGCAGAGGCCGCCAGTGAGGCCGCCAGTGAGACTGACAGTGATGCACCCCCCCCCTTCTCCAGGGAATGGCCTTACAGTCATTAGTGTTACTATGGTCTCCAGTGGGCTGTGACGTGATGTTCCCTCCCATTAGATGTTAGGCGGAGCGAGGGATTTCTGCTGAAACCGATCTGAGGTACGACAAACGTGCACATGCATCACAGTGTATGCCAGTCTCCATCGTGACACTTCCTGTTCAGCACGGGTCACTTCCTGTGCTCTGTCACCCACTGGGAATTCCACTGTACCTTCAGCGAATCCTTCCTCTCGCTCTCCCAATCCCGCCTTCAGTCAGATGGCAGGGATCGGCACCGGCCTTTGTCTGTATCTCCGTCTCCGAAGAGGGTGCGAATTGAATCGGGGAGGTGTAAAGTGAGACCTTGGCAAGCCTGTCATTTTATCAGGGTTCCTTAAGTAAGTTTCAGCAGTTGGTATGAAGAATGTGCTAATGCATGGTTAGCGTTAGCATTGTTGTATTTCTGAACCGCCATGCCAGAGTTGCCTTCCTGTTGCTTTTACACACTGCACTCATGCTGCAGTGCCACCCATTAATGTAAAGGGGTGGGGGGGCAGCATGTTCTTTCAAGAAAAAAAATCATTCACCTGTATTTCAACTGTCGGGCAATTAGTCACCGTGACATGCCAGCGGGGGTCTAATGAGGGAGTCACTTTTCCGGTGGCCTCGCTAAAGTGGTACAGAGCACCGTTCCACGACGGTGACTCGCTGCTTTTCTTCTGGAGCGTTCTGGTGAACTGGAGGGTAATAGTGCGTCAGGAGGAGATGGGGGCATGTGAGTCTGCTCCTCGAGGTGTGCAGTCGACATGTGGGTGCAGAGGTCAATAGTCCCCATGTGGTGTCACTCGTCAATGGATGACCGCTGTCCTCATACGCTGCATACCGCTAATCATGCACTCCTTTGGCGCTAATGTCACTGTAAAATAATGCGCTCAGGCACTTAGTCAGGGCAGTCCTGGACATGCCAGGTGTGAGCTCGTCCTGGTCCTCTGAGGAGAGTGCTGTGTGACGCTGTCTGGAGACTGTGGTGGCATTCCCTGTTGTCCGTTGCAGGGTTTTTATTGGTAAAGGTGTGTGTGTGTGTAAAATGTGGTAACGGTCACATCATTAGCATGTCAACAAAGGCGGCGCTTCAGCACGCTCCTGCTCTGTTCTGGGTTTGCGGCTGCCGGCGCCTAAGAACTTTCCGGATAGAATCAGATATTTGTCAGCCAGACATCTCCTGAAGGACAGATGTGAGTCAATGGTGACATTTACGCCAGACGAAATGCTGCGTAGCACTGGGGGCTCAAGGAGAATCCCGGGGGAGGGGTCTTTATGCGCAGTGTTCACACTTTGTACCGGCGAGACAGGAACACTTGCGTAGTCCGGTGTATTTCAGCCTCACTGTATGGTCAGAGCTCTGGTTCCATAAAGTGGGATTCCCCACTTCCAGTCCTGGAAGTCTGCAGTCTGCTCACCAGCTAATTGTTAGCTTTAGTGGGTGTGTCTGAGCAGGGAAACTGTAGCAGACCAGAAATGGGGAACCCTGCTCTACAGTGACTACCTGAGCATCTTCATACAGAAAGCTTATAAGCCTCACAGACCCCAAGGTGGACTGAATGTCACCTGAGAAGCTAACTAACCCAAACATCCTGAGTGAGCGCCACCCGCAGGTCAGTCCGCAATTACGCCGCTGTGCTTGTAAGGCTGCCCATCGTCTTCATTTCGTCTCAGGAACGACGTTCAGTCCATATGAACCTTCTAGGGGCGGCCTGGGGTCTGCAGGGGTGGCTGACGGTTTCACATAAACCGGCAGAATAGAGAGAGAGATTCTGCTCCGGCCCCCCCTGCCTGCTTGCCCCCACCCACCACAGAATGACCAACTTTCTAATTGCAAGCTGGGAGCGTTTTCAGTAAGCCGGCACTGGCCATAATCCGTCTCCCGTCTGTGCCCCCCCCAGGCGAGTGATTATTTATGATCTTTACCATGGATGGTTGCTTTTTCAGTGCATGTTTGTTTTGGTGCGTCTCAGCTGTCTCCTGCCTTGGCTGGGTGCAGATTCACTCCTCTGTCCTCCACACTGCTGTGTGGGGGGGGTGCAGGGGTGCGACTCCCTCCGACTCGCAGGCCACCTGTCAGGTGTGACTGACACTCGTCACTCAGCCGAGTGCGGCAGCGGGCCTTGGTGTCGGCTGGCTATTTCCATGGCAACCCAAGACCACCGGGAACACCACCCTCCCCGGCATCAGACCACTTCCCAGCATTTCTGTGACGTTCCCCCCCCCCCCCGCTCCTGACCATGTATTACAGGGGCCGCACCCTTCACGTGCCGAATCCCCCCCCAGTCCTAGTGATTCTGGCTGTGAGCGTGCACGTGAGCGTGCACGTGGGTGTGCGTGCTGCCTCATTCCAGACCGAGGAATGGTATTGCATGCATTTAAGTTACATATGGCCCCTCCCTCCCTGCTGTGCCGTGCGCCGCATCACTGATGACATGAGAGAAGGTGAGGGTGTGTCGCGGACCCGTTATTCCGTATCCTCGGAGGCCTCGGGCGCCACCTTTAGGTGAGGTAAGAGATGGCTGAGGTTGCTGTGCCCTGCCAGTGACCCCTACGCCGCCCAGCGGGTCCGGAAACTTTCCTTCGGCTCCGGCCTGGATCCTGTTCCAGCGCTCGGTGACAGACATCCTCGTCCAGAGGGCTGCCAGTGCTTTTGGAGGTTGAGACCCCGAGACACAGGACTGGTGCCGGCAGTCCTTCATTTTAGATTTGTTTTTATATAGCGCCTTTTACAGCATGGTCACCCCAAGGCACTCAACGAGTGTGTGGCGATACGTTACTGCATCATTTATACAAAACAGAAAGATGGTAGAGAGGGGCCGAACCTCTAGGGGCCCTAAGTTGGATGGCTGACCCCCCCCACCCCAGGCATGCTGGCCTTATAGAATATAAGGAGGCGGAGGCTGCATTAACACAGGGATGGTGTGAACTGTGCTCAGTCAGAGTCCGCCAGTGTGCCACTTGTGAGTTTGCCCACTTAGAGTACCTGACAAGCCTTGGCATGGAGCACCTCCCAGTATCTTCGGTATCTCCACTCCAAAGCTGGACTAGTTGAGGCTTTTTCCTGGAGGTCTATCTTGCCTGTTCTGATGTTCTTCATGACACGGCCCCACGCCATAGATCTGTGCGATCAGATACAATTCGCAGCTACTGAGGCCGTTCGGTTAAAAAGGAGGTTAAAAAACACAGCCCCAGTTACCCGGTGAGTAGGAGGATGGATTCTGCCTGTTGTCCCTTGATGTTTCATGTGCGCTCGTCCCAAACATCGGCTCTGCGCCTCTTCCGGATCCCCCGCTGGGTCAGGCTGTGCTTTTTGTTAACCTTCGGAGAAACCACTTTAAACAGCGTGCCAAAAAACCGCTAAGAAGTGCCGGACAGTTTAATTGCATTTTCTATAAATAGATAGAATCACTGTCTCTCTTTGCTGAAGAACCAGATGGTACTGGTGTCACTGAATCTGAACTGAGGTGCGCAGGGCCCCAGGGGATTGTGGGTAATGAAATCTGAGCCCAGGTGTAAAACATGTTGTTCCACGCTGCTTGAACCCCTTTCTGTGGGTACGTTTGATGTGCTTTAGTCCTTTATTTTCAGGTTTGTCCTCTTAAGCCCCCTGAGAGCTCACCAGTGAATCCTCACACCTGGCCAGTTTCCAGCTTGGGTCCGAAACGAGACCGTGGTGCATTAAGCGAGAACGTGGACCCCACGGAAATTCAATCCTGTCTTTTATGCCAGATACATTTAATACAGTTATCTCACCTTCTGTGTTAGTTTTGTTTGTCTTTTCAGGCTTCTTTCATCATTTATGCTCTGTGATTTCTTGAAACCCACCACATTGTGCTGGTGCTGTGTAGGAGGTGTCTCAGTAAATAAAATGAAAATTTGATTGATCAGTGGGAGATAGTCCTGCCTAAGGTCCCATAAATCATCATAGTAAAGAAAAGATTAATGTTTATTGAATATTTATATGTTCTGTCCTTCAAAGATGCATTTTCAAATGTGAGATTCCTCTTTCTCTAAGAGTATGGAGGACCTAACGTGATTTTTTTTTTTTAAATATATGTGGGTTAGACATGCCTTTAGATTTCTGTTCTCCTTTCAAATGAAGCCACTGGTTTGTAAACAGAGACTGGAAGCCTTGGCTCTCAGCCACCCAGCCGGCCGGCTCCCTCACGGTGCCCGTTTGAATACATTCGCATCAGAAACACTTTCTGTAAAACTGTTTGTTGGCTTCTGGAAAGGCGAGGACTTGCCATATAAAAACACAGAGCAGTTGCCTAATAAATGAGCTGTGAAGAAGCTGCATACACACAGCACATTTCTGGTGTCTCTTCCTGTGTAAGACAGGGCTTCAGGTTTGAATTGCCCTGCTGTTTTATTTTTTAATATGAAAGGCACGGTCTAGTGAGAATGTGATTTCACACAGAAGGAGGGTGTGGCCATTACCCATGGGCAGGGTCCTGGGTGGCGAGTGAGAATGTGATTGGTCACGCTGAAGGAGGGTGTGGCCATTACCCATGGGCAGGGTCCTGGGTGGGGAGTGAGAATGTGATTGGTCACGCTGAAGGAGAGTGTGGCCATTACCCGTGGGCAGGGGTCCTGGGTGGGGAGTGAGAATGTGATTGGTCACGCAGAAGGAGGGTGTGGCCATTACCCGTGGGCAGGGTCCTGGGTGGTGATTGAGAATGTGATTGGTCACACAGAAGGAGGGTGTGGCCATTACCCGTGGGCAGGGTCCTGGGTGGCGAGTGAGAATGTGATTGGTCACACAGAAGGAGGGTGTGGCCATTACCCATGGGCAGGGTCCTGGGTGGGGAGTGAGAATGTCATTGGTCACGCAGAAGGAGGGTGTGGCCATTACCCGTGTGCAGGGTCCTGGGTGGTGATTGAGAATGTGATTGGTCACGCAGAAGGAGGGTGTGGCCATTACCCATGGGCAGGGTCCTGGGTGGCGATTGAGAATGTGATTGGTCACGCAGAAGGAGGGTGTGGCCATTACCCATGGGCAGGGTCCTGGGTGGGGAGTGAGAATGTCATTGGTCACGCTGAAGGAGGGTGTGGCCATTACCCGTGGGCAGGGTCCTGGGTGGCGATTGAGAATGTGATTGGTCACGCAGAAGGAGG
>JAODKE010000068.1:1176519-1186768 GCA_026779605.1 Mormyrus hasselquistii
CCCCCCCACAATGAACCCCCTGTTGCCGACCCAATTCGGAAGAACAAGCCCCACGCCGACCCTTCTCTCCCCCCCCCCCCCCCCCAGCCTAGCAGCTAAATAATAATAAGCGTATTATCTCAAAAATCCTTACATATAGATCCTGTTCTTAAGAAATTCTGAATCTCCGTAATTAAAACATAGCTCTTCAAACTCCATTGATGCAGCGGTGTGGAGGCTGTACCTGCACACATGCCAACACAAGCCCAGCTGTGGGTGCCGTAAGCGAATGTGTTTCAGTGCGTTATCCACACTTTAGCGCTCGGGTGGCAATTTGTATTCAAATCTGATGACTGGAAACTGCATGGTAATTAATGTAATTCTCTTCATTTGTGACAGGTGCATATTCTATCATTACACATTAAGTAATTGCACGGAAATGTGCAGTTACGTGACAAAGAGTTTGCAAAGTGTTTCTCTAGCTTTATAGTCAGGCTGTGGCTAATGTTATTAGCTTACATGATTGTCTGCTCTCATATTTTAAAATGTTTGCAAAGTCAGATATTTCGCCAAAGTTTTCCAGGTTAATCACCCCTCTCCAGGGTCCAGCAGCAGTAGGTCGTTTGTGGTGTTCCCGTTTTAAAAGAAGCATACGACGGCTCATTTGCATGCAGCTCTGTGCTCTCTGTGGAGAGGAGAAGTGGTTTCGCTGGCGCAGATGCGGGGAGCCCATGACCATGACGGCGTGATGTGAGGTATGTCAGAAGTGTTTGGGTAACGCAAGATAGACGAGACTGATCAAACGGAGTGGTCAGTGTTCTGTCCTTATCTGAGACATTCTGGTCTGTTACCCTGGTTCCTCAGACAGATCTTCTTTGTTATGCTTCTTCAGAGGATCCTGCTCTGCTTCTCTGGTTCCTCAGACAGTCCTTCACTTTCATTCTGGTTGTTGTTTTTACCCATAGTGTGTTAAATTGTTTACCATTACTGATGTTTCTGGACTTCTGGATGCTGGAGGTTCACATCAGGAGGCAGGTTTGTAATGGTGCGATGGCAGCGAATGCCAGCCGGCCCGGCTCTACTTGGGTTGCGGCTCGGGTGCGAGGATGAGGCTGCGGTTTGAATGATGAATGGTGATTAGTGACGGGTGTCAAACCTCAGGGCCTTTGGGTCAATCCCAATGTGGAACTTAAATGTAACTGGATTGAGGCTCAGCATTTCTCTCCTTTGAATATTCACGGCGAAAATAAAAGACACGTCTCAACATCGCGCTCCAGTTGCCTTTTCAGAAATGTAATTATCACAAGCGATATCCCTTAATGAGTATTTCTGGGCCATTCCTTGGCACATGGTTTCTCATAATAATCTGCTTGCATTGTGCATCAATTATTCATATGTGTGTCATTCATTATAGCCAAGAACTATTTTTTGGAGGGGGGGGGTGAGGCTGTTCATTCAGCCCTCCCGCCTCGTCACTGCCCCCTGCAGGACCCAGACCCCAGCTGCAGCCCTTTACTCCATGGTCTGTCTCCTGCTTCTGTTCTTAGTTCCCTCCTCCTTTTCATTCTGCGTCCTCCAGTCCTGGTCTCCAGGGCACGTCTAACCCAAACCACCAAAACCAACCATCCAAAGCATCTCATCTGGCTGCTCCACCAGCTCCATGGGTCACCTCAACAAGCACAGGGAGGTCTTCAGGAGCACTCCGAGAGGGACCCTGAAGGACAGGTTCTCCTTCAGGAGTCAAAGGTGGTGAAGATGCTCTCGTCTGTTCTACAGCTGCATCTGCCCACTTGAAGATCCCCCCCATTACCATGTCTTTGCTCTGATCACTTTGATCCAAGGTGACTTGAAGTTTTCCTGGATATACACCTGGGGATATTTTTATTCAGCTATTCAGCAACCAACTGTTGATTCCCACTGAATGTTACCTTTTTTACTAGCCCCGGGGTGCTCTGGGAAATGCAGTATTTTCAGACGGCCTCTGGGGTAATTCAGAAAATTTGAAAGTTACTGAGGTATTTCATTGTGACTGTCAGCAGCCAAGGACATCCTCACGACAGCAACTGTTCTATTGACTTATTCATTCATATTTTATTTTCCTGTAGTCTAAGCAAATCAGCAGACATCACTGTCAGAATCCCCGCAAACATTCAGTGTTCAGACCCAGCAGAAAATACAGTTTTGAGAACAAATGGGTGACATTAATCGTAGCGGAACCATTTCTTGTCCTCGTTTACAGGTCATTTGTTTTTGAAGTTCCAGGGTATTCATGCTGTCAGTATCATCTTCAGAAAAACTAAACATGCTTTGCTTTAGTCCGTGGATCCTTAATTAAAATGTGACAGAAGTTAACTGTGGGAATGGTTTGATAGTCCTGAGTTAATCAACCCATAAGGGCACATTTTCAGTTGCCTATGCTCTTCTCAAACTCACAATGGGTGATTAGAAGATTCCCATCCGTGGCGAATGGCCTCCTCTCCACAGCTGGATGGAAAAAAATCATTCAACAATGTCAGGAAGACAGATCAAGCCATTACAGAACTGAACAAGAATATATTACCAATCAATTTGGATCTTCTACAGTTATTAAGTTTAATTTACCTCATTCTCTCCCTCAGGCTAACTTTTTTACACAACTTTTTAAATTATTACACCACTGGCAGTGAGGCCAAAAGTAGAGATTCATTCAGTCTGTGTCCTTGTCGCTCTCTGAGAGGAAAAAAGAAACTTTGTCATATATTCAATTTCAGAGACAATAGGGGGTGGAAGACTCGTCACACCAAGCGTGAGAAGCTGATTCCATGGGGACCTTTATGACGATTCTCTTTGGATGGTCCCATTATGGGGACAAAGGACACATATTACAAAGTCCCTGGAGATGCCATTGTCCCATAAAAGGTTCTTGGTCTTGGAAAATGTGGAGTGGCTGTTGGAGATCAGTGACACTCCTGTTCTTTTCTTACTTCTTGAAGTTGCAGAAGGACCCTCCTGGGCCAGCCCTGATGGGGGAGCCATTCAGTGATGCCAATGAGCTCTCTGCTGCTTTCAAGGGTAAATGATTAATACTCTTGGGGGAGGGGGGGTTATTTCGAACCTGGGACAATTTCTTTAGGAGTCACCAAAAGGTCACACTGGATTGTCCTACAAATAAGGAGCCCAAGTTATTCCTGCAGGATAATGGATTTTGTCAAAATGTTTACCAAAGCTAGCTGGCTAATGGGGTTATGCTGCTTTGTGTGTTATTTTTTCAGCAGCTGAGTCAGATGAGCAGCACACAAGGCTAAAATCACTGCTACCCGGCGAGGAGAAGAGAATCCATTATCTACACGGAGGAAGCCAGACGCTGTAATCTGTGCCACCATGTGAATAAGTAATTGGATGTTAGTGATGTTTGATGACTGTTAAATCTCCGATGGGAAGGTCCAGGCTGAATATAAAAGCCGGGGCAGAGAAATCAAATGTCAAAATACCTGCATTTGCGGTTCCCTGAAATCTCCTTTTATATCCTTTGGAGAAAATGAGATGCTGTATTTCAGTGTTCTGGAGTGAATTCCAGTTCTGAGTTTGGCGTGTTGATGAAGTAGGCTCAATGTTGGCTCATAGTCGACTTTAATGGCATGAAGATGATTCCCCCTGGAAGTGCCCCAACGAACCTCATGGACTCTTCAGTAGGAGATCTTCTCTTGATCAGGCAGGTCACCTCTGGGCTCTGATGTACCACCAGACTACTTCAGAACCACATTCAGCACAAGGTACACAATATTTCTGGATGATTTATCTGCTGTTGAAAGGAGATACCCACAGTGGGTGGGACCTATCATGCATTGTCCAATCACAGTCTGGGAACCAGTAGAATAACCAAAGATGTGTCTGTGATGTCTGTGATTGGCAGCTCACAGTAACCCCACCACCATGAGAGCAACTAGCTTGCAATGACTGCTCATGGAGATTTTAATGCACTTATTTGGACTGCTTTGAAAGTAAGCACAGCTAGGTGCATGCTTGCTTAATGGTGGACCAAAAGACTTAACACACATTTTATCCAGATAATATTTTGTCTTACTGGGGAAACCATTTTTGGTGTAAGCATGCATTGCAACCAATGATAAGTGCTCATATGAGTGTCGGCACAGCAGTTATGCTCGAGTGTGACCATAGTTCAGATCCATGGCTCTGTCTATTAACTGCTAAGTGGTGTGATGGGTATTTGTTGTTAATTGGAAAAAATATGAGGAGAATCTTAATGGATCTCAGTGTTTATCTGTGACCGAGAGGGAAATATCTTAATTTTAGCCATTTGTCTCACAGTATCAATTTTCATATTTAATTCCCATATGACTTCTTTCACATTTTCTCTTTACTTGGGCTGAAAGTGCTGTGCAATTCCTTTCTTTTGACAGACCTGTCCCAGCTAACAAGGAACGTTACCAGAGCATTCAACCAACGTTATGTGAAAGTCCTGTCAAAGTTACCGGAAAACGTTCTTGCTGTAACGTTAATGGAACTTTCTATCCATGTATCACATTTTAATGAAGGTTCTGTAAATGTCAGCTTGATTAAATATAATATGTGAACATCCTTTTAATACAATTAATGTTGAAAAACATTTATGTTAGCTCATGGGAATTTTACCTACACAAAGATGTTCTGAAGGCAGAAGAAAAATTATTGGTTCAGGGAGATAACCAGTCAGATTACAGAGGAGGTGGGTCCAAGCAACTACAGAATGCGGGACCAACCAATCAGATATATTCTTTGTTAAAATACCTGAACTATTACATAGTTTATGTCATTATAGTTGTGAATGTTGTGGGGATATGTGATGCATGTTTTGTATAACACACATGATCATAAATAACTAGAAATTAAGCTATTACAGAAATGAAGGAAAACAACTGGATAATATACATGTTCCTACTGTGTATGTGTGCAGATTATAAAGACATATCAGTGTGCACCAGCTGTCCACCCGAGAAACAGGTGCAGTCAACATGACTGAGAACCTTATTATAATTGGCATAATTGTTATAATTTTTCAGATGCTAGCAATGTAAATACAATGGAATCCGTGATGTGATCACATCTGTCTGGGTGAAATTGATCACTATAAGTGGATGATCATTATAACTGATTTTTTCCCATTCTGTTTATGTCTCAGGCAGCTTACCATCTAATTCACACATTGTATATTTATTACATAAATACAAGGTAATAAAATGGACAGTGTAGCTATTTACAAAATTTTATTCACTCTTAAAATACTGTACAGCTGTTTCAAATTACTGTACTTTACAAATCAAATTACTGAACTATGTATAATTCAAATACGCTATAATGCTGTAACACTGGCGGCATCTGCATGTCCCAGCATGCCTCATGAGCACATGTATATAGCCCAGTGTATATTTTGTATATAGCCCCTGTTTGTATTTTTTAATGTAGGTACTTGTTGTGCTGTGTATCATTTGTGGCATGTGTCTTTAATTGTGGTTGTACTCGGCCCTAGCCTGACCCTTGCGTGTCTTAATTACCCACCGTGTGTGTACCTGACCCTCCTTAGTGTAACTTCCCTGTGTTTCCCTGTTGTTCATGACTTTCATGTTATTGTTGCTTGTTTTGGTATTACTTTAAAGATTTACATAAGGAACAACTTCTTATCAGTCCGCCTCTCGTCGTTTTCTTTCGCTGCTACCGCCGCTATTCCTTGATCTACTTTTTGCTTCAATACGGTACAATATTGTACATAAATTATAGCTTTATTGTAGTTTTGCCGTTGGATCTCGGTGGCTAGTTTTTGCTGGTTTATCGTAAGCTTCAATGAGTCTATATTTGTCATCGAGAGAAAATGTCATTTTCCCAACATGTTTTCTGTGCACACAGCATGAGCCTCAGGTCACTAGCAGAAGCAGACGGGTTACCAAGTAGGCTTTTTTAAGTAAAAAATAAAGAAGAATGAAGTAGTAGCGTAGATTTAATTTTCTCAGTATATTGTCATGTATAACAAAAAAAACCCCAAAATGATTACTGTATGAGGACTACTTGATTACTATAAGCAAATTATTTAAACAGTATTTGTACAGGAATGGTTCTGTGTCAAGTTTTTTGATCCATATAAGCGGTTGATCACTATAACCGTGATCACTATAAATGGGTTCCACTGTACATAAATATCATACTGTACTATTATTGCCATTAGGGCCAAAAGTAAAAATTAACATAGGGCACCAATGTTATTTTGAAGTTACAGTCGCTAAAATATATTGAGGTTGTATTTTTACGAGGCAAATTTAAGGATGGATTCAGTTGTGAATTAATGAGCATGGATCCAAAATTGGAGTTAATGGTGATTGTTGCAGCCATTCAGCCAATCAGAACTCCATTCCCTTCCCTTCATTTCTGATTTCGTTACTGTCCTTCTACCTTTGGACCCTGCAGGTTCGTAATTGCGACTGGAGCAGTTGCCTTTATTTCAGCTTTTCAGTATTTTAATTTCAGTATTCTCTCTTTATTGTTATTACTGCGGTGTGCTCGGAGGCATGTAGGGACTGGATTGGCCGGGGCTGATAAAGCTGCCTGTCCACAGGGGATGGGGGGGTGGGTTCGTGAGAAGGGACAGCTGGTGCGATTTAATAAGAACACTCCGGCAAAAAGCACCTTCAGAACCAGAGTGGTGGCAAAGCTATGGATTCTGCAAAACTGTCAGCACCGTGCTTGGTTTCCCTACTTGACTCTCACAAGGTCTGTAAAATCAACATGATTCTGTGCCAGCAAGAGCGGCCCCTGGAAGTGCTACAGCATCTTTATCTCCGGCACGTAAGAGCCTGCGATTGCTCTAGCCGTAAGGAAGACGTGAGCGGCTGCCAGCTGCGCTGCCCTTACCCTCATGCTGCAGCTGGTTTAACACACATTCATTTAAAAATTCTTGAGTCTGATGAGAATAGTTGTTGACTTAAAAAGGTTAAAAATATAGCTGAAGTAATTTTCACATGACAGAAGTTAAGGTATGGTGTAAATTATATGCACCATAACTGCCATGTGAACTGTCTGCTAATTAAAGGCAAATATGGTACTTCACATTAAAATATGGCAAGACCGTGTGCTATTGGAGACCCCTGATAGCACTGGGAGTTGACTTTGAGGCCTCTCTTAAGAATGGATTGTTTGTTTTTGGAGCTGGAGGGGGACGGTCCCACCAGGAAATACCTAGAAACATCTGGAATGTTCTGTTTTAGAGGGGGAGGGGTTCACAGCCTGTATCACCCTACTCTGCTGAGTTACTTGAACCCGCTTCCTTAGCAGCGTGTCCTTCTCACATTGTCTCACCGCTCCATGCTATATATAGATATATGTAGTTGCTTCAGATCTGAATAATTACTGGTGAAAATATTGCATGTTTGCACTGTATTTTATATTTGTATTATTGTCTGTGTATTATTTATGTGTCGTTACCCATTATACTCAAAAGGTACTTTTGCCTTTTGCCAGGTCGTCAATGTAAATAAGAAACTGTTCTTAGTGATTTACCTGGAAAAATAAAGGGGTGTGGAAGGTGAACAGAGACGAAACATGGGGGATTTATTATCCTGAATATTGTCATGTAGCCTCTTTTTCAATATTGTCATCTGACCTCATTCCTTTTTTACTGACGATAATCTGCGCAGTGTCCTTCTTTCATTCTGACAGCTTTTAAAAGTCATTTTCCTTCCATCTGTATTCAGTAACTGCCTGTCCTCTCTGTGTTGACCTGCATCCAATCCTAGGATGCCAAGGGAGCGAGCAGAGGGGTACCAATACCCATTCACTCATACAGTTAGACACAATGGGCAGTCGGGCAATTTGGTCAACACAACATTTCATTGTGAGATGAAACCTCATAAAAATTGGAGGATCAAGAGGATACTATTCGCAGAAAGGATTCCAACTTGCAATCATAAAAAGTAAAGTGTCATGGTATAATTAGGGTTAGGGTTTAGGCTATTATTGAAGTGTCTCTTCTAAATTATCCACAGAGGAGTTGATCAAACTCTTCGTGATGTTTTTTGGCCGAACGTGTGACCGGTATGCTGCGTCCGCTGGGTTTTGCATCACCTGAAATACTTAAAATGCAATTTTTCTGCTCCTCCCTGGTGCCACCTGCCTGCAGCCATCTGCTCCCGAACTCTGGAGCACCAGTGGCACCGCGACAGAAGCGCTGATGAAAAGATGCCACAGTCCCCAGTCCAGTTACCATGTGCCATGAACCCCGTCTCCAGCTCCAGTCGTTATCAGAGATGATGTCTCCTGTGAGCTTTACACTTGTGCTTGTGGTCTGTTATTAGTGCATGTCACCTTCTTCCATAGGGTCAGTGATTCATTAACAGCTCTCTCATACCATGGGCACCGTACTGTGTTGTTTACCATGACTTTAAGCTACACAGATACTCCTGTATTATGACACCCGTCCATTTCGGCAAGTCGGTCATGTTTTTTGTTTAAATTTAAAAAGTCTTATTACAGCGCTCTCTCTCGCCATGTGATGTCCGTGCCAGCTCAGCTAGCAGAGCAATGCCTACCTCCTGCCGGGTTTATGCTGTTAGCTACCAGCCAGCTTGTTCCTTGTGCTGTGGGCCTCAGGAAGGTTTGCTAGGGAGAAGAGTGCTGTGCCCGATTCGGTACACGTCTGTGTAGGACAATGAGTAGGACAGAAACCCAGCTGTTCCTGTAGAACCCAGCTGAAGGGAAGCTCATTTGCTTTCTGTGTCCCATGTGCAAAAGTTGCTGTTTAAACATTCTGTAAACACCATCCCGGTCTTGTAGAGAGGTTAATGACCTGCGAAAAAAGTCGGGGCCTTGCGGAGTCCGAATGGAATCATGGTGCATTGATCGGTTCCCAAGCATGGTGACAACTTTCTTTCCTGTGGTGTCTTTGGAACGGGGCAGCCTGCCATTAGTAATAAATTCTCTCAGACACTTCACACTCAACCTGTCAGCTGTAGCTATAGTTATATGTAGGAGTCTTTTTTAATTCTCCACAATCATTACATGAGACATTGGGTCAGCCAGTCATACACAGTGACACTGGGTGGTTAATGACACGCAAAGGAGGGAGAGAGGGAGTGGGGGGGACTTCTGATATCCGGTCCAGGTGCGGGTCGTCACAATGTTACTTATTACTGTCAGAGTCTTTGCTCTTCAGGGAATGCTGTGGATGTGACGTCGTGGGCTGTGATTTGCGTGAGCCTTTCGATTCATTAACCCTGTAGCCATAGCTGGTCGGTGTTCTCATTCGTCAGGGAGGTGCTGCTGTTCTTGGCGTGCTGGGTAAGAGCCTCTGGGGGGACGTAGCAGACAGAACCTCGTTGAATGATGCAAGCGAGAGCAGTCAAGCGAGGCCATCCACACCACGGAGTGTCGCGGAACTAAAGTCGGAGCTTTCAGCCAAGTCGTGTTTAGGCTCTGGAGTGTCCCAATCTCACCCAAGTGCATCATGCAGAGTCTTCATGTCAGTATTTAGCCTCTCACCATTTATGTGCTGCTCAACATCATTTGAAGTAACCATACAGGAAAAATATAATGAATATCGTGCCACTTACACTGAAAAGTGGCTTATACATTCTACAGTGGATGTTATACCTAACTTTAAATTGACTCATTTGTGCTCTGTGTAATGCTCTGCAAAGCAATATTCTGAGATATGTACGGGCCCCTGAAATAGACTTATGCTATATATGAGAACATGAATTATATTCATCAGTAAAATCTGGAGTAGCCCATTAGAATCGAAGGGGCAAACGGCATCAATATCAAAGCACACGTATGGGGAACAGGTCGGGTCCACACCTGGCTTCTGACATCTCACTGCCGGCAGCTGGAGGAGTTTTGAATTTTGAAAATGCTTATGCTGTCAGCTCAGCTCAGCTGCCTGCCGCTATCATCCCGATTGGTTGGCGCTGCCTGCCCCTGTCATCCCTATTGGCTGGCGTTGCCTGCCCCTGTCATCCCTATTGGCTGGCACTGCCTGCCCCTGTCATCCCTATTGGCTGGCGCTGCCTGCCAGCATTTCGGGACATGTCAAGGGCACACGCAGCTTTCATGTGCTTTTGTCTTATTGCATCTTGAATTCCATTTGCTCCAGCTCATCGGGAAGCAGCGGCTGTTTGAAAGCAGGAGCGAGCCCCCCCCCCCCCCCCCCCCCCCCCCCCCCCCCCCCCCCCCCCCCCCCCCCCCCCCCCCCCGCCCGCCACCCACCCCCCCGCCCGAGCCACCACCCCCCGCCCCCCCACGGCACCGC
>JAODKE010000068.1:1186868-1199806 GCA_026779605.1 Mormyrus hasselquistii
CTCTTTCGGTTCCTTTTGAATTCTCTTTTCTCCCGCCCCTCCGGAGGGGGCGGGGGTTTGGAAGCAGGGGCGGGCCCCCCCCCCCCCCCCCCCCCAATGCCGGCCGGGCTGGTCCTGCCCCGACACGATGCTAAAATAAAGTTGTGCCTCCGTGCAGAAACACCTGCTGTTCGCCTGGACAGAATCGGGTAATATGATGAAACAAGTGTGGGTGCTAAAAAATAGAGAACCCCCTTTATTCCGCCCCTATACATGCAATAGCGATTCAGTGTTTTGTGACATACAGTTGGCAAATTTCAGAGTTTTACACGTAGGTTTTTCCAAATCATGGACTGAGTTCGGAGACACATTCTTTTAATAGTATGTTTGAACTGTCACACATGAAGGTTTGCATCATTAAATATCCCCACAGGAAGCAGTCCTGTTTGCCCGAGCCATATTTCATAAAGAGATATGCTGTCATCTTGCTCTTACACTTCTAATACCTAATTATAGTGCATAAATCCTACCACTTGCACATTAGGCGCAATATCGGTAAACATTAATCATAACATAAAATGTGTTTTCCTGAATTTCCACAAAGTCAATCAAAATGGATTAATTAAGAAATTTAAATAGTTACAAATTGCATTGTTTTCCTCTGTGCAGAGTGATGAGATGAACTCTTTTCCACATTCACCAGTGGTCTAATATGTGCTCATTAAAATGTGATGAAACATACATGTACAAATACCATTATGCACACTTACTGTAGATAAACATAGCCATGTCAGGTCAAAATTAGGCAGGGAGATGATTAACATTAAACATTTGGTGCTGCGGAGGCAATTAACAGGATTTAGGAGCCAAAAAGTATGCTGAAATGGGGCATGCATTTTGACTATTATCTTTTTTATGATTAAATAAAAAGGCGAGTCTGGCTCAGAGATTGCATTGTTTTGGTATTAATAAGCTGAATAATTCAGCCCTCATTGGTAATACATCATTTCTTTTGTCTCCAGCTGTTCTGCTGCCCCCCCCCCCTCCTCCCCACCTACTCTCCTTCCCCAGGACGGGATGAGGAGGCTGCTGTACCACAAACAGATTCCAAGCCATACATGAGTTCACCTCATCTCTCGCTGTGCGCCTCAGCTGTCGTGCTGGCAAGCACACAGTGCTTTCATACGAAGCGTTCACTCTTCATGACAGATTCGTGCAGCCGTCCTGCGGCATATCGCGTTGCTGTTGTTCGTAGCAAACTGAGCTTTGACGTTTATATCTTGGTATATCAAAACTATTGGTTCAATGCCGTATAAACAACATAGATTTCTGTTCACTGTTTGTCTGATGTGAAATGTGACGTCATGTCGTGTTTGCAGATAGTCTGGTTCCATATGCCTCCCTTCCCTTTAAATTTTGGATAGTTGGGGAGGTTTTTTTGCATTATGTAAATGATCCCACAATGGCCCTGTAATGTCTGCCCTGTCAATGTTGCACCGTGAGAATTTAGAGAGAACGTTATTTCATTTCACTGGGTATTTTTCTACATGGGGTGGTGACAGTGAAGATTTACTTGACTTGACTTGGACTGATCATAAGTCCAGCTACCTGGGGCCTGTACTACGAAGTGGGGTTACTGGCTTATCGGGGTAACTTGTTGGATTTAAGGTAGTCTGGGCAAAAAGTGAACAAATACGAAGTCCATTTAAATTGTGGTACCTTAAATCCAATAAGTTACCCCGATAAGCCAGTAACCCCGCTTCGTAGTACAGTCACCTGGTTTTATGTAAACATACCAAACTACATCACAACTTATTGGCCTGTAAAACACAGAGGAGGAGATTGGACCGTCTTCTCTTTTATGTCATCTCTTCAGGGTATGCTGCTTTGCACAGGGACATGTCATCGGCTATGCAGAGCAGAGGACCAGAACCATGCTGATTGTGGCCCCCCCCCCCCCCCCAAAGGATCACTTCTGACAAGCCACGTCCTCCGGATGCTGGGGGTGTCATTCGGAAGCATAGATCTGGGCTGTCATCCAGTCACCAAAGCCAAATACGATTCAAATGTTTTTTTTTTCTTCAGAAGAGCGGTTCCCAGACTGGACATAAAGATGGATAACTGCACTGTTTGTGCCGGTGTGTTCATGGTGGATTGGTGGCAGGAGCTATGTGTGACATCTGTGAGGGCGAGACCACCCTCTGAGCCAGAACATCTGATCAACTTCACAGGCTGATGCAGTCGCCCCCCGACCCCCCCTCCCCGCCCAACCAAGCCTGGAACATGATTACAGCCTCCCACCTTTCCAATGATGTGTGATGGCCACACTCTGGGGTACTGCTGTTTTTCATGTTTTGATATTTTTCAAAAATCAGATATTTTTGCTCTTCTTTGTTTAATGGCTGCATGTGGATGATTATTATTACAATCCATGGCCACAAGCAGAAGCGTGACGGGACATTGAGAGGTGACTAACTGGCTTAGTTCTGGTGAAAACACTAAAACACACAATGTCAAAAAGAAAACACAAACCCACAGAGCAGCAACAAGCTGTAATTTAGAATTTTTTTAATTAAATATCAAAGTGAAGTCTGTAAAATACAAAGTATAAACAGAAGTGTTCATACCTTAAGCTAGTATTCAATTTAAAAATTAATAAAAAAGGAGCCAAATGACCCCAACAGCTCATCGTCTGCAGGTGCTGAGGGGAGCAGAATACAGTTTTTCTTTGCATTTTGGCTGCATTTCACTCTGCCGGCTCCTCTGTTCTTTTTCATTCAGACGAAGCGTGTTTCGAAAGTGTGAATTCAAGCTGATTGTCTTCCTGATGAAATCACCACTGCAGCCGGAGAGGCCGCTCTGCTCCGGCACGACGGCCCATCCTGTCCCAATGCCTCGGCTGGACATCTGCAGAAGAGTGGAAGAATGTGAAGAATATGAATTATGCAAATGCAGCTACTGCAGCAAGTAACCACGGCGACAAAACAGAGCTGACATGCAATCTGTCAGGAACATGTGGCTGAGAAAACAGTTTCTGTTACAGCTAAAGGATGCGGAGTGGAATCGCAGGGCGACACAGGCCATCAGTGGGGTGGATAATAAAGTTTTATTTGCAAAATTTAAAATACCGTAATGTGCATTACATTCCAACATTTCAGCTGTGTGCGGTGTATTTCGAATCAAAGATGCGAGTACGTGACATGAGCAGCAATCAGACAGTGGCTAGGGAACCAGATTCTACACCAACAAGCCCGTAACAAATACCCACCGTCCCTCTCCACTGGAAACGGCGTCACCCGCAAGTGCCACCTATAGGTTGATTTGTAAACATTGTTTGGCCGCCATGCTTGATTGGCTCGTAAACGTGACGCTGCTCGACCTCTCAACCTCACGGATGATCGGGAGAATGAGACAGGATGGAAACTGTCCCCACGCCCCCGTTCCGTCGCGCCCTCTCCAAGCAGTTCCATCTGCAGGTCATGTCCTTCGCTCCCGCTAATTATCACGCCCTTAATGGTACCTGTCCGCTCTGACTGTCACCTCCCTGCCGAGCTTTGCCGATTTATGATGAAATCCTAAAATGACCATGCTAGGCAGGGGGGCAGGGAGGTGGGCACGGGGGGGGGGGGGGCGTACAAGTGGAAACAGATGGTAGCACTGTGTCACTGTCAGGCGCTTTGATCCTTTGTCAGGTGGTGTTAACTGGTCTTCAGAGAGCCTTTTCCTACCTAAAGTGTCTTGGTTCTTTCTTCTCTTATTCATGTCTTTCCTGGTTCCCCTTCCTCCACACGGACATGATTAAATCCTTTTTTAAATATAGAATTACAGTAGTGTGATTCAGCAAGGTGGTGTTGATATTTACTGTAGGAATGTGCGGCTGTCCTGATATTCCACCAATGGCCTAGCTTCTGGCACTTCTATTTCAGCGTGATCATCTCGCGTCCCCTGAATGTCCTGTACCCACCCATCTATAAGTGCATGATCATCAGGAAGTCGCAGCAGATGGGTCAAATGAGAACCGAGCTTAACTTCACTGCATGAAGATACCTGCTGGCATCACATCATCTACGAAGCAGCCTACATTTACAACAGAGAGAGGGACATCAGCTGACTCTGGTCACAGAAAAACCAGCTGCTGTTTGGCCAGGCCAGGCCTGGAGCCCCACCGGGAAGACCTGGCTGGGGCGGCTCTTTGTCCTTGTGAGTTATCTTCGGACACCGCAGGATGCTGAGCAGCGCCACGGAGGGTGAAGGACAGCTGTACTCGTTATCTAACGAGGCTGCGTGTACACGCTTCTGTGACACGCCTGACTTAATCTCGCATGGCTTTTTTTTGCCATCCTCGGCCTGCTGGGAGGGTGGTTTCTATTCCTGCTCACTGATATCCATTTGATGACCGGCATAATCATTATCTCTGTGGGCAGCTATTTGGTTTCTCTTTTGTTTTATTCTTCTGTAGATGGTAGGTTTCCTCTCGCTCTGGCTGTCTGACAGCCTTGCGGGCCGCTAGCCACTCTGCTCTGCTACTGATCGCCGGTTCCTGGCGCCTTGTGCCTCCCTCTGGCACTGACGCCAGCGGCAAATGCCCTCCATGTTCATCCACGCCACCGAGGTGCCGGCCAAATTCAAATCCTGCTGGTGTGATTAAAATAAAAACATTTGGTAAAATATAAGCAGAGATTCTGTGGTTTTCTGCCAGAGATGATGGAGGATTAGGACTTCTCATTAACGAGGCAGCCCTGATCGCATAGACAGGATTGGGCAGTAAGGACACGAAACCCGACCTTGGCGGACATTTTCATTTCCTTCTTAAAGACTCCCTCTCACGGCATGATTCAAAGTGCAACATGATGCAAATTAATTTCAAAACAGCCTCTGATGAGCTGTTCTGTAAATTGCACCTCTTGTTCTTGTATAATGGGGGGGGAGGGGTTTCATATCGTAAGCTGTGGTGAATTTTCAGCAAGGAGGCCCCCATCCATAATTCCTATATCAAGCACTACTGTAAGCCAGCATTTTGTGAGATGAGGGGCCTGAATCCTTGACCCAGTGAATGACAGCAGCAGAGTGGTATCTGCCCCCCCGTAGGCCAGCTGTGGGTGGGTGTAGTATTGTGCTTTCTATGACGAATCCTTCTGGGCCCTTCCACAGCTGGCTAAGTCAGAAGGTGTCCAAGTGGAGTGAGATTCCACCCCCTCTTGGGGGAGACCGAGAATACGTACCACTCTGGACATCTTGAGGCCTTCCCAGGCCCCCTCCTCTAAGTTGCATGGGCACTTCACCTCTCTGCCCCCCTGTTTCTCTTAACGCCTAGAGGGGAGACAGAGACATGTGAACACTTACAGGAAAAGCATGCCAGGTCACATGACTCCCCACACAGAGGTAAGATGTCTGTATGCAACACGAGAGTGAAAGGCCTGGTGAAGTTAGAAGGATTTCTCATGGCTGAAAGTGTGTGTGGGTGTGTGTGGGCTCTGATTCTTCTGGCTGAGCGTGTGTGTGGGCTCTGATTCTTGTGACTGGGCGTGTGTGTGGGACCTGATTCTTGTGGCTGGGCGTGTGTGTGGGCTCTGATTCTCGGGGCTGGGCGTGTGTGTGGGCTCTGATTCTCGGGGCTGGGCGTGTGTGTGGGATCTGATTCTGGGGGCTGGGCATGTGTGTGGGCTCTGATTCTCGTGGCTGGGCGTGTGTGTGGGATCTGATTCTCGTGACTGAGCGTGTGTGTGGGCTCTGATTCTCAGGGCTGGGCGTGTGTGTGGGCTCTGATTCTTGGGGCTGGGCTTGTGTGTGGGCTCTGATTCTCGGGGCTGGGCGTGTGTGTGGGCTCTGATTCTTGTGACTGAGCGTGTATGTGTGCCCAGATTCTCGTGGCTGAGCGTGTGTGGGCTCTGATTCTTGGGGCTGGGCATGTCTGTGGGCTCTGATTCTTGTGACTGAGCGGGTATGTGTGCCCAGATTCTCGTGGCTGAGCGTGTGTGGGCTCTGATTCTCGTGGCTGGGCGTGTGTGTGGGCTCTGATTCTCGTGGCTGGGCGTGTGTGGGGGCTCTGATTCTCGTGGCTGGGCACTGCAGCAGGGATTACCCTGCACCGCACACTGGCCTATACAGTAAATGATGAAGCTCAGCCAGGGCCTGGGGTTTGAGGGCCACAGAGTGGGCCAGCAGATAAAAGAGCAGGTCCCGTAGAGTGCCAGAAAGACTCGCAGGTTAACCGGCTGGGCTGTTTGGCAGCCCAGGTATCCTGGCAGGCTGGACAGCCGCTTAGCCACATGCTGCTTAGCCTGCCGCTAAGCCCCCATAGACACAGAGCCAGCCTGCGGCCCCCGCTAACGTGACAGCTAGCCTCTGCGGAGCTAGCCTGCATCCGCTAGCGGAGCAGCACAGGCTTAAAAAAGACCGTCTGCACCCCAGAGCAGCTGCGAGTGAGCCGCTTGTGGCGGCAGAGCGAAAAACACAATAATAATTTGTGTGAAGAGCTACTCAAACACTGCTGTGCTTTCAATACCTTTCAAAACATAATTTGGTGCTGATAACACACAACATCTCATATTTTAATATTTATTCCATAAACACCAATCTCCAGAAGCCATAAACACTGAAGTGCATGGCAGTAATCCAGCATGTACAATTTCCTCCTGTATATATGTCTCTGTATTTTTTTCCTGTATACACATTATACAAATACAGCAAATATATATATGCACACCTACACGCACATTTACGGTAACTGGTCTATGTGAAGATGGCTTTACCTTTAGAGAGAGTTGCTTTACATGACGTTAGGTAACTCCTAGCATGTAGCATTAGGCAGGTTAGCGTATGGAAACACTGAATGGATAGCAGTGATGGCCCAAGCCACGGTTCATGAACCATTTCCTGCATTTTTTGACCCCGCGTTAAAAAAAAAAAAAAAAAACAACGTAAACTAAGAGCACCGTTTATCGGGGTCTGAACACATAGCAAATAATTCCTGAAGCGTCATTTTGGCCTAGTAGTTAGTTACTAGTAGATTGCGTGTGGTTAATGTGTCTAACAGCCATTCCTCATGTCTTCACCGGACTAGGTCTTTGCAGCAGTATTTTGTGTAATGCTGACCTCAGATGAAAATTCTGCAGGACACCCGACTGCCCTTGATTGAGCAACAGTAACTGTTTATGCTCTTCTTAGCTACTGCGAGGACGTGCTACACGCTATTCGCCCACTGAGGGCAGCTTAAGGGCCCCGCAGCGGACGGTGTGACCTGCCCTGGCATTAAAGTACAGAAACGGTGACTGTAGATTTTCTCTTTAGGTTCATGCTCATTTCCAGCAGTGGCAAACATCACTGTCCTGCCTACCAGGAAAAAGAGATCGCGCCCCAAAAAGATCAGTACCTGAAAAAAAGCCTCCTTCAGGGGAATTCATAAGTCCATACATAAACTTTTATAGCAGAGCTGGCAGAAACAAGTCCTTTCAATAAAGGCTGCAGCCATCTATAACTGTTTTGATTTAATGGTTCTTACAGTTTAAAGTATATAAAATATACTCTACACCACAGGGCTATTGGCCCTTGGAATACTTATTATACCAAGTGAGCTGTTTAATTAAACTGTTAAAGTACAAAGTAAAAATGCTAATTCCCGTCTGTGGTAGCGTCTGTGGAAGCAGAGCAAATGCCGGACCACTGCACATTAGCACATACCCTGATTTTAGCCGTTTAGCATTAGCATGCTATTGTCATGAGAGGCGCTACGGCAGAAGTTGCCTTGCTCTAAATTAAGAGAATTAATTAGCCTGGGGAAGGGAACGCTGGCGTGATGAATCCCCACAAATCTCTCCTCATTAATTCTGTCCTTTGATCTACTAGCTGCTAATGTTGTATTACAAGCAGGGACTCCTCTAGCACAAAGACCATTAATCATTAATATTCTCTCATCTAATAACTCACTGGACACGATCATCCAGGCTGGACCTTGATTTAGTATTTTGTTAAAAAAATGTAAATCCTGAGGGCTGTATCGTGAGCCTCTGGCTTTAGTATTGGGCTTATTATTCTTACAGTCCTACAAACAGAGAAGGCCACTGTCATCATTCTGTCACGTCTGTCCTTCCTCTCATTGATCGGTGCCATCTCTGTAGTGAAGACAAAAGGGATTGTGGGTAAATGGGCTTTTGAGTGGCTCCCTAACAGGCCTGTACCTGGAGCTGCAGAAAGATGACAGAGTTGCCACCTGTGTTGCACTGATTAGAAAATGCTCTCTCTCCCCCCACTTTTAATTAGCAAGCCCACCGCCATGTGTATGTCAAATCCGTCCAGCTGAAAAATATGGTCTTATTCTAATCGGCTCCCATCAAACAGAGCTATGTGTAAATCGAAGTTTACATTTGCATTTACATTTATTTGTTTAGCTGACACTTATGTCCAAAGTGACATATAAGTGATACACTTAATCAATCTTTCAGATGAATCAAAATGAACGCAACTGAAAATATCAGAGGATTCTATATGTTCTTCTAAAATGTACAACCTGTCTCATCGCACCATTTATTTTTTCCTCCTGGAAAAAAGCAGGCAGTCACATGACAGTCACATGGCACTGGCCTGACATTTTGACAGAGATGCATTCACCCCTGAATCCCATGTAGGATTTTCACACAATCAGCGCGTGATACACAGACGTAGCATAGCCATCGTCCTACATGCAATGGAAATGTAAAAAGCCATTCCCCTGTTTGCTCATTACGATTGTTTGCAGACCTGAGATTAGATTCACAATACAATCCAAAGATGTCCTGAGGTGCACCATCTGTGTTAGTGGAGACTTTTCACTACACGCTCTGTGGGCCGTGACCCAGCCGCAGTTCTCATCATAGGAATCAATCGTTAACGATGCAAATTAGCAATATATGTACATTACTTCATGTGAAAACATACGAGTGGATTGTTTCATTACCTTTTTTTCCCCATCAAAACAGGCCTACTGCAAAAAGCAAAGTAACTGTACCTATGTATGACGTTTTCTCCCCAGATAGAAACAAGGTGACAGGAAATGACATTTAAAAAGCACTTTTTAAATCTCCTGTAACCTGCCTCCATTATGACAGATTTTCCTCATATAATGTGCGAGGTGCGATTAAGTGCTTGAGGAAGTCCATTACAGTGGCAGGCGACTTCAGAGACCCTACTGTCTTTGGTTTACTGCAGGCCACAAACACTGATCTAAAAATGATTCTTTTTATGCTGCTTCTAATAAAATTACCACATGGTGACCTCAGAAAAACTCTGAGAGGCAAGAGCGTGGGACATGATGCACATTCATCACGAGATTTCAAGTGTTAAAGTGAGCTAGCGGTGAATGACAGGATAACTGAATGACATCACTGTGTGACAGCGATGACAACCTGAAGGATGCGACGTCGATGTACGATATCAATGTGCTTCTCAATATTCCCGCCATCTCGAACTTGGCGTCCTCTTCAACTATCGCTCTTAACATCAGATTGTCTCAAATGGACCCATAGAAGACTATCCTGGTGGCTGCCGGAACACCTCAACCCTAACAGGACAGATGGATGCATGAACAACATGTGTTATTAAAGACCTTCTGATAGGTACCCCACCACAGCAGGAAGGCCTTCACATCCCAAGACCTTCACATCAACCCCCCCTTCCCCACCACCCCCCCACTACAAAGTCCTGTTCTGTTTTTTCCACACGTCCTGTTCCTCTGGCAGCCTCCCGCGCGTTCACTAAAGCCCCCCGGTAAATTTTCCATGTATGCTTTTAAAAATCAGTACCTGAGGTAACTACCTACAGGCTCCTGGCCAACATGAGGCGTTAATGCTGAATTCATTCTCTGGTCAGCTTTTATCAAGATAAGTAATATTTCAGCACAGCGCTGTCACCTCGCCACACGAGTTACCGCCACATCTCAGCGTTTCACGCCAGCGATAAGGGACCCAGGCCGGAACCATAATGTCAACCAGATTAATATGTGTGTCCCTAATGATCGGCCCTATCCCGAGGCAGGGGCTAATTCGACACAGTTTATAAAGGCGGCCTGGCGCTCTCTAATGTTTGCCTCAACTGCCAATATATTTATGGCGGTGCTGTAAATTTAGGTATGGGGGGGGGGCCGAACCAGCTGTCCCATCAAATCCGCGCATGTGACTCTGGGGCTGACAGCACAGAATCCATTACCAATACACACTAGGCTCCATAATTATCCAGATTCCTGCTAGACCATCTCCTGCCCCCTTATTTCTTTTGGGGGAGGGGGAGTGACATTTCTGCCAATCACAGGATGCCGAGTCGTAAATGAATTTCCCACACGTCCGTAGCTTGGAGGCTGTTAGCATTAATGACAACCTGACACACATGTTTGTCTGCATGTTGCCTGTGCGTGTGCGGATGTGTATGCGTGTCTGTCTGCATGTTGCCTGTGCATGTGCGGATGTGTATGCGTGTCTGTCTTCATGTTGCCTGTGCATGTGCGGATGTGTATGCGTGTCTGCTGCATGTTGCCTGTGCATGTGCGGATGTGTATGTGTGTCTGTCTGCATGTTGCCTGTGCATGTGTGGATGTGTATGCGTGTCTGTCTGCATGTTGCCTGTGTGTATATGGATATGTACGCAGTCGCACTTTTAAAAGATTACGTGCTGCGTCTGCGGCTCCATTTCCACTGATTATTTGTGGAGCTTTAATGAATCTAAAGGCACTCTGAACAATGAAGCCTTACATTTATTAAGCAAGTAATGGGTGTTTGTGATTATAAGCATTGCAGACCAATGTCTGTCGCACAAAACACATTAATCATGCTCTCACACTCCAGTAACAGGATTGAAGAAAATGCAGGAACAGAAAATGAATCTAGTTATACAAACAAATCTTTTTCATGCTTGTATTCATGAAAAAGGTTTAGCTGTTCTTCATGAAACGCTTGTTGGAACTTTCCTTAAACAGGACTTATTATCATAAACACTGTAATTTATATGAGTAATAGAGTAGCTAGATTTCCCCGGCATTCTATTCCTTGGCTACAGTACAGTCAGTGTGGTCTTTACTGCTGCGTTAATCTTGTGCTGCTTTCGCAAAAATTCCACTGTCAGAGAAGGTTCCTTAGCCCTGTGTACTCCGTCAGAGGGTGATTAAATCTCAGGTGTCTTTGTGACGGCCTAACCCCACAGGGGCCTACCCATGCGCCCACCTGTTCCATGCGCCGGCCTGCCCGTGCAAAGTCATGATGCCACCAGCTGATGTCACAGCACAGTCAACAGATGTCAGAGCACGGTTAAACATTTTGGCAAATCTATACACCTACCACTCGACATCCCCGGGCACCTTGGCTCACTCTGTCTTACTGACACCTTTAATCTGAAAGCCACACCCACTCCCCACACCAGTACCTCCCTCCAGAAAATGCCATGCCAGGACTATAATCAGATGAGCTCATTAAACCACGCTGAAACACCTCATGCTGTCATATTGCTTACTTTGGTGGAATGAGAGCCACACAGCTTGCGCCTTGGGGGGGATGGGTGCAGAGTTCAGGCAGAGCACATGATTGAAGTGGTCGGTCTGAGAGCTGCAGGACCACATTAGATATCATTACAGCATTAGGGGCCTTTAATGTAGAGTTCCAACGAGCGCGTAGAGGGGAATGGCTGCGTTAACAATATTAGCGACGGCCCGTGCACTCATGACGGTGGGGCCAAGATTCACCAGAAATTTAATCATCATTATTCAATTATATTATTATACCCTATATTAAGTTCCATAGCTCCCCATTTGTTTTGTTCAGTAATACCCTTCATGTCAAAGTCAGACATAAGATTGTGTCAGAATTTCATTCAAATTTGCTTTATCTGTTTGAATTTTCATCTCTGGAAAAAAAAGTATCTGGGAAACAGCCATAAAAATCAGCCTCCTGACTGAGTGCCCCCCCCTCCGGTTCTCCATATCGCCCCCCTTCACAGGCTGCACTTTGCGGATGCTAATCTGTACTGGCCAATGATTCTTCCACCTCATAAATATATACAATAAATATATAACCAGTTTCATGCTGTATATATAAAGTCATCCTTGACAGCATGCTAGCTGATTAGCAGATAAGCTTCTGGCTTCCCAGCCGCACTTCATCCATTATAACATATTCCATTTATTACCCCACTCATAATAGTAATTATTCGTAATTTTATCACCATAGACAAATTACTTCTGGAATATAATCAGAAACATATGTACACAAGCAGTATTTATTGTCTTTAAACAGAGAAATATCCAGGGCATGATTTCTGGGGGATTTAGCTGAGTGCAAAAAAAAAAAACTAAATTTATTTTGTGTTTCAGTAATTAAAGGTTTCAATTAGGCTGACATTTTAATTAAAACCCCAGCGCTTGCAATAAAACGTAGGCCTACAAAAGCAGGGTGAATTTGGTCTGACTGCTTTTTACAATGGACAAATGCAAGCGAAATGTGTTTTTAGCAGTGATATCAACACAATTTCATGGGCAGTCTAACCAGAATGGCACCACAGTGCTACCACCTGACTAGTCCACTGTCACATAGCCTATAGATCATTATGTGACTTTACTGATAGCTGTAGATCATCTACAACCTACAGCAGATAAAAAAAAAACCCTGTTTATTGGGATCCAGACCTTTCTATGTTAAATAAATAAATAAATACCAATAAACGGCTTTGCTGCACCACAAACTATGTAACGCACTAATTTACTGTGGAAGTTTAGTCAATAAAGACCAAAACATGGCATTTTATGGATAAAAGAGAGAGAGATCAGCTCTGGCCCCCTGTTATTCAGTAATGAAAGTCCATTAACAGCCCACCGCTGGCAAAACGACCCCCCCCCCCCCCCCCCCCCCCCCCCTTCCATGGGAGAAAGAAGGGCGCCAGGTGAACAAGAAGTTTTTTCCCCAATAAATTTCAAACATTCTACCCCTTAAGACAGAGTCCCCCCT
>JAODKE010000068.1:1202710-1219694 GCA_026779605.1 Mormyrus hasselquistii
GAATATGCTGACTGGGTAAGGGGGGGGGGGGGTGCAGTCATTTCAGCAATCCTTCCGTGATGGGGAGTGTGTGTGTGGGGGCATCCTTACCTCAATCTCCATAACACTCTCAGAAACACGCTATGGCAAACAAGTCAATCAGAATTGGTGTTTAGTAAGATCAAACTTAGAGGTGTGTTTAAAAACCCATTTATTGTTCTAAACAATCGCTTTTCCATTAACATGTTATACAATTATGTGACTAGCCAAGGAACAATTTAGCTCTTTAAAACTTAACTTTAAAGTTATTTTTAACAATACTTCTTAGTGTATTAATACAGCTTATCTATTGTTACACAAAAAGGACTTAAGACAAAATTTCTAAAATTCATTTGTTGATGAATCCTTTTTGACGTATCAAACCAGTTTAGCCATTACTGTAGAAGAAGGAACAAGTCATTCAAATATCTCTATTTTTACAAAAGGCTTTCAGCTTTATTGACAAATTATGGCAAAACAAATCTGACCATTTATGTTCACCTATTTAGAAGCTTACACAGGGCATGTTATGTTCCTTTTTATTATACGGTTTATGTACAAATACAGGTTAAACACTGAACAGAGCACTGATAATTAGCTACAGACATAGCTGATCGCTGTGCACTCAATAACAAAATTAAATTAAATTTACATACTCAGTATTGAACATCATGAAGCTAACAAATATTAAAGGAAATAAATTATCTACAAGTTAACGTCTCGCATCACTTGGAAACCGGACTCTTGCCGTCGGAGAGGAGCAGGTGCAGCCAAGTGCCGTTGAGCCATTATTTTGGACATACAGTAACGTGTGGCCGGAAGGAGGAGGAGCCATTTCCACCAGAACAGCTTGCCAGATTTCGGGGTTTGTGGGATTTTTTTGTGCTTTTCTTTTTTTTTTTTTTTTCTTTTTGCTCCTACATTTTAAAAACAAGTCCATGGTATAAAAAGAAAAAGCGCGCTGACAACGATGTCAGGGGTTAAAGGTTAGGCCGGAGCTTGGCTCGCCAGGGGTCCAGGAAAACAAAGACTGATTACTTTCTTGCTTTTGTGTGTGTGGGGGGGGGGTAGGGCGCGGGGGGAGGGTAAGCACACAGTTACAGGGCTGTCTTTTGTTGGAGGTCACAGATGTGGAGCACCTTCAATATCTACCATAGGGCTGCTCTCTGTAGGTCCCTCTGGTTAGCCTTGATGACGGTGCCTTCAGGCTAGGCCGGGACGTGCTCCACTCCTCTTCTGCAAAAAGGCAAATACACTAGTAAAGAGTGTATGCCCCCCCCCAAGGGCATGATGCACACCCCACACGTCGGCCCTTCACCAATGGCCTGTCCCACCCGACCCGGTGTCAGAGCCAGCCTACAAGTCCGTCAGGGAAACTTCCAGAGTCCTTAGTATATGAGAGGAAATGCTCTGAAGTCCAAATAACAGTAAAAGAATAAAGGTCAGGGTAATGATATATCATAGCAGCTAAGTAGTGCGGCGGCGTGAGAAATATAATTATCTCACAGCCATCAGTGATGCTATAATGCAGTCATTATAGTTGTGTTGTGGGTTCCTGACCCTGCTTTGTCCCAAATCCATACGGCACAGCTCTGGAGGGTACCAGCCGATGGGCGATTACCCTTGCCCCATACTCCTATTGCTTTTTTTTGGGGGGGGGGGGGTCACAGCTTCAGGCATCAAGTAACATTCCTTAATGTGCTTTGGACCTAGCTGCTTCTGAGGGAACAGGGCAAATTGGGTCAGGATCAGAACCAGGGCTGATGGGGATTGTAACCAACATGACATGCTGCCCCCCCCCCCCCCCCAGTCATAGACTGGGATGCATGCTGCCCAAAAGTGCCTAAGGGAGACTTTGCGCTCCTGAAATCTGCTTCTTGGTGTCACCCCCACACCCTCAGCCATTGTGACTGGAGTCCTGCCGTATGTTACGTGCCTCTCCCTAACCCGCCATGCTGTGCAAGGTGTCAGAAAGAGGGAAACCATTCCAGTTTCCTCCACCAGGGGGCCACGCTGCACACTGCTTCTTTCCTGTAGCCTGTATCATACTATGTCCTGCCTTAAAGTATAATTATAGAAATAAATTCTCTTTGTGTGTATAAATATATACAGAAACGAAAGCTTAATTATCCATTGCATAAACAGGTAAAAATGGAAATTTCCAGACAGTATGTTATTTCCAGACTGCTATGATTATCTGTTTCAACTCCATATGAGCCCTTGACTCACAGGAGTGTCTTCATTAGTTCACCTGAAAGCCTTTTTTGTGGTGCTCAGGAGCCTTAGAGAGAGACCCTCGCCTCTGGGGCAAATGGAGGGTTTCAGAGAAATATCACTGTGGACCTGCTAATTCATCTGCACAGGTACAAACTCAGAAACACAACACCATAGAGAGAGAGAGATCTCCATTGTCACCAAAAGGCATGCTGGGTAGACTGCCCACATCCATTAATTTTATTGGCTGTTGAGCCCACCCTGACCTTTGGTAGGGAATCTAACCCTAACCCGCTTATTCCAATGGCAGTCAAAAAGCATATCCCTAGCAGAGCAAAGCATAAAGTCACGTAATCTTACTCGGTTTTCCGGGCTTCTGCATCCAGGAACTCTGGAACAAGCTTCCCGTGCTTCTGAGAAGACAGGCACAGCAAGGCATACGAACACTAGGAATTGCCATGCTGGGGGCTCATTGCCAAGAGCTGCATGGGGCCTGCTATCCGCTCTAATCCTACAAAAGCACGTTTATGACTGCTGGGAGTCCGTGTCCATCCGAGCTGCACATGCTACTGGCTGCCGGCAGTCCAGATTTCCGCTAGCAGGCTGTGGATGTCAAAGATCCCCTCCCCCCCCAGGACCTGCCTGGCTAGGTACATAGGGCCCTACCCGGGAACCACTCACGGTATGCTGTGTCCCAGACAGCAGCCAGACCGCCTCCCCTTATCTCCCCTCGAGAAAGGACACTTTCTCGCTGTTGCGTGGGAGGAATTCGTTTTTATATAAGAGAAAGGCAGCCTGCGGCTTTCCTTGATGGAGTCAATGGGGCGAGTTTAAGCTACATCCGTCCCTCAGAAGAATGGTGTGAACTCCATGTCTGCAGGCCTGAAAAGGAGCCCCAGGGACCACAGCACAAAGGCCCCTAAAGGCTCGTTGTCAATAGAACACTTTTTACATTCTGATCTTGAGCGAGGGGGAAAATAACCCTGACCAGTGAGCAGCATCAGGGGTCCTGCTGGACATGGCATCCGAAAGGGGCATCAGGGCAAACATATTTGCCAGAGGTCAGGAATCCGCATGCCCTAATACCGTCGGACATGAATAATGCACATTACCCACGCTCCCTAACTCCAGCTGGCGCCATGCCGCCTCTGCCAGACCTTCGATTAGCAGTGGGTGCCCCGGTTTTGGCGCAGGAGGAACTGTTGTCGAGTCGATACATGTGACACTTGGCAAAGTAAAACACTCCCAGGTACTGATCAGGCATTTCATCATCCCTGCGGACATCAATTTGACCTCTTTTTATTAATTGCTACTGGAATCCTGTTCACATGTAACCCCTCCTGGATACAGAACTCTTGTGTTTGGAACAAAGCTAATCAGTTCAAGAAGATCAAAGTTCTGCAAAAGCTGAAAAAGGAAGGTTTTTTTAGTTTTCTTCCTAAGGGCAACCGGTAGCTTTTTTATTCTGATGAAGCAAAGCAACAAAAACACAGATGGAGAGGAGAAATAGATGGGCAGTCTTTACCGTAAGCGTCGTAGGCGTCTTCGTTTGTGCCGTGGCTGTATTCGTAGTACTCAGAAGCACTGCAATGAAAGAAGATGCCGGTTTAAGCAGGACAGCATGTCCTGAATGTTCTAAAGCTGCCTCGTGTTCACCTCTGGTTCATAACCAAATTTTTCACCTCTGCCAAATGTAGCATTGTAGATTGCAAATCCAGAGAAAGATGGAATAATATGAGTCTGTGGGAAGTACAGGATACAATTCTGACTCAAAGACCCTACTGAAGGTGGACCCGCAGACAGACAAATTTCAGAATTACTTCCTAACTTTTCTTCTTGTGCTGACCCATTTTTATGACACATGCTGCAGAGGTGTCCTCACCCACGGTGTGGGCCTGACGCGCTTAACAAGGTGTGTTTAGGTAACGGGGCTGCGTAATGCTCCGTGTCCTGCTTTAAGGGTAATGGACTGATTCAGAGAGGATTCAGTAGGACCTGCCATTTTACAGCTCATCTTGCAAGAAATTAACCAGACTAATGAGTTTAATTGATGGGGTTTCAAATTTGGGGTTACGATGCGGAACTGCCCTCCCCCAATTTGACTATGGAATGACTTAAATTTCTGCTGTCGTCACAGCAACATATTTGGGGCTGTTAATTTGACACATGCATCATGAAGAGAGAGCGAAGGACAGCAGTGGGGGTGTTAAAGGCATGCCGGCTTTGATTGATGATCCTTTCAATGAGCTGAAACATGTACACAATTATGTGACCTTACTAACGATGCCACATGCTTACTGTTGCTCCCCCATCATGGGCTTGGTGGTATGAAGTGAGGCAGCACATACGGGAAAGCTATTCATGCCCAGAACAGCACGGCACAATGCAGCACACTGTGTCTTTAAGGACAGAGCCACCTGATGCATGAATACTACTGGCGTGTTTACTGTGAAGCACTCTGCATACACAGGGAGCTCAAAATATTATTATGATTACTCCTGCGATTTTCAGTGAAGGAACAATCAAACGAAAGCATTAAAATAATGGAAAGTGAGCCAATATTGATATATTAATTTCATAAGAGTATGACTAGATAAGTAAAAGTGGAAATGAACGACAATTAATAAACACTTTTATATACAAAGTTCCTAGTTTTCTTCAGCAGAATATAGTTGCAGTGGCACGTGTTTAATGTGAGACTGCTGTATTCTGTGAAGACATCTCCAAAACAGTTTAGCTCTTGAGTGATAATGATGGTTTGCCAAGATGGAAAACGCCTGTTTAAATAGGAAAGCTTCACGTCTCAGAGTTCAGCTGTAATCGTTCTGAAAATAGGCACTGATTGGTTTACATGAATGCAGGAAATGAGTTTTTTGATCCAAGTGACTGACAGTTATTCAAGTGCTGCTCTTGGTGGCAACACAAGGCTTTTGACTGCTGTCTGGTTTCAGCAGCACGATGTCCACTCAGCGCTGTCAGCAGAATCACAGTCCTTTTCAATGTACGGCTGTTAGTGCTGTGTGTGCTGGTCTGAGCATCTATATCTCTGGCTGGTTAACCTAGCATGCCTTTGGGTGAGCATCCATTTGGCTAAAAGCATCAAATAAAAGAGGAAGAGTTTTACACACACACAAGACGTTTACAGGAGGCACTTAGAAGTTGGTGCATTTAGTACGTTTCGTAAACGGAATCTAACATTTTTGCAAAGATTGACTAAGTGCTACAGTTGTAACAGATGCAATTACTCTGAAGTAATAACGATGTTACTCTTGGGGTCTCACTGTTAAAGGACACTGGGTGGGGGGTGGGGGGATTTCTGACGAACCCCTCCCCTTCTCTAGGTCCCCATTCAAACCACTATATATCTGGGAAAGGGTCTCCAGGCTGCTTATCAGAAGTGCTAGGATTCGTTTTAATTGGTTCTCATAATATTAAATTCTTCAGAGCAGCTCCAGAGAATTGTCATACTTTAACCACCACAGGCAGGCTGGAGAGTAGGAAGCTAAAGACCAGGATCCCCTTCAACTTACAGGCTCCTGCAGGCCATTGTTTCCCCCATGGATACGCACCTTTTTGTCTGACTGCTGTAGGTGTCTTCATAAGTATCGTAACTCTGGTCGTCATACTCGCCATCATATCCATCGTCATATGCCTGAGAGTAAAAGTGACAAGTCAGCTTCGAAACCTTCACAGGGGAGTTTAGTGAAATGCAGGGAGTTCCGTAGGCTGGCTGTATGCCTGGGGGCCACCTATGTGAATAACTGATTTAAAACTTCAGTAATCGTGTGTTGTTTGTTAAATTTTTAAAAGCTTTAACATGTTAATTGCATTTCCTTGGTGTGCGTCAGGCCAGTAAGACTTTTTGGAAGGAGCTGAATCACATTGAGTTGTGTAAACATAATGAGCCTTCAGAGAAATGCACTCTCAAGCCTGTCCCAAAATCTGATCCATGACCAGATGAGGAACGAAACTAATTGCTGTGTAGCAGATTTAAGCGAATCAGTTACGAAATCCAGAGGGCAAGGCATTCCTTCATTTATGAGATTCTTATCTGCAATGAGACGAGTGGTGTCAGCTCTCTGTATCGGACATTAACCATTGGCTGTTGACTAATACAGCTGTTTCCTGGGATGAGGGGAATCAGCTGGGAACATGGTCATTCAGTGGTGCCTTTATGCTTTGGACAATCTGAGATACAACAATACAGACAGAGTACAATATGATAGATTTTCTCATGATGAGATTGGAGTTTTTCTGCTATTTGTACCATTTCCTGTTGAGTCAGACACCGAGGCCAGTGCTAATTTCCTGTCTTCTTTTCTTTCTCTCTCTCATTATGAAGGCTGGCACATTTACCGCCGAGGGAATGTCACTTTATACACTCCCTGAAGGACGCTCTGCAGAACAAGCTCTTCTGATAGCTATGCCCCTTTCAAGATAATTGTAAATCCAACAGAAAGACTAGCAGGGCCTAGGAATTAGAAATCATGCCTTGATACTTAGTTTTATATTTCAATAAACACATTTTATTTTTGCTTTGAGGTATGTCCTCTTGGTAATCATTCTTTGCAGAAAAGAATAGGGCCTCTGTAGTTAGAGAATGAGTGGAAAAGAGAATGAACCTTTTTGATTTCATGGTTGAGTACAATTTCAAAAGAACTGGCCTGAACCATGGTCAATGTACCACTGTAACTATCACATCTGCCATGCAAATGTTCCAGGTTGTACCTTTTCTATCAGCACATTGGCTGACCCAGTGTTCTAGGATATTCCCTTTATATGGTGACAGGGCTCGAGCATGTTGGCTGTCCCCCTGTTGTAGGATATTCCCTTTATATGGTGACAGAGCTCTTGGAGTTTCCATGGCTGTGCCCGAAATCGCGCAGTGCGTTCACACTGGCAACTAAGCTAAAATTCAGTGCACTGAAAGTACCCAGATGGTGCACTGAAAACGGCCAGAAAACAAAGTGCATAACGATGGACACTACGCACACTAAACGGACGCAATTTGGACTACGTACTGTAGCAGAAGGGGAGGGACTTTCGGCAAGTTTTCACGGCAGATATTTTGGCGCGCTAGAGAATCACGACCAAATGCTAGTCCGTCACTTCCGGTAAGTGCAAAACGTTAGTGTTCCATTTAGGACAGCACTTACCCATGGAAGTGTGCACTACAGAAGGAAGTGCGCAGTGCGCACTATGCACTACATCTCAGTGCACTGACGCAAGTGCGCGATTTCGGACACACCCCATGATTACATTTATGAGACTTTGTGCCTTGATTCTGCACACACATTAAAAGACCCACATTGAATATCAAGAGGCAGTCATTGTTCAGACTGTCCATAGATGGTTGGGTATTCAACACAATCTGTTGGGTGATCTCCAGAAAGGTTTTCTTTCATTGATGAAGAAAAAGTTTCACTTTGAGCTTGGGGATGGTGAGTTGGCAGAGTTCGAAAATCTGGAACTGAAAGTAACTTCCATAGTCAGTTTTTATGCGAGTGTGCAGTCATACATTGCTCAGTGTTAGAAGTCATCTTTATGTTATTTTGCTGCCACTAATTAACACACAACATACATGCTTATGAACTGGTTTTCTGACTAATCCTTGGACAATAAGTGGGTTTCTTACTCAAACTCACAAGGCTTTTGACTTGAAACAAGCACATGTGCCAATATTTCAAGCATGTGAAGAATACAATGGCATTTGTCAACCATTATTAAGAACATTAAGTGTTGGGAATATTTTGAATATTGTTCTTGTATTTCAGAAAAATTAAAGTCTGATTTCCTGCTGATTCTCAAATGAAAGCATTTGTAATGGTAGACAGCCCTAAGCGGCATTAATTAACTGTCCTGCACCTTGAATATTAAGCAGATAACACACCTTCAGCCCTGACCTCAGTTCTGCTTTATATTTAAGGATCACTTAAAGCCTCCAAAACTCACATCTGCATTCCACACTTAAATGGCATCTTGACCGTGTTCCTTCCCATTCACACAGATCCTTTGTCCCCACTCAAGTAACAGCTTAATTCCTACATGACAGTCATTTAAGGCTCACATTCAGTCTGTCCTAATTAGTAGCAGTGTTTACCACCACTCAAACTACATGTTTGTGCAGGGCCCCCTGTTGGCCAAACATTCACTACACTAAATATTTAAGATGCTGAAGTAGCATGTTCTGCTAACCGAGTAGTTAGCTACCATCTTCTGATTACTTGCTAGCCACTTATTTTGTTTTTGAAATATCTGGGCATGGGGGTGGGGTGGGCAACCTGACCTTTTCAGTGGGGCCCCAGAAACAACAAGCTGGCCCCTGGTCCTAAATCGTTAGGGGGGCGAAGCCAGGAAATGACTGAATCCTCCCAGCCTGGTTGCATTTTCTATATATTGATATTTTGAAACAAAATGAGAAAACAAATGAGAAAGTGACATGTTTCTGAGTAGAGCTGCATGTGAATAATTTATATTGAAAGCACAGGTTTGTATGTGGGTCAGTTGTAATGCACTGTATATTCCATGAATTGACTGATTTGTGTCCTACTGGTTATTGGCCAGCCTGGGGTGCAGTACTCAAAGGACCAGCAGGTATTGTGGTGATTAAGGGCATTTACCCCAGGCACAGCTAGTCCAGGTCTGCTGTGGGAACTTTAACCATAATCCAGCTGGCTGAACAGGTCAAAATCATTGCATAAGTGTGAGCTAGCCAGCCAAACATGAAGTATGAAGTACATATTCAGTTGTGAAAGTGGTCCCTGCTCTAAACACCTAGGTAAATTGGCTGTTTGTTGCCTATGTCAGCTGATTTAGACCCTTTGGTTGGCACATCCCTCCTATTTGCTGGAGGCTTGTCAGGAGGCATATATCACAGAACATCTTTTCTACAGATGTGTAAGGCAGTTGCTGATTCCTGACATGAGACCATCAATCCTCGGGATACTATCACAAAACTCCTGATTCTAAATCGTTGCCTTGCTGTAAACTGACAGCTGACTGAAAATTAGTGGCACTGGAGATGCTTCCGGAACAGTGGAGTTTTCTAATGTTCTGTGAATGTGTTTTTTTTACACATGGCTGATTTATTGAACGTCAACGCCTGCAGACACTCTGGCTTGGGTACTTCTGTTATCTCTTTGAACATGGAGACCTGTGTACAAAATTAGGGATTTACAAGCAGGCCTGTTATGCTGATTTGCATTATAGCATGTACATGATATTCAACTCTCTCATCTTACAAAGGCCCCTGGCTCTTTAGGAGGAACATTCCAGAATTAGTGTGAGGTTTGATAGCTGGATTGCGTCTCTGCTCTCCACTCTCAGTTCCGCTGTTCAGCCTGTCTGCTGTGTTTCTCGCAGATCTTCCTGAAAGCAGAACCAGCTGTTCTGTCTCTTCTGTAACAGTCAGTACGTTTACATGCACAGCTAAGTGAAGCTACGGTTATAGCTGGACTATGCCTTTTAATCGGACCCTTGTCCCAGTATATATGAATGGGAGGGGAATCAATTTATTCACTGAAGTATGTCAGACTCCGATTTGATAGGTGGCAATATGGCTTCTTTCAGCTTGTTAGTATTGAGCTTTTTCTAGTTAACCTATTACGTCACAGAAAATTAATAATAATCGATGTGTGACAGAAGCTTCTGTTACTTCCTGGTCAAAGGCCGGAAGGCAGGGCTGTGGAGCGCCCAAGCCAGTGAGCCCGATTGAATATATACATGCAGGAGTAAATCGACTTCCAAAGGCATTATCTGGGTGTTTTAGTCCAACTAAGAGAAATTCGATTTAGTACGATTTTAATCAGGCTAACATGTTTACATGTTCTTTAGAAGTCTGGTTTTAGTCAGATTAACACGATAACTCGATTTTGTTTGCGTGCATGTAAACGTATTATGTCCCTGACCCGACATTCTGAGCCACTGTTATTTTACATACACACTCATAATTTCACCCATACAGCGAGATACATATAGCCTTCAAAGGTAAAAATGCAAGAGTACCCCCCCCAAAAAAGGAAGTGGCACCCCCAAGATCTTCGTTGGGAAATAAGTTGTGGCTTTTCATGCTGACTGGCAAAGCACTTTAAGTAGCTGATTATCTATACTTTACACAGCGGGAGAAACACTGAGAGTCTGTGTAGATTAGCGTGCCTGGGATCAAGCCAGAGTCCCTGGAAACACACGCCATTCTCCCCAGATCCTCTAGGTGGCATTCCACGCATACCATGCCCCCCCTCCGTTCCCCTCGGCCTTTTAAAATTCCTTAGCATTCAAACTGTTCATTGGCATCAATCATCGTCCTAATCTGCCCTATCTAATCCAGAACCTGCCTCAGTAGAAACGAGGGCTGTATTTTAATTAAAGGGGAAGGGGCTGATTAGCAGCGCAGGCATTCCCCTTTAAAATGGTTCGTTCTTAAACATCCATTTACATTAATCTGGGAAAGACACTTTCTCACAGACTGTGACCGAGACTATAGCAACCGTTTCATCCACACTTACAAACTGGGGACATTTTAGTGGGTAATTAATTGACTGTGGCCCCTTCACTGTAACAAACATATTGCTAAGAGCACATTAGTGAGACTCCATCTGTCAACATCGCAGCTAATCTCGCCTTCAGACCTAAAAGACCCAGGCTGTATTTATGATAAAGCTTCAGTAACGATCCCCATGTGTACAGAATAGGGGCTGATTAGGTAATTTGGTGAAATCTCCAAATATGGATGAGGAACAGGGCTGTTAGCTCGTTTACCTTGTTTGCAGTGTCATTAGCCAGAACTCTCCAGAAGCCACATTCCTGTCGGCTTCTGTGTGCTGTCCTCTCCCATGATCTCCCAACAGACTTTGTGCTGGTTTTCCCAGGCTGAAAAATGGCATTATAGTTTCATTCGGCCCACAGACTGGGATAGATCGCTCAAGTCCGTCTCTGTTGTGAAATCAGGCAGGTTTAAATGCCGGTCCTGGATAGAGAGCAGCGTGTGTATGAGCATGAACATGGATTTGACTAAATTAAAGATGACGATTATGTCAGGGATTAAGTTGTTGTTTTGAATCTCAATCCATAGTCTTGTGGTGTGAGCCGTCCCCCAAACGACAAAGCTGTGGTCCCTTTCTGCCTCTTCAGGGACATTCTCCTGCACATACACTTTTTCCCTGGTTTCTGAAAAGGCATTAGAAGTATTGAAGACAATTGCTGTATATAGCTGAATCACGTTAAATTCAATGAGGCTCTCATATTTCCAGTGGGAAGCTTCTCCTTCGAATTCCCTGCATGTTTAAACATGCTCTCCAATATTCTGTAGAGGTATGTTGTCCTTTCGCTTCTCAGCTCAATTAATCAGGCTCAGGAATGGGCTTGTGACTTTTGGGGCCCCACTTAAAAAGTCAGTTCATGGTCCCTCGCCCCTCCCAGTGCAGTGACCTTGGGGGCCTACATAATTGTGTGGTTTGAGTGGTGGTAAACATTATCACTGATCATGTCTAATGTTGGCATGGGCCCCCAGCCCATCGCAATGCCGGTGTGTATCGTACTTTTCAAAACTCACTGCTTTGGTCAGAAAGCCCAGTGCTTTCATTTGTGTAACATTTACAAAGACTCCTGGACCTCGCTGCATGGAAAGCAAGGCCCCCCTAATGGAGCCCGATTCTTACATTTTAAAACTCGGCAGGAAAACCAATTAACTCCAGCTCCTTTGAAAAAACCATGAAGAAATAAATCAAGCTCTAACGCATGGGTGGAGGGCCGGGGCCTGCTGTAATTAGGATGGGGGGCGCTCAATGCCTCTGTAGTGCTACTTCACTATCAGCTGTTAGCCTCACCCAGGACAGGCAGGGAAAGAGAAATGAGAGTCCGGAAAACCATGGAGGCCTAAACACAGAAATAGCAGCTAATTACCCAGGTCTGCAGAGATCCTGCATACGTTAGGGTATATTTCCTGGATGGGATGCCAATTCATCACAGGACAAGGGACACCCTGGACAAGATGCTAGTCCATCACTGGGCCAGGGCACAAGGAAGGGGACACCCCTGATGGGATGCCAGTCCATCACAGCGCACAAAGCAGGGGACACCCTCGATGGGATTCCAGTCCATCACAGGTCAGTGGTATACCCTGGACAGGATGCCAGTCCATCACAGGGCACAGGATGGGACACCCAGGGTGGGATGCCAGTCCATTACAGGGCAGGGGACATCATGGAGGGGATGCTGGTCCATCCTTGGACACAAGGCAGGGGTATACCCAGGATGGATGCCAGGCCATCACAGGGCAGGAGACACCATGGATGGGATGCCAGTCCATCACAGGATACAGGGCAGGAGACACCCTGGACAGGATGCCAATCCATCACAGTGTAGTGGATACCCTGGACAGGATGTTGGTCCATCACAGTATACACAAACACAAATCACACTCTATAACCAAATGTGATTGACTATCTTTGGACTGGGAGGAAGTAAGAGTTAGACATAGAGTGGGATTCAAACCCCTCCAGGCCTGAAGACATAAGTCTGACCAATGAGGCACCACACCACCCCCATCTACGGGTGCTGACTTAAATACGGTCTGATTTTCCATGTTCGTCTGGGTTTCATCTTGCATTCCACACATACAGCGCTGGCATATAGTTCAGTTTACCATATCTGGGTCTTACCATTTCTCATTGAGTATACTCTCTTAGGACTGAACTGTAAGAGCCCTGGGAGAAGCAGTTTTCCTAACCTCTGTGGTGACTTTAGGCAAGGCAAGCTTATTTATACAGCACATTTTCAAACTCGGGTCATTCAAGGTTCTTTACGTAAATAAGATCAAGTCATTATGTGACTTTAGTCACATAATATTCTGCTATAACTGCATGCTGTCTATGCCTGACTCATGGGGTCATTTGTGCTATTTTCCTTCCGTCCACCACAGGGCAGCATCTCAAAAATGACCCCTTTCTTTCACATAACTGCTGTTTAAATATTTTCTTCCTGGCGTTGGCATACATCTTTCCTACACAGCCCATAGACACACAGGTCAGGTGACATGCAGACGCTGATTTGCCATTATTGTGTTTTCTTAGGGAGTTTTTGCCCTGTGATGGACTGATGTGCCCCCTAGGTGGATCTCCCCATACTCCGCTCGGTAAGCTCTAGATTACAACAGCCTTGGTAGCCTACGTGATTTCTGTATACAGATCGGTTGATCAAAGACAAGCGGGTGTCCTTTTTTGCCCAAATGACTCCTTATTCAATGCATAAAACATGACTCTTTGTATGTGCAGAACATTTGAATGTCAATATTATCATATCTGCAAGTACATGAAATCCTAATTAACTTGGCAAGCCTTATGAACAATTGTGTCAGAGAAATATGAATCCTTCTGCCTCCGAGGCCGTTAACTCCAGCCACAATTAATATTCAAGATGATAAACAGGCGGTAAGGATTATGTTAAGGATTTTGACAGTATGTCTGTCTAACGAGGCTCTGTCTGTTACTGATTCTGCAGCCGTCTTCACTGATAATAATGTGACAATTACCAAGCTTTGAAAAAAGCTGTCATTAGCTCTTACGAACTAGCTGCGTTTTCAAAGAGCTTGTGTTTATCTCCAAACTCCACGTGGGTCTCCGCACTCATTTTGAAATGGTAATGTTTACCCCTGCAAAGCTTTGTTGCCAAACAGAAGACTTTGAGGAGACATGTTTGGCCCACTCGCCACCAAAACATCCTAAAACGTTACAATCAAAGCAGGGAAAAGTAGAAACAAGCATGGAGCAGGGCTGACATGCATGGAAACATGTAGATTCTGCTTTGGTTATGGTTACAGTCCGGTAATGGAATAATAATTGAATCGTTTTTTCATAATTACTCAGTAAAGTTCCCAGTGTCGGTCATTTGCATAGTGGGACATACATATTTATAGGCTGTTAAAAGGCACTTTGCACAGTGGTGGGGATAAATTATAAAAGGAACTGACAACTTATAATTATTAAACTGAACCCAAATACCCATAAAGCTTCTGTGGCTCACATGATCTGTCAGCTGAGCCAACATAGGAACATAGCACTTTAAACAACCTGCTAATCCTACCCCTGCGCTTGTTAAACCTACACAGAATAAAAGAGACCACACCCAACTTCATACATGCCATCCAGCATTTTAAGGTCCTGTGTTCTGAGTGTCACTGCTCTCACATATGCCAGCTCAACCAAATAATCAGCCGGAGACACTTACTATAAACTGGGATATTTGAAGTGGTGTGCTGAGGTCTTACATGCCAGCCCCTTGGCGCCCTCTAAACACCAGCCGGCGCTGAACAAACAGCATTTCTGTTCCACACAAAGAGCGTCCCATGGGAATATTCCCGTCTATGACTTACCGCATGCCTGCGTGTTCAGATTTAATCACATTGCCTTCTTGTATGATAACATTACAAATTAAATGGCATTATAAACAACACAGAGCGAGTCTTCCTGTGGGAGGTACGCAGGAGCCAATCATGCTTGCAGGGGGGCGCGTTCGGTCACTGATGGTCACAGACCAGCACGGCCTTTGCCAACTCAAACATTAAGCCTGTATTTCTTGCTTTGTTGGCATACTGCAGGCTGCTCGCCTGTTTTCTGTTTCATAGAAAGTGACAGAAACATTCTTCATCACAGCCAGAATATCGCTGCGTGAGTATCGCTGCATGACTATCACAAAGTGACTATCACAAAGTGACTATTACTTAGAGAAAATTGCCAACTGACTGTCAATGTGTGACTATCACCAAGTGATTATTGCCACCTGACTATCTTCACCTTTCACTGAAGAGGGCGTTCACCATCTCGAATGGGCTTATTACTCATTCCATTTGGCTCTGAAGTTCATTGATTCCTGAGTAAGAAGTAGAGCATTTAATTATAAATGGACACACATAACCAATAGTGGTGATGATTTATAAGGGTATAAAATGCACAGTTTCTGCATGGGGAATGAAGAAATACAGTCCTTCTCACTGCTTTACTGTCAGTGTGATGGACGGCCCTTCACTGCCCTGGTCCTATACTGGGGATTTGTACAGTCTGCAGCTTTGCACATGAATACAAATTAAATTACACAACATTACACTTGCATTTCATCTGGCCCATCTCTCAGAACAGCGCTTTCTGTATACATGTAGGATCTGCCTTTTTTGAGACATGCATCACACAGGTGCTAAAATGTGAAGTATCCTCCCCCCTCCTCCTACACTTTCCCCCCAAAAAAACCCCATTCGCTCACTCACGTTCTCATGCAGGCTGTGAGTTCTGCCAAACCTCGGATCCAACAAGCTGCATGTTTCATGGATGAGAGGGTCTAGCTGTAGTTCCTTGGAGCTTGGGAAGGACGTCGGCTTTCAGGAAGGGGATGTAATGAACCCTGTCCCTCCTTAGGCGTGTGGCATCAGGGAGGGTGACTTAATTAAGCGAAGACAGACACGTGTGGAGCTGCAGCACCCCCCAGCAACAGCTAAATATAGCCATGAGTGAACGAGGTACTTCCTGATACGACGTTGAACAATCCTATGTAAACGAAGGCAGTTTTAATAATCCCCCCATTTATAAATGCACCTCAAAGCCTCACTCGTATTTTTGTTCCCAAGTGTCCATGAGGCTCCAGTGACAAATTGTCGCTTCGGGTTAAAAACAGGTAGTGTGGAGCATATGTTGTGGTACCGGTGAGCCCATGGGCACGGGCCGTAGCAGGCTGCCCTTCCGTCTATGCGCTGGTCACTTTCACTGGTCACAGTCGCGGTTCACAGCGGTTGTTCTCAGGGGTCAGACGTCTGGTCATGGGCTTCAGGTGAGCAGATGGCTGGGCTGGGCCAGGCCGTGTCCCCCATTAATACTCAGGGATCCCCCTCCCTCGCCATGCTAAGAGGCTAATGTCTTTACTCCCTGGTTGCGTCTGCGTCTCCACAGCTATGATGTCCAGCATCTAAGCAGCTGTGCTGCTAGTAGTTTAGCATGGTGACATAATAAAAGGCTTACCGCCACCTCTAATGGCCCGTCACTTTTACAAGCCACTGGCCCAGGCCTGTAAGTGTGAGAATTCATAATCAAAGCTCTAGAGGGGGAAGGCCCCACTCCCACCCATCACTCCTCTACGTGGCCTTCTGCAAGGAGAGCGGATGCCTCGCCGTGTGACAAATCGTTGCTGTACATGGGCCAATACTGGCACCTTCCAGCTGCCAAAAACTGAGCTAATTTGCCTTGGGATTGTGGAAACTCTCCTGTCTGTATTTTTAAGGAAAGGTTTTTTTTCCCACATCCAGTATTAATTCAATGTTTCAAGCACAGGCGAGATGGTCTGTCACGGGAGACCTGATGGTGAAAATTAAAAATGTAAAATCAAAAATGTTTGACTGTAATTAGAGGTGTCACTTTCTTTATAATAATTTCGCAGACCCCATCCAAAAAAAAACCTCCGTAATCTGACCCAATATTCACTTGGGAAGTTCACCCTCTGGGCGGCGTGGTGATGCAGGCACCTCACAATCTTGGGACCTGGTTCCAGTCTTCATGTGTGTGGAGTTTGCATGTTCTCCTGCTGTTGTCTCCTGCTGTTGTCTCCTCGCGCAGCCGCCTCGCATCCTGGGACCTGGTTCCAGTCTTCATGTGTGTGGAGTTTGCATGTTCTCCTGCTGTTGTCTCCTCGCGTAGCCACCTCGCATCCTGGGACCTGGTTCCAGTCTTCATGTGTGTGGAGTTTGCATGTTCTCCTGCTGTTGTCTCCTCGCGTA
>JAODKE010000068.1:1232181-1262188 GCA_026779605.1 Mormyrus hasselquistii
GCATAAAGCCCCGGGCAACTTAGCTCCTGGGATCATTGGAACACGCAAACCCCTCCACCACGATAAGGTGTCGGCTCTAGGAGAGGAAGTCACCTACATAATCTGGAAAAATAAAATAAACATGGGTATTGAAAGATCCTGGCTGGGGGGGTGCGGGGCATCGAGAAAGCAACTCTCTGACAGATACTGGGCAACATGATGATGGGTGATGAAACGGTGGCTGATGGCAGGTGTGCATTGCCTTGGGTGAACCTCCCCACTGTCCTTTTTTTGGTGGGGAACTTGATGAGGTCGGCCTTAATCCCCCACCATTTCAGAGCCTATGTCAGATCACAAGTTGCTGAATAGTCCGAACGGCACCTCCATGCACCTCCGCATTGCCCTCAGAAACGAGCCTCATCCAGCACTATACGGTGCATAAGTGAAAACGGTTTCAAGCGACTGAAGGTAACATGAAACTTGCATTTCTGGGTGATGCATGGCATCAGCTTTCTAGGAATAAATGCCTGCTGAGTTGGGTGGGCTTTTAAAATAATAAACCATTAGCTTACAGCCTCACTGGCTTTAAGTACAGCATAGGGCCACTGTGAACCAAAGAATGCACTCGGGCAATTTACGTATCAGTCTCTTAAATCTTCTGGATATTTCTTGCAAAGGCGCTGGCTTTGTTTCATTGCCGAGTGCATTTATGGGTCTGTGTGAGGATTCAGCTTTCCGGGGTCTGCCTGGTCAGCAGTGCTGCATACATGGCACACAATCATAATAAAGAAGAGTGGAGGTAATTACCTCAGATGGTAACCAGTCTGCCTTTACCTCACATTAACCCCTTGTTAAAACAGGTTAGCACAGTCACTTTAGAGATTAATGCTCATAGCTACAATTTTAACATTTAAATGGTACATTGTGTTCATACTTAAATACACAAACAAACGCTTAATTCTGGCCATACACCGCGATCAGTTTCCCTCTGATTAATGATAGGACAGCCTCAGGTGCAGCCAGAGCAAACAGCATGCTCTTAATGACCCTGTATTAAGGTCCATTCACCAATTCAGGCGTTAGCTGTACTGATGAGGCCATTCCGTAACTAGGGCAAAGTGAATGTTTGCATGGCACGCTCCCTGGCGTGATGCTGTGCTCATAATAATGCAATGCAATTTTATTTATATAGCGCGTTATCACAACATTACATTGTCTCAATGCGCTTTACATTTCTGCCACATAAAGACCCCCCAATGAGTAAGCCGAAGGTGACAGTGGCAAGGAAAAACTCCCGAGGAGGAAGAAACCTTTGGGAGGACCAGACCAAAAGGGGGAGCCCATCCTCCAGGGGCCGGCAGAAGAGTCAAACAAAAACAAGTTGATAGAAGTTAATACATGGGTTGAAATAATGCTGGAGAAAACAATGGCAAAATGACAAACGCCAAATAACAACTGTGAAATAAGGGCCGTTGCAGAGCGAGCAGCTGCAGGTGGGACACAGCCTGTTTTATGTGCCAGTCTGGCTGATCTCAACTGGACAGATCACCCTCTCCTATTTATACCCTTCCACCCAAAGGTCCCCAATCTCACATCTGGATCTTCCTCATAAATACCCAGAGCCTTCTTCCAATCCCATTCACCAGCTTTTTCACTGAGAGTCAGGAGGACAGCACTGTGTCTGACCGAGACACCACTCAGCACTGAGCCTGGCAAACCGCGTCCCCCAATCAGCATGCCCATCAGTCGTGTAGGACAGGAAACTGCCGTGATGCAGATCCTGATCGGCGAACCTCGGCAACATAACGGCGCTGCCCCCACAGTCAGCCGCAGCTTCCAGCTTCACTTTTCAACTCGATTAACAGTTTTTCCTGGCAGCCACTCCATCTATCCGGGGGAGGACAGACGATTGGAAATGAAGCTGTTTCACTGCCATGGCTAAAATGAAACACGAAACAGGCAGTCCCTTACAGGACCAATACCAGAAAAGAAAGATACCCCATGTCAGTTCCAGAGAAGACAGATAATCTGTGTCAGAACCAGAAAATAAGGATACCCCCGTGTCAGATCCAGAAAAGAAAGATACCCCCGTGTCAGATCCAGAGAAGACAGATACCCCCGTGTCAGATCCAGAGAAGACAGATACCCCCGTGTCAGATCCAGAAAAGAAAGATACCCCGTGTGAAAACGCTTTTGGTTTTTTTGGGACATGAATGGAGCTCCCACATGAATAGACACATGCCTGGCAGAAAACACCTGGGGGGTGCTCTTGCCAAAAGCCCCATGTTAATTATGAGCTTGGTCACCCTGTTGTCCACCGAGGCACCCCACTCCCCACTTATGAGCCACAGTGTAAAATCAGGTGTCTCCTTGTTGGGGAGTGGTGCTTGTCACCTCAAACGGTGGCTCTGTTTCCCAGGAGATGTCCTCTGCTGCCTTGTGGCTCTCCAGTGAGCCAATGGAACAGGAAGATGGAGGGGGGAGGCCTAGTGGCTAGTTAAGCATCAGATACAACATGGGTACAAGCAGGAAGTCAGAGTTATCACACTCCCTGCACATCGCTGACGACACACCTCTCATCTTTGATCCTTTAGTCTTTCAGGTGGATGAGCAGACCATTCAGAAGCACTAAAACACCTTGTTCCTCTGTAAAAGCAACTCACAATGTGAACTTAATGCCGGCCAGAGGAGGACGGACTCCCCCCTGCTTCTACTTCCTCCCCAGATTTCTTTCTCACCTCTGTCACCTCAGGTGTACTCTCTGGGGAGCTCAAATTTGTGCTTTGTGACAATGTTTCTTCTTCTTTAAACCACCATATAAATTAAATTAGACTGAATAGTCACTGAGCAGGAGTGAAATCCAGGCATGTAAAAAGGTTTAAGGTTAACCGATGCTTACTGTTGGCATTGATCCCCGAATAGGAGCTAGAGACCATATACATCAAAGCGGGCACAGACCTTACTGCAGGCTTGCAGTTGTTGAAGTGCAAGTTACACGCTCTGCCTCACCTACCTGAGCTCACTTGAAGCATTTCTCCTCCTCTTGTTTAAATATATGCTGTTTTTATAAAGCCTCTGGCAGGGGAAGAACCTCCTGGCAAGTCTGTAAAACAGTGCTTTCTCTAAATGCTCACATGACCCCTTGGACCACTCATCTTTGAAGTTTTAATTATGCTGCTTGTGAGTGAACACAGCCCTGCCTCGCTTTAGCTCAGAAGGGGCAAACCCATCTTCACACGTCGCTCAATTACCTAGCTGAGAATTAGAGCAAGTTGTGCAGTGGAACTTACTGGAACAAGGAACTTCTTGATCTCCTCCAAGGCATGGCTCATACGGGAGTAGGCCTCCCCGGGTGGGGCAAACACTTCGATGAGAACATGCAGGTCATTGCTCAAGTGAGCATATTTGGCCTCGCCGCTCTTCCTCAGCTCCTCCTCCTGTGAGGAAGAAGAAGTTCAGAAGGTCGTGTTAGTCATCAATAACGTGTTAGCAATGTCCCAGAAGCCTCAAGATGTGCCTGCAGTGAGAGGGACTCTGCGAGCAGTGAGGCTCGTTAACCAGTTGTCTCGCTTCAAACCGGTTGTTTATATGTAGTTTGTAAACAAGCCAGATATAGCCAGCCACAAGTATGACCCAATCAGAGCATGCCTCTACATCACAATTGGTCGAAAAACTCACATAAACATCATTATGCTCATAATGGAGCCGGCAGGGTGCATGAGCTTCTCATTGCTACATGACGATCATCCAGGTACTGTTGAGGACCACTCCAGCAATAGCACTTCTTCCCTGCTCTGATTCAACCCATTCTGGAGTACCAATCACCCTTCTGATTGCCGAAGGTCGCTGCTAATTGATCTCTGGATTGGTTGTAATTGCAGTCGCCGGCACACCTTTCCATGCTGATTACTGTAGGTGTGACCTCGCACTCGTGGGCTGGAGGGCTTTCACGAGAATAACTCTTCATCGTGACTTAATCAGTGACGGGGCTGGTCTATAGCCTCTCCTCCACTAACAAATACCTTTCCATTCCCCCTCTGAAGTGCGTAGCTCTGACCTACAAGAACCTCTGCAGAGGGCCTAATTTGTATCAAGGTTAGGAAGCACTCCTGTAATCACCACATTGTGATGGCCGCCCCCAAGAGGACTCTGCGGTTGAGGATGATGGGCTGAAGGGCCTTCTCCAATCACATCTACTATAAATAATCATTCTCACACTTCTATAATTGTGTTTTCAGGGTGGATAATGGATCTCTACCGAAAGGCTTCACAGATTCAGAGCCGTTCCAGTCACACTACTGAAATCTCCTCTCACTTTGATTAGGAACTAAGACAAGCTACTTGGATACTGAAAAAGACGGACAAGTGCTCTTTGACCTAGACATTTGCACATTGAGGCAATTACCTGCGTACAGGATGTGACTTTTAAGCCTCATGCTTTCAATTAAGTGGCTTTTTGAAGGTGAAGTTGTTTCATCCATTAGGAAGATGTCTCCAGTACTTTTCTGGGATGGATTAACATGTTACATAGAATATAAAAGCTGGGCATTATGAAAGCTCATCAAAAAGGCAGCAGCTATGAAGGAGGTCCCTGTGAGTTTTTGGTTAAGCTGCTGATTTGGAGAACAACATTAGGTTCCTCTTCTTCTTTAGATTGCATCACTTCTAACGATGTATCCTTATTCTCTCAAGTGGCCGCTACTCACATCGTTATGTCCCTTCACCACAATCCATAGACACACCATTAGCAGCTGAGAACACTCTGAAAGCCAGCCAATCACCTCTTTGGAGGGTCTGAGCAACTATCCCATCTGAGGAGGCTTTGGAATTTCCTCAGTGGTGTTAAGGGTGTATGCGAGATGATCTCAAGGCTCCATAACAAATCTCTCCCAGTGCAAGGGCCCGCTCAGTAGCAAGGGTTCCCCCATATAATTTCTGAGTGTTTAAAGTCTCCTTTAGTGTCAATCCGTAAGCAAAACGCTCCATTGTCTTAAAGCTGGGCTTTATAGGTGGATTTCAAAAGGTGCTGAAGAAGTTCAAAGCGAGTGGGGTGAGATCCTTTTAGCGAATGACAGCTCTAAAGGAGAGGCTTCCCTGAGTTCTGTGTGACACTGTATACAAACAGCGATAGCCGTTATTAAGTATAGCACCCCCCAGTGGTATCTACAGTTAATATCAGCAAACTCATGGGCGTCAGTGAAAATATTTAAAGGCTTCAAGAGCCAAGACTGTTCGACTGATTTGTCTCGATACTTAAGTGTTAAGGTGCCGGACTAATTTTATCTGTTTCAGATTCTCGTTTCTCAACAGATCAACATGAGCTATTTGTTGTGTGGCTATGTATTTGGTTTTTGCATACATTTGCATAGATCTGGATAAAAAAGACTGGATATGTTAAGAGAGGCTGAGCCAGAAAACATCACTTATTTTCCTGCTGTGCCATGGTGACCCGGTTTAGGGAACACCGATGAGCCCCATCTCCCAGTCTGGATGGTGTGAGAAAGTCCCAGCTGCTTACGGGTTGTGATGTGTCTCCATCAACCTGTTTTCACCAGTATTTAAGACATCTCACTTCCACAAATCCTTCTTAATGATGAATGCACAATCGGCCCACCATCAACAAACACTGTCTCTGTAAAACACATTCCCCATGTTCAAAGTGTCCCTGTAAAATATGTTCCCTGTGTTCAATCGGTGTCCCTGTAAGACACGTTCCCCATGTTCAAACAGTGTCCCTGTAAAATATGTTCCCCGTGTTCAAACAGTGTCCCTGTAACACACACTCTCTATGTTCACTGTCCCTGTAAGATTTGTTCCCCATATTCAAACAGTGTCCCTGTAAGACACATATTCAAACAATGCCTGCTGTTGACAGACAGACACATATTCCCTCTGTGTGGGAACATATACTTGACCAGTAAATTTGATTCTGAATATGACTGTCCCTTTAAAATATGAACCAGAAGGTAAAGCTATATTATCAAACTTACTTTGGCAGTATAATGTACCAAGTATTCTGTTAGCATCATACAGAAAAAGCTCATTAGAATATAGGAAACATGTTGGGAACAGTCGGGAAAATTGGGCTGTGGGATGTGTGAAGATTTACACTAGATCCATGTTTTTCTCCTTACCACTCTGTTACCAGGGCTGTCTCTGTGCTTGGTCTGGAATGATAACGCACACAAATGGGTAAAACAAGAACAGTGTCTGTACCATGATGACCAGGATGAGTGAGTGAGTCATTGAGCTTTAAGATGTAATCACCATTCCATCACCCAAACATCCATGTATATGCAGTTAAACGGTGCAGCATCAGTATTTATAATGGATTTAAGATTTTCCCTTCACTGTTTAAAACCGCTGCTTGATTAAGATCTTCAGTTGCTTTTCATTATAATCCTTCAGACTTGTTACACCAAGGCATCATCTACAAGAGCGACAGACAAGACTGGATCTGATGAAGATGTATGACACATTCAGCAAGTTTGCGGCTCATGTTTTACTTCGAATATTTTTCCTTATTTTCCGACCAGTTCAGAATGGCCAGTTACCCTCTCCCAGCATCCCAGTTTATAGTACATCCACACCACGTCCAGCAGAGCAACAATTAATGAGAGACCAACCCAGCCATCCAATACCCACAGAGGAACATAGGCTAATTTAGCATTTAGATAATGTGGTACAGGGGGATCGAACCTGGATCGCTGTTTCAGGGCATGCTTTCAGTCGGCAGGGGAAGCATCTGATCTACAGCACATTTCAGAGTTATTTACCTTACAGCTAAACTCTGTAAAAGCTTAATGGCATGGGGCTAGACTGTAGCTTGCTAAGTAAACTCGAGGGCCGTGTGAAGACCCCAGCGATGGCAAGATGTTAGCACGTTAGCAACGCTGCTTGCCGATGATGTCCTGACTGACAAGATGGGCTAACACTAATTACACATTCCTGAGACACGGCGTCGCTCTCTTGGTAGAAATCAATTCATTACGAATGAATTCATTACAGGACTTAACGAGAGCCACTTGGACTGCCTGAAACCCCAGCGCTAATTACCGATTCTCATGTACGCAAACCTGCGCAGTGACCTTGGTCTGTGGACACACTGGCTGCGCAAGGTCTTGCTGTTAAATTACCTCATAACACGCGATTAAACTGGCTGTGACAATCCACACGTCCCTCAGTGATGCCCGGAAACATCCGCAAAGCCTCACATGCCGTCTGTGTGGCCATAACCAGTCGTTTTATTAACGCAATCGAGTCCTGAAGCTCTCCTCTCTAAAGCACACACAAATACCTAGCACACACCGTTTCACCCAGAAGGATTAACGAGTATTCACAGATGAGATTTATAAACTAATTTTGTGTCAAACTATGTGTAATGCACATGCAAGATGCGATATATCCCCCCTAAGTGAATAAATAAGCAGGCATCAAGAAATAGAGCTTGGGCCTCTACTGCATTGGGGTGGTTTAAAGCCCAACAGAAGACTGCGAGGCTTTCAGTCAGTCTGTCATAGGTGTGTTTGTTTTGGCTGCAAGTTCTGGCAAACACCAGGGTAAGGACCCCAGCAGAGGGCCGCCACATGTGTGGCCTTTCCACGGGCCACAGGACAAAACAACACAAGCAGGTTTCCAGCTGTTCTGTAATTTTCCAGCAAACCTCTGGTTGATACAACGAGGCCATTGTCAGGGATAAAGAGCAAGTCATGCTAAAAGCATGTCAAAGCCGTCCACTGTGACCTTTCCGTGACCGTTGTAGTCCTTTGGCTGGGCATTGCTTTGTTGTTCTAGATAGTCATTTTCCCTCTTAAACATAAGAGACCCCCTGACTTTGCTGGGACGAGAGGGATACTGCTCTGTGGGATACTGGTGGGGTGACCATGGCGACGCTAGCGTGTTCCTCTGTCAGGCACACACTTTAGGGCCAGGCATGTCCATGTGTGATAAGGGGAGGGGCGGGGCTGCGTATATTCTTCCGGCTTATCTCTTCAACCAGGAGGGATGGGAAGGGGGCGAGGGGGCAGGCCATGTTTACGAAGGATAACTGGACATAAAATAGCTTAATATGAGCAGGCTGTAGATGAAGAAGTGCCGGCATCAGTCTGTGAGAGGCGCTCTCCTTTGGCGTCCTTTTGCTTCTCTAATATTGACGGTGTAAATAAGTTGAATATTCATGTTGACAGGAAGCGATACAACAATCGACATGGAAAAAGCAGAGACAAGGTCAGCTCTTTGGAGCAGGCTAAAGTTATTACCTAATAACTCTGTTCCTGGGGAGCCCCCCTCCCTGTTGTAACAGTGACCCCTCCCCCCACCTTATTTTATCACCCGCCGCTGTTTTATTTTAATACACCAACTCCCTGCATAAATCTCCCATCAGAATAATTTAACGCCAAATGGAGTCGCGCTTTGGGGCTTAGCCTTTTCTTAGTGCCACTAGCTGCTCTCAAATACTCGTCCTGCTTCTAGGGTTAATGAAAGCCACTTCACCACTGGGACGTCGTTAATGATTAACGGGAATTAACGGGGCCCTCCGCTTGGCGCTTCAGTCCTCACAGTCTGAGTCAAAAGTGAGTCTTTCTGTCAGCTTGTCTCATGACCCAGCGACACACCATGTGATATTATTATAGGTCACATGATCAGAATGCAGAATTGCCTGCTGCTAAAGTTAAGATAAAAATTTGTTTACCCCAGGGGACAATGATGCTACACACAGCAGCAAGGTACATAAAGTTCAGACAAATGTATAGTGCGAAATAAGGCAAAGTGCAAAAACAGAGCAGCGCAGACAAAAAGAATATTCTGAAAAGGACAATCAAGGAAGTACATGAATAAAAATAAACGAACTGAAGACATTTTCTGAGATATTATAGCTTGGGGGGTGGGGGGCTTCCTCCCTTCCCTTTCATCCCAACACTAGTGTTTGTTTCAGCTTCTATGTAGCTGTACACCCTGCTGCACTTGCATTGACTAATGGCGTCTTGCTGTAATGTTTCTTTAATTGTTTTGTGATTTTGCAGATTACATAGTAGTTTTCCACAGTCTCAGGTGAAGTACCCTGTTCTCCTGATGAGACTTGAACCTTATGAAGCCAGCCCCTTAACAACCATGCCATCTACTGGCAGGGCGGTTTTTTTTGTCTTTTTTTTTAATGAAATTTGTGCTTTCCTCTAGCACTCTGGCTGATGTTATTAGGTGTTATAGAGTTAGGGTTGGGTATAGATGTTATATACTCGAGTGCTGGCAGTCCAAATCAGGATCTGACAGTAACAGAGAATAATACCACATTTTGTCCCCAGATCCAATAATGGTACAGTGACAGTAATCAAAGCTGGCATTACTCCAGGGCCCCGTTGTTCTAACATGACCCCACCAGCAGAGGTTGCCACATTGGGTAAAGCCATGAAAATTTCTGGGTTTTATAAGGAATCTCCTCATTCACCACCAAGTGGGAAAGTGTACTCAGTGGAACTGTCCCGAGACGACCCACAATCCCAGGGGCTGCTGAGAGGCGACAGTGTGGTCCATGGTGGTGGTGGGGTGTACAAAAGAGATACATTCAGCATTTGGGGTCCTGAACATCACGTATGTCGATGGGGATACAGGACACCATGGATAGGGATGCAAAACACATTGTACAGGGATACTAGCGGACTGGGATACGGGACACGGTGGATGTAGATACGGGATATGGTGGATAGGGATGCGTCCACTTCGCAGAAGGGGATACGGGGCGTGGCGGTCAGGCAAACAAAGGATAGGGAAACAGGACACAGTGGACAGAGTTATGGGATACAGGACACAGTGGACGGGGATACGGGATACTACAGATGGGGATATGGGGCACAGATGACAAGAATACAAGACAAAATGAACGGGCATATGGGACAAGGCTGATAGGGATGCAGGACACGATGGATGCCGCTATGGGAGACGACGGGCGCGGATACTGGACACAGCAGTGGGACAAAACAAGAAGGGCGGCGCTGACCTTGCCTTTGTCCCGCATGGATCCCTTCCCCAGGATGGACATTTTTGCTCCGGTTTCCTCTTGTAATCTTTTCATAGAATTCCCTCGAGGCCCCAGTAGCTTGCCGACAAAATTAAACTGTAATGAGAGAAGGAAAAACAACACTCAGGCCGTCTGCATGCTGGAATGGTGGTCTTTAGGATAATGGTCTGCGTGGGTCCCTGTCATCTCAGATGAGGGCATGCATGGGGCCCAATTGTCTGGGACAGCAGTCTGCATGCATGGCCCCTGTCATCTGGGGTGGCAGTCTGTGCATGTGGGGCTCCATCATCTGGAGAGGTGTTATGGATGTGTGGGGCCCGTTGCCCCTTAGTTTACCACAGAGCAGCATCGTGATTGTCTTTGTATTTTGCCGACAGGGATTAAAATCGATATTATTTTGCACGCCTCCAGTCTGTAAATGCAGTAAATAAATACATTTCCATCAGGATTTGAACTGCACGTCTCACAAAGCCGTGTGATAAAACCTGTCATCTGGCCCAGCGCTGCTCCTCATATATATGTATATGTAAAATCCTTTTTGGTACTGCATTTGAAAATGAATTAATTCAGATGGGCTTCCATCTGCTGCAATGCAGCTCACTGTTAATGTTCACATTCTTCTGTGTGTTCCAGTGTTGTTTCTTTAACCACCATGCCCCCTTTAGGCAGGCTTCAGAATGGCTGCTGCTGTACATCAGCTAACCGGGAGCATGGAAGGCATCGTGGAGAGGGAATAAACTGGCCTATTAAAGTTCTTGCGGAGAATCCAAGGGTCAGATTTTGGATAGTAACAAAAAAATTAGATAATTCCCAGTGGGAAATTGAGCAACACTATCCAGATAAAGAGATATCAAATGTGGGCCTGCGGCTGTGGGAATCACTTTGGCATGACTGCCCACTTGTGGGGTGCAGAAGTGGCGGGTGTCGTATTGATGCCAGTCGCGTCTGATGGACAAGCCAAAAGTTACCCTCAGCCTCGTCACGGGTGTTCCGCATGCCTGGACAGTCATATGCTGGTCTCTGCTTCTTCAGCCATTTGCAGTGTTTAGAAATTGGGAAGAAAACAAGGCCTTGGCAAAAGCCCAAAAATCCGCCAAATCCCAACACCAACAGCCCCAGAAGAGCTGGTACCCCACTTGCACTTCAACCCAAACCTCTCTGCCTTCCAAACACATCCCTCCTGCCTAACAATGATCCGGAATATTCTGCCAGCAGCTCGGCTTTAAAATGTGTGTTTATGTGACGCTTCAGGGAGCCGGTGACTTGAGTGTGCGGTAGGACATCGCCACACACCTGACACACCGAGGCACGGCCTGTGCCTGCGTGAGAGCGCTGTGCCATAAATAACATAAAATCAGCCCCGGAGGCCGCCGAGGTGAAGGAGGCAGGACGAGGAAATGAGTGTGGCCCGTGAGCCGTTGCATGCCGCGTGTCGCATGCCAGGCGTGTCGCATGCCGGGTGTGTCACTGTAGAAAGGACACCGTGCTTTGAGAGCCGCAGGGGGCCGATAGAACCGCCGTGCTGCTCCTATTTGCACTTGTCATATATGATGATATTATATAATATACATTTAAAACCATGGTGGCCTCTGAGCTTCGTGCCGTGGTTCCACCCGCTCGCAGATGTTCACCAAGCCGTCCTGCTGTGTCAACGCCAGTGGATTCAGCAGGCCTGCTTTCCGGAGCCTTCTGCCAAGCGGCATGTACGACCCCCGCCGGAATATGGCCACGCCGGTGCCGGGGAGCAGATAAGAGCCTGAGCAGCTGTGCACGCCTGCAGCCGAGGCTTCTGGGAGATCGCTGTTTATCCCCATCTTATTCGGCTGGCGGCAGGCTCTCCAAGGGTGCCATCAAAGCGAAGTGTGAGGGGAGCTCTCCAGCGGGCTGGGCCGACAGCGGGAGCACGTAACAAACACCCCCTATGGGCCAGGGGGTGCTTACCGGCACGGTGCCAGAGCCAGGGACAAGGTGAATCTGATTTCATTTTTTTCTGACACGAATATCCCACATCTGGCTGAGGGCCTTTGAGCAGATGGGCACGGTGGCTGGAGGCGGCTGGAAGGAGGTGCCTTTTTTATAAAGTTAATGAATGTGTGAAGGACCCTTCAGCCAAGCGAGGCGGGGGGGGTAAGGGAGGGCGCGGTTCAGCATTAAGTGCAGTTTGAGACACTCGGACGATGGTTTGAATAATGATGGTCAGATGGCAAATCTGAGCCAGAAGACGCACTGAAGAGCGGCCTGAGTCTGTGTGGAGCTTGTTAGCCATTTCTTCATGCATTCACTTGTTCGTAAGTCCACTTCTCTCAGGTAACGAGATGGTGCAGTAATGTGTCATTTACATTCGCTTTTGTTGCAAGCCCCAGTAGTCGTGCTCTAGAGTAAAAACAGCAAAGACGGATGGCGCCATGGCGGGCGACGGTATTCAAACGCCCCTCACTGGCGTCAGTCACATGAACTCCCTGTGAGAACCTCCTGCTGAGAACCTCCATCTGAGGCAGAGATTCAATTACTGGGGGAACACTTCAAAGGCAAAGGGTGGAGGACGTTCTTTTTTTTTGGAGGCATAATTTTTTTAAAAACGACATTGTTATTTTTTTAGGGAAAATTGATATTTTTAATTTTCGTCATCCTGTATTTAAACGAGTCAGATTAAAAATGTTTCAGATCGCCTGACACGCGATGGCACCAGGTAAAGTGTGACTGATGGACGAATGTTGGAAAAACACGGGAGGCCAGCCTTTCCGAATAATTAATAAATTTCTACAATAAACGCTTTTAAATTTTAATTGTTTTTGAAGAATGCTGCACACCCATGGAGGCAATTAATTAAAATGTTTCCCTCAGCTCTCTAGTTAAGTCAGCGGGTGTTTCCATCGAGAGACAAGACTGAAAATGCTCCCTTTGGTATCACGCCACAAACACAGTCCATCTTTTGATCTCCAGACATTGCGAATCTGCCACCATAAACAGCTCCAGGGAAACAAGGCCCCAGAAATCGATAGGCTCTCCTCTCCTCTCTTCAGTAAAAGCCATCTGCTGCATACTTCACGACCTGTGGAAGCTCTTTGGTTGCGGTAGCAGTGGGGCTGAGCTCCGTGTGACGTTGAAAGGGCCGTTTGCGCTTAATGGTGGCAAAGAACGTCAGCATACACAGAATGATCACACTTTCATCTGGCTTTTCTTTATATCAATCTTTGTATTGCTTGTTTTCTCTGAATGATGACAAGTAGACCAGGCTTGTTCACCTGAAAATAAATCTTCTAAAATAATGCTGTAATTTTAGGTATTAATTCATAGCACCCGCTATGCATAACAATGATTACTCAAGGCCAGATATTACTGTGAAAAATATTACTACTATCAGCAGTCGTTAGGCTGAAATGTTTCTAAGCTGATGGGTTTAGGTATGAATGAAGTTTTTGCTCCATCCAGTCTGATAAATTTGAAACCTCCTTGGCTTCCTTGTTTCATGAATCTGAAGCCTATTTCCCTGCAGCCGTCATGTCAGATGTGTCAGTTCAAGCAGTCCAATCATTGGTTCAGCATCCAAGCAGATCTATACATGTTCAGTGTCTTATAGCAGAACGCAGCTGTGCCCCGAGGAACCCTGACAGGATCATGGCATGGTCTCCCCCCAAACCCATGACACATGTATGTTTGTATGAAAAAAACCCTAATCCCAACAATGACGACCTTAACCCTAACCCAGCCCTAACTTTAACCATAAGTAACCAAACACTAGACTTCTGACATTTTTATTTTTTTGATGGCAGAGTTTTATAAAATTTATTGACTGAAACACATTGAGGTCCCCACAATGTAACATGTACATGACCACACACGCGCGCACACATGTGCACACACACACACACACACACACACACACACACACCATGTCTTAACAGAGTACTCCCATGTATATGCAGTTATAAAACAAGAAAAGAAAACAACCTTTTTAGCTGAAAAATTATGACCAGATAACATTGTGGTATCAAAAATTTGTGCCTCTCTGTCTTCATATTAGATGTTGATGTTCAGTGTTATGTATGTTATATATAATACAATACTTATTTTCACGGTTTAAAACATGAATTCAGGTCAGGACAAGCAGTTCCAAACTCGAGGCGTGTCATTCAAACTGTTTTTCCAATGAATGTTTTTCTAGCATCTATATAAGCATATAATAAGTATAAGCATCTTGCTGTGTCATCCTCCGAGGCCTGGACCCCAACATGCCCAAACATCGAAACACGTGTAAAACCTCCACCCGACCGGTGTCACTCCAGAATAGAATCTCATGCCGTCTCTGGCAAATAATTCCTTGTCAAATCTCACACTGGGAACCTTTTCGGAGACGTGTTTTTTTAATGTTTTTTTATGTGGTACATTTCCCTTTTAACACCGGTGCTCTGTACAGAAACAATTTAAAATGCATTATGTGCCATTTGCATTCCGACGCGGCACTTTATTTGGGAATATTTATCACCCCCCTCATCGGCTCTGCTAGCCTGCTTTTTCCCCGCTTTTTGCTCACTTCCAGTGTCATTAATGCAAATTATGCTCTTAGGCATGTTTACTTCCTCGCACAGTGTCCTTTCCTGTAGCGTGAGTAGGGAACACGGGGACTTCAATAAATCACCGTCTTTATTCGAAAAGGACCCGTCATTTCGGAATGATTTACAAACCTATTCATCTCTGATTATTTGCCGTTTTTCACAGCGCGGCCTGGGAAGAGGACTCTCTCCCGCTGAAAACGTGGCTGCCTCCCTCCCCTGCCGATTTCAGAAACCTCAATGTGCTCGCCTCAGACGTGCAGCTGTGTTTATGCGGGACTGCTGCTGAAGTAGCAGGAGAGTCATCGTTTCCTCCGGCAGTGTAAATAAGCTGCAGTTGTTACATCCTAATTGGACGGGCAAGGTAAGAGGTGGCCAATCACCTTTCCACATGACCTTGTCCTCCAACTTGAAATCAAGTAGACGTTTTCTCCAGACACTGGGCAGTGACTGAGTCTCCTTGGCTCACCCTACCGGAGAGGACCTTGGATGTTGCCTATAATCTACCACTGCTCTCCTTGACTCCCACACATAATGATCATATTAGTTAACCTGGGATTAAAGGAAAGGGGAACGTATCTCACCTCACCCTGCTCACTATGGTGGTTCTTAATTATGACTGAGGTCACAGTCTCCAGGTTTCCATTTAAATGACCTGTCTCAGTGCACATGTGTATATCGGCATCCATCGGAACGCAGGGTACAAACATGTAAATGTGGGTCAACTTTGACCTTATGTGGACTAAAAGGGAGATGGGTGAATATGATATAAATTAGGTGGACAAACTGGTTTGAAGGCAGCAGTCCAAAAGTATATCTATGAGAGTATAGCACGGTGTTTATTGTTTATAATACTTGCAGTTTCTGTGGGCTCTTCCGAGCACCTGGTGTGACATTGTTCGTTTCCCATCGTGGCTGCTGGGATTTCCCTGTGCCGTGAGAGAGCTGGATCGCCGTCAGCAGCTTCGGAAAGCGACAAGCCGAAGAAAGGCACAGGGTTTAAATCCTGAGGACGTTTGATGGCTGTGTAGGCTGGGCTGCCCCGTACCATGCAGACCCCCCCACCCCCCCTAGAGTGTAGTAAGAGCTGTAAACAAAAGACGGCGGGGAATGTGAAATGGCTGCATTCAGATGTATATAATCAGCGACGGAGTGGAAAATGCGACGCCTTGTACAAATAATAAAGTTGCCAGGCTGAGATATACTGTGTCTATCCACAGTCCCTTTGGGAGAAGGCCGAGATATTATTATAATTCAGAAAAACCTTAATCATCAGGCGAAAATGAACACACACAAGCGATATGTCATCTCATACGGAAAAGGAGCAGACCTGGGAAGTGTGATGCTATGCTCGAAGCAGAACACGCCGCGTGTTTCGCACATGTTAGCATGATCCAAATTAGAGATTTAAAACCAGGAATTCAGCTTTGGAGCAACACGGCATGGATGGATATTTATATCTCCTGTTTCTGCACTGATTTGTCTACGGACCTCCCATGTTCAGCGTTGTTTTTTATGTTTGTAAGGTATTGAATGTCATTCACTGGTAACAGGCGATGATTTGTATGACACATTATATTCTCATTATGTATTGTGCATACATAACTGTCCACAGGTGTAGTTCCATACAGCAGGTGCTGTTTTCTCACAAGTTCTAAAGTTTAATTATCCCCAGAGTCAAGGTCGCATCCCGGTGACATGCAGCTACGTCCCAGTGACAGACGTTCCTCCTCCAGAGCTGCAGACTCTGCTGTGGAGCTTAAAACCTGAACTCTGACTCAGTCCCCCCAACACCGATGATGCACCTGGCCCTCTGATCCCACCCCCCAGGGTCCATGGCAAGGATGAGCGCTCCTCACTGGAAGGCTGTGGGTTTGAGTCCGCAAACAAGGAACGTGAGGATTTGTACGTGGGTGGGGCCTGACTGTTTATAAAAATGGTGGTCATAGCTGTCATGGGTGGGGCCAGGTGCGCAGGCTTTGCCTTTGATTGCCCTATCCACCGTTCACAGTCAGACCTTCGCAGATGAATTCCCAACAGTCCTTTTCTATTTCCTCGTCCATAGAGATGTCTTCTTCATTTTCATTTTGGTTTGTCTGTGACATTCAAGTTGCCCCACCCAGCCCTGTCTTATCCCTGGGTTCATGCGCCTCTGGTGATAGTGACAAAAACAACAGGGATGCACTGTAGTGGGAGAGGTGTCCCTGAGAGTGGAAGACAGACCCCATTGGCCCTGACAGATGGCCGCCGAGCCACACGTGAGCCAACAGAAGTGACTTGGCTGCAGTGCGGTGGCAGCAGGCCAGACAATAACCAGGGACAGGGGGTGTTAGTGGGGCAGTAGAAGAGGGGAGAAAACACCTCTACACTGCAGTACCAACCCCAGCCACTAGGCGGCCAGGTGTGCAGGCCTGTGAATGTCATTGGGGTCTCCTGGGGGCACCCCAAGCTTTAGCATGATTGGCTAATCATGTCATTGTCTCCCCCCATGAAACAAATAATACCGATTTTATAGGAGTGGAATTACACTACACAACTGGGGCCTTTTCGAATAATGAAAATGAAAGAGTCTAATTCCATGTGGCAAAAACACTCATGGCACCATCATGTCTTTGAATGGGATGCTGTTGATCCAAAGTGGATATTAACTATGGAGAGAACAGGAGAAACTGGGGAACGACTCTGATCTGCCAGCATCTAGAAGCTTCTGCAGAGATGCTGGGGGGAGTTTCCCAGAGAGAGTGATTGGTGTAATCAAAAGCTCCCCCCCATCTTGACACTGCAATAAAGACCTGCCAGCACTTTCTAAATTAGGGTCCCAAATCTCTCTGGTCCGCTTCTCATTCTATTGAACCTGTTCCACCTGGTTTAACCATCAGTCCTGAGCTTTCTTCTGCCCCCCACCCGGAGATTGTGTTCGGACCTCTTATCTGAACACGTTCAGAATACCTGGTGAGACCCGATTCACTGATGAAATACTGAGCATCATCCGTATTTTTTTTCATGTACTTGCTATACCAGGGCTGCTAATTTTTAGAAGCAAAAATTATAAATTTGCAAAACTGGGGCACAGAATTGCCCTAGTCAGGCCTCACGCTGCAGCTTGGTGTCCAGGCTGCTGGGACCTTTGAAAATTCAAATTTATGTTTGAATGGTGATTTCGCAAGACAACATCCGGCCTAGATGCAGAGTCCTACAGATATCGAGCAGATACGGCAACTGGGTCTGTCCACCATACAGCTGTACCTTGCTTGGTAGAACTGACTTCCATGTGAGGACAAAGCAATTTACACTAGCAAAGAAACTAAAATAAAAATATTTTTAAAATGTAATTCCGTTACTTTTTTTAAAGGGAGTCACATAGATTAACATTCCACTTAATTAAGATTAGGTGTTCAATTACTTGATTACTACTGGCTCTAAAGAATTTAATTAATTGAATGAATTAATCTTGTGTTTCTAATATGTTTAAGACACAGAACAACAAAAGCTTGGAAGGCAGTCAGCTCTGTTTATCACTGAATTTGCAAAGTGCTCCGGTTTTTCCACAAATGATCATCCACAGATAACTATCAGGGAGAATTCAGATCGGTATTCAATTAGCAGCTTGTTTAAAGCACTTCATTAACTGCATACAGACCAAACCGCAGGAACGCTGGTGTCCATCTTTAAACCATTTTAAAATGCCTTAAAATGTGCATCTTGGGTCTGGGGACATGCAGGATGGGTTGGGGGGAGGAGAGAGAGACGGGGCACTGCAGCTCGCATCACAGAACAGAGGATGATTAATCGCAGGCGTTATGCGACGCGGCTGTTTAAGCGCAGTGGCCTGCCCTAGCTTCGTCAGCGTGCAGCTGAAGATCCCTGGCAGCAAAATGAGGATCAGGTTTCCCCCGGCACGTTGTCAAAGAGCCCCGCCTCCATTTATCCTCCGGACGGCAGTGTACAGCAGATCCTGACCTTCGGCTGCAGTGGCGGCCTTTAGAATGCCAGCTTCCAGACCCGCTGCATTCCTGCCCGGCATCACCCCGGAGCCACGGAGGGCAGGGCGGCAACGGGGTCACCTGAAGCAACCATGAAGAAATGACCGGAAGGGGAATATGGTCGTGTGGAGTATCAATAAAATTCACGGGTAACAGCCGCTTGTAACAGCAGTGTTGTCACTGATAGTTTTCCCCAAAGAATAGTAATGCGATGATAAGCCTTATAAATCCCCCGGAAAAGTCGATAAATCTTTTGTTTAAATAAACACATAACGCACCCTCGCATGGGAGCAGAGCGACAAATTATGGAATGCCTGGTTTGTGCAATACATCTAAACAACCAATGAGCACCAGAGTCAATACTGACCTCTGACTCCAAGACAATGTTTCAGATGTTACTGCAGCAATCTAAAACACTGACTGACCTTATAAATATCATTTTTCGCTGTCTGGCACACTGAGCATGTCTAGAAATACGCAAGTGCACATTATCCCGGCTCTCCCAGGGAGGAGGGCTGAGGGTCGTCCTAAATTTCACAATATTTGTGGCGCTGATGAATTGCAGGTACCTGCTGATGTCCGTTGCGAAAAAAAAGAACTGCAGATATTTTTGCTAATGCCAGACGGAGAGCGAAGCGGCGGAATGTCGGTGAGCATGAGGGAAATGCCATGTTCCTCTTTTAGCGAGACTGCTTGCTTTGTCATTTTTTAGATGCCCGGGTTCGAAAAGGGGCGCCGAGAAGCTCCATTTCTCAATGCCATCCTGACCAGTGCGCTATGCGCTTCCATCATGCGGCGCGTGTTTGGGGGCCACGTCCGCCAGCTTATCGATGTTAAACACCTTTACACAAAGCTGTCACACCTGAGGGGGCGCTGTGCTCTCAGACCTGAAAGGCAGCGGATTAGGTATTGCGTGGTGGTATCCTAGCAGGGCTATAGAGGTCAGAATAAGCTGATTATCTGGAGGCTGGGAGGCTGGTTCCCTCCCCGCCCCCCCCCACACACCACCTTAAGAGACATGAGGAACAGAGCCAGACTAGAAGACCAAAGAGCACACCTGAGGTCAGAGCAATGAGGCTGCTTATCGGTGAGGGCTGATGTCCCTTTGCGATAATGCCTGACACTTCTATCCCAATTACCACCGTGCACCTTGCCCACCCACTCTCTGTGCCCTTATCCTACTCAGCAAAGATGTTTAATTTAGTGACAGCCCGCGTTGCACATTAAAAACAAAAAAGACTGCATGTTACATTCTCCCCAGATGTCTTTCCACATCTTACCATGGTTCACAATAACCGAACTGACAGTCACACACAGTCAATAGGATTCTGCACAGACAGCTCATTATGACTGAAGGTCCCCCTGGCTGATGGCTGAGCGTTACACTTGAGGTGTGGGAAATGCCATCCGATCACGATAAACAGATGAATATGCTCTGGGATGTACGACTTCTGCAGAGCGATTATTTAACGGGCATGATTTCAGCCTGTTTTACTAATCCATCGATGACTTAGCCTTTCAAAAATAGGCCAGGAAAATACAAAAATCACAAGTCCAAAGGTTTCAAACATTAAACGTTAATTGCCCCTACACCAAGGTCAAGGCTTCGGCCTGGTGTGGCCCAGCAGGCATTTGCTGACAGTGTTGGTGCAGTGCGCAGGCTGCTCCCTGCAGAGGGGGCTGTAAGGTGGTGCAATTTTGTTGCCAGGAGCAGGTATCAGCAAATCGGCCCTTAGCCGGAGCCTCTGGGGGCCAGCATGCCGCGGAACACGCTGAGACAGAAACAAGCTCTCTCTGTCGCTCATCACGATAGCCTGCCGTTTTCTGTGGACACTGATCAATTAGGGGAGGCTTTGATCCCCCCAACCCTCACCGGGAATGATCTGCGCTCTGATGTGTGTTTTCATCTCCTCCTCATGACCCAATGAGCTGTTCACAGAAGACTGCAGATAAATGAAAGGATGAAGAATGCAGTCCAGGAGAAGAGTCCCTTACCTGCATGCTGACTCTGCATGTCCCGCACAATAATTGCTGCTGGACACCTGTTTTTCCATTGAACGCTACGCATTCTCAGGTCACCTAGAGCAACGCGGGCCGTTTCTAGCTGGTTTTCAGGTCCCTCTGATTGCTCGGTTACTTTTAAGGTGGTCCAGAAGGAGTGGGACTTTCCGGCATGTGGATTATCTCTGACGGGAATTCCCCAGAGCATGTGGAGAACACACCATCTGTCCTCATGAAATGTTTTAATTAAAGACGCTGCGTATAGTGGCATGGCCTATCGATTTCTTGCCGCTGTTCCGATTTGTCCTCACTGTAGCTGATGACATCAGACGTGAGTTTGGCTTTCCCAGTATTCCATGTCTGGATGTCAGCCGTGTGGTGGCTCCCAGCTTTCCGTGCATCCCTTTCAGCTGTCCCGTGTAGTCGCTCTGTCACATGTCTGCTCACTGCGGCACTCCAGGCGAGACTTCCGTGAACATTTAAATTTTATTTGCATTTTTATTTCAACACACACACACACACACACACACACGGGGAACAGGACATTTTGAGCACTTTGTATTGTGTGGTACAAATTGAAAGCAGAAATAATTATTGCTTCTGTCAGTCCCTCCCAAATAGATGTTGTTTTGCTAAAAGTAGAAGAGTTAAACGAATGCAAAACATCATGGTTGGACTGTAAGGACTGGTAGTTGAATTTGGCTTAAAGTTCTTAGTGTCTGTGCACTTCTGTGATCCTTGGGCAGGTTGTGAGGAGGGTGAGAATGTGAGGAAGATCATCACTGCAATAAAGGACACTCTGCAGTGGTCTGTCTCGCCTGCCCCCCGGCAGCTCAGCAAACAGTGCCACTTCGGTGCCCCCCACACGATAATTGCTTTTTTCCCCTTTTGGAAAGCTTCCCTCAGGATTAATTGCCTCCTCCCACGACAAAATCTTACGTCGTAATAAGGATGTTACCATGGAAACCGCATCTTCACCGTTAACTGAGCGTAACTCTATGATTCGCTCCCTACAGTACCTGCCTCCCTCTCACAGTCGAGTGCCGCGTGACTTTTATCTGTGTTTGGGGCACGCCAGCAGTCGGGTGGCATGTCGGCGGTCAGGTGGCATGTCGCCAGTCAGGTGGCATGACAGCAGTTAGTTGCCATGGCGGCAGCAATGGCGGGCTCCCAAATCCTAACTGTAACCATAAGCCTAACCCTAAACTAAACCCTCCCCGTACCCGTAATCCTAAACCTAACCCTACACCTAATTGCTAAACCTAGCCTCTAACCATGACCCTTACCGTAATCCCGCCCGCCATTATTAATAACAGATGAGTATTAATAATAAAAATAAATCATATAGCAGGGCTTCTCTAAAAAGGGTAACAGATTTGTTCATCTATTGCTTTCATTTGTGCCTGAGTTTCATGTTTAAAGTATTAACTCTATGATTCACTACATTACAAAAAAACTAAAATCCATGGCGCGTTCCCCCCCAGTGTCCCCTGGAATCGTCTCCGCACTATGCTGACCACAGCATAAGCACCGGCCCTGCGCTCCCAGCAACACGCTGACGGTGAGCAGGGCTGCCCAGTGCTTATGGGAGGCAGATCTGAGGAGCATGGCACTAATGAGCACAAGGAGGTAAAGGCCAATGCTGGAGCTTACACACATTCTCTGCAACGGTAAAGGCTGACGCCGGAGCTTACTCGCATTCCCTGCAACAGTAAAGGCCGATGCCGGAGCTTACTCGCATTCCCTGCAACGGTAAAGGCCGATGCCGCAGCTTACTCACATTCCCTGCAACGGTAAAGGCAGACGCCGGAGCTTACTCGCATTCCCTGCAACGGTAAAGGCCGATGCCGGAGCTTACTCGCATTCCTTGCAACGGTAAAGGCCGACACCGGAGCTTACTCGCATTCCCTGCAACGGTAAAGGCCGACGCCGCAGCTTACTCACATTCCCTGCAACGGTAAAGGCCGACGCCAGAGCTTACTCGCATTCCCTGCAAAGGTAAAGGCCGACACCGGAGCTTACTCGCATTCCCTGCAACGGTAAAGACCAATGCTGCAGCTTACTCGCATTCCCTGCAACGGTAAAGGCTGATGCCGGCGCTTACATGCATTCTCTGCAACGGTAAAGGCCGACGCCGGAGTTTACATGCATTCCCAGCAATGTCTTCGTAGCCTGCCCTGCTCGTTAGTGATCTGTGGCCTCATTAATATGCAAGGCAGCTACTGCAGAAGATTCCTCTATTCATCTGTCTGGGGAATCCATGGTCAGGAATAAAACATATAGCCAGAATATTTATATTTATTGTTTTATATGTAGCTGTTTTAATGCCTGCTCGTGTAACGTTAGTATAACAATATGTGTTGTTGGCATAGTGGTGTGCGAGTCCACAGCTGTGCAGATTAGGGGGATTAGTGTGAAAGATAGTGTTTAGTACGCCGCTTCCTACATCATCTTCATATACCTGTGAGTGACAAGATGAAGGCCTGACATAAACTACAGACATCTACAGCAAACCTACGGGCAATATTCACTCAACATACTTGCCCAGCAGAGTCTACTGAACGCTCTTAAAGGCACTGAGATGTTGATATGCCTCAATGACGTCTTATTGAATAATTTGTCATGTCATGGATGCCCAGTCTGAGTAAGTAAGTCTGAGATGGACAGAAAGCACAGTCAATCAGAAGAGTAAGGGCAACAACCTTCCCACCCACTTGCTGTCTATCAGAGTGGCCCCTCTCAGAGGCAAACACTGGTAGGAAAGTGGCAATTAATGCTGGTGGGGGAAACAAGCGTCAGCCACAAGTCTGCTTCTGAAGGCCCATTTTGCTTTCTTTTGCCTGGTGAGGCTCTGTGTCCAGTCTTCAGATAAATGATAAGCACTAAATGTAGTACCGCTGTCTTCTAACAAAACGTATTTACACAGACAAACAGGAATGTGAGTAAAGATGGTGTGAGATCCAGAGATCAGCATCGGTCACCCTGCAGTGAGAAACTTTTTCAGATACGTTTCAGTCACATAAAGAAACATACCGCACCTCTTACCCACAATGCAACCGCAATCCAATTATCTATAAGTCTGAAGAGTTGGGTAAACTGACAATTAAAGGATAGTAAATGATGCCAGTTCTGTGTTTCACTTACGGGCAGCACCGTTTGGGTTTTATAGAGAGAGAAGATGGTTGCAGTGGATTAGCGCCATAAAAACAGCGAGCATGAAATGAGGCCAAACAGATGATTATGTTAGGGAATAGCAAGTGGATGTGTCTCAAGGCATTGTGCCGATGTGTGTGGGGCACCTGGTGGACCGGGGAGGGGACAGCATCGATTTCCCGTAAGTCAGGATGCGGTACCTGGTCATGTGAGTGGACATGCTAACTGCTAACTGCTAGAGTGAGGTTAATTCCCAGAAGAGGAGCTTGCACAGGAGGGAGAACACAGCGAATCTTTGCCTTCTATCTACTCTGCTGTCTTATTTAGCCATCCCTCCATCCATCCATCTTGCCCCTGCCTATCCTGGTCAGGGTTTGGGGTGGGGGGGCTGGGGCTTGTCCTGGCTTGGCTGCAGCCTGCATGTATGAACTGCAGAATGCTGGCAGATTATTATGTTAGAAGTACAGCGTGAAGTTTGGTTTTTCAGAGCCATGAAACACATTTTCTGTCTTGGATGAAATCCACAAAATATGAAAGATAATCCAGCCTCCATTCCCGGTCAGCCTCTGCTTTTGCTCCCTGAGAGCCTGGTGCCATGGACACCGCTCTGATGTTTACATTGGGTGGTCCTCAGCCCGGCACTCAGAGCCGCCATTTACGATGGACTCCTCTTGACCCCAGACCCAGAAGAGACCTCAATACCATTTATTAACTTGAGACCCCACCATCCCTTTATAAAACTTGGCACATGAAACAACCTGGGTCACTGCTCCAGGTTCCATGCCACAAAGTAAACACACCATGACGGATGGCACAAAGCAAAAACAACTGCGGCGGTTGATGCAAAGTAAATGCACTGTGATGGGTGACGTCAAATAAATGCACTGTGGTGGGTGACGCACAGTAAATGCGCATGATAAGTGACGCAAAATAAATGCGCCATGATGCGTGATGCAAAATAAATGCACCGCGGCGGGTCACGCAACGTAAACATGCCATGATGAGTAACGCAAAATAAATGCACCGCGGCGGGTCACGCAAAGTAAACATGCCATGATGAGTAACGCAAAATAAATGCACCGTGGCGGGTGACACAAAGTAAACGTGTCATGATGAGTGATGCAAAATAAATGCGCCATGATGGGTGATGCAAAATAAATGCACCACGATGTGTGACACAAAGTAAACACACCACAATAGGTAACGCAAAGGAAACACACTACAATGGATTACACACTTATCGCCCCCCCAAATATATAGTAGTAGGTCTGCTCAATGAGGCGTTTGGGGGATGGCCAGATAGGCATGTTCAGGGGGGCTGGAACAGGGCCAGAAGTGACCTCAATATGACCAGGTAAGTGATGGGGCGGGGGTTACCTTTGGGTACTGCTGCACAGGGATTAGCACCCTCTCCGAGAGTTTGATGTTTTTGTTGCTGATGACGTCCAGGTATTTCTTCACGTCACCGTCCTTCCTCAGCTCATCACCCTCGTACTTCTCGATCTCTGCAGGAGAGCAAGCGAGAGGCTGTCTCAGCCCTAGCGGGAAGGTGGTATTCACACACAGATCGACATGGAGACAAGTGAACAAGACCGAAAACCGTTTATAGGCTTGCCATAATTATTCACGGATCATCTTGGGATTTTTAGATAATTATAAAACAGCAAGTGATGAAATGTATTTACAGTTGACATCTTTCTGTCTCTCTGACAACTAGCCCTCAATATTGGTGCTGTATTTACAGCATTGAAGTAGACCACTATGTTATTCAGTAATTAATATTCCAATCATCATTCTTATTTATAGCTTACATATGTTGAAATGGCCCTAAGTTACAATTAGAGTACCGGGAAGGATATTCAGCAGAAGTAACAACACAATTTCAAGCCGCTGTTCCACAGGGTACTCATTTCCAGCTTGGTAGGTATGAGCTAGCTACCTTGTTAGTCTACTGACTTGATTTCTCATCACACTTTTCCTGACTCATGCAATTGAAGCTCAGGATGCAGAAATGGAAACAGCAGCTGCTCGCACCGTCCACCAAACAAGGCCCAAGGGTAAGTCCACCTCGTGACCCCGACCCTGATTCAGCACCAGTTTCTGGTCGATATTTCTGGTTGAGTAGAACCTGCCTGAAATGATCATGCTGAAAACAGACCCTCCTCCATCTCAAGGCTTATCCCCTTATTTCAATTCACACATGCTCTAAAAATATCTTTTTTTTTCTCTAGAGCATTGCTTTCAATGCTTTTCAGTGTTCAACTCCAATTAGTAATCATTGGAAAGATAGTGACAACTGACCTACATCCATCTTTGCATAGGCTGAGAATTGAGATTGAGGTAGTATCTCTTTAAGGACCGTAGGCTCCTGTCCACAGGCCTCTTCGTATAAATACTGCCTCCCACAGACTAGGACCCTAAGCATGTTCTTTTTATCATGGATTAATTACCTCAGGGATAATTACCCATGGCTTTAAAGTTTCAGAAAATGCTGCAAACTGCATCCTTGATTACATCTGCAACATTCTCTCACACTGTAAGTCTCTGGTCTTAAGTTTTAAAAAAAAAAAACAGAATAAATGTTTGTTTGTCTGATATGACCATTATCTGAGCATTAACTCTCAGCATTTCTGCAAATGGGTTTGCTGACCAATTAAGGCCCATTTTCCCATTTTCTCACTATCCTGCGTAATTGAATTTGTGATCAGTGTTACGTCACTGGCAGATGTAGCGAGCCTAATGGAGATGCCCAGATACCCCCCTGCTCAGCGCACTTCAGGGTAATAAATCCATTATGAGAACAAAGTGCTCAAGGACTGAATGTTTTCTGGTCTGTGTTTGCAGTTTGACCTACTCACAATTTCTTATCTGTAAAAAGCACTATATGCTTTTTTTTTGGGCTTTTGAATAGAAAGGGCCCCATTGGGCAGGTTGAATAAATACAGGCACATTCATGTGGGAAGGTCTCCTGGAATGAAATGTAGCTGCGTGCTAGCTATTACAGCTGGTGTTTGCGGCCACTTAACGACGCCTCTCGGATACCGGCTTAGAAAATGCCCCTCTGCCACACCCACCTGACATGGGACTGAGGTCACATGACCAGGCAGAGGCCCTCTGGGGTCCACACTGTTGGTTGATTGTGACAAAGCCTAGTTAAGAGGTACTGGGGAGGTTGGAGTCAGACGGAACATATCACACCTGAATGGATCACACCTATCCTCTGTGGGCCCTCCCCCACACGGTGCTTTCTCGCCTGATGAGTTTTACAGTAGGCATGGGGGACCAGCAGAAACAATGCAGCCACAGGACATTAAGGAACTGAGGAATTAAACTGTCTCGCCGTGTCACCGGGGACATGTTAGCATGAAATAACATGCGCGTGAGCGACCCCTCCAGGACAGCGTGAGGCGTGCATCGGGTACGTATCACTGCCTCGCTGGGCAGGGTCAGGTCATTCACCTTGAACGAAGTGGAAGAACCTGCCGGATGAGGCGCTTGGTCCTTTAAGTCTCGGGAAGGAAGCCAAGGGTGACGGCCTGTGGGTGCAGCAGCGGCGCTGGAGGCTGGCGCTGGAACACGCCGGTGGCTCAGGGAGCCCCCGACTCTGCGGGACTCTGGCACTGCAATCATCTCTGTTTACAAAACACGCCGCGCTTTGTTTGCAAAGGTTTTCTGAATGTCATCCTCCGCAGAAGAGGAATAATTTCCCGAGCCTTCCAAGCATGTCTGAACGGAAAGGAAGGGATGGTCTGTGGTCTAATGCCACCAGCGGCATCGGCAGATTAGGTGGAATGTGGCCGTCTAGACGGCAAGTGTAAGAGGGCAGTAAAACTCCAAAGCGAATCCATTACCCCTCACATGGACTGTCAGGAGGGGTTCGCCAGGCCGGGAATCAGGGCCCTCTCACATATGTAGCACTTTCCCCGTCACAGTATTTCCCGGCACACAGGAAAGTGAAAAATAAAAAGATCACATGAGCGTCTGCAGCTAAACACAACATCCAACTGGGTCACAGAGGAAAAACTGTTGAATTGTTTGAATTTCCATTACGTTACATTTATTTTATTACATTTATGCGGCCAGTGGTGTCTTAATGGTTAGGGAAGTGCACTTGTAATTGAAAGATTGCAGGTTTGAATCCCTGACCAGTAAGGCGCCACTGAGGTACCCTGAGCAAGGTACTGCCTGTGGGTGCAGGTGCAGAATTAGCTGCCCCCTGCCATGTCACATATGGGGTAAATGCAGAGGATACATTTTGTTGTTTTGTGCTGTGTCAGCAATGACCACTGATCACCAAATTCTAATTTATTTAGTAGAGGCCATTTTATCCAAAATGGTGTACACTTCTGAGAAAACAGGGTCACAGGAGCAATTGGGGTTTAAGGGCCTTGCTCAGGAACCCAAGGGTGACATCACTCTGCTGACGATGGGACTTGAACCAGCAACCTACAGATTGCAGGCAGAGGTGTAACCCGCTGATCTACACACCACCACCCTCCGGAATGTGTGTATAACCTCTTGATTAGTGACCATTCACAGTGAGTCGAGATGGGATTCAACCACATGCTCAAATGGCAAGGAAATAAAACATGCACCCTGACTTCAGCAACACCTCCAGAAAGGCAGATTGTTCTGCTTCCTCATGGGGACATTAACAGCTAGAAAGTGGGGTCATCACCAACACCATCTTCAGTGGTCTGAGAGGTGCATTAGTACGACTTTACATACCCACCTTACTGCCATCGCAGGGGAAGCACCAAATTCAGGACATTGTGCTGGAGGCAGACCGGGAAGATGAGTAATTCTGATAATCCATTGATAAATGCTACCTAAATAGGCTGTGAAGTGCAATTCTGCTCTAAATACAGAGTGATGTGTGGCACCGTCCATAGCTGCTGCTTGTCGTCCGTCTTAGAAGTGCAGGACAGGGTTTGTGTGGATGTGAGGATCGGCTGCAGGACAACACATAGAAAGGTGCAATGCACCGGCATAGAGCGCACTGTGTGTGTGTGTGTGTGTGTGTGTGTGTGTGTGTGTGAACAGCAGGCATTGTTTGTTAGAATATAAACAACCCAGAAATGTTTAGGTGTTAGTATTTTGAGTTTTCCCCAACAGAAAGCAGAACACACGTTACCGTCATGGCTAACTCCAGTTTTGAAAAGGATGTCCCTAATTTCTGGCATAAATGCTATTTTGCATTTTCATGGCACTCCTCCTTTAATTAACACAATTTTAAACAAAACACAGATATAAAACACAGCACTTAACACAGCTGTGAGGTTCCCCTTAAGTTTCTCATGAATATTTGACTTGTTTTATCCGCAAAGATCATTAGAGATCCTCTGTAGCACCCAGCCTCATCTGCTACGCTGCATGCTTAACATCCCACGCATACGTGCAATTCTCATTAAACGTTTTATTGCCAAAAACATACAATATGCATACAAATCCATTACGTCAGCCATTCACTCATTTTCACCTGCATATGAAAGCACATTTTATAGCGTCAATTATTTCAGTATCTATCATTGCACATTTATTTTACTGCAATGCTGTAATGAAGCAGTGTGCTTTCATCCGCCCTTCTGATATTTTGGGGGGGGGGGGGGGCGCCTTCAGACCTGTTTCCACCCCCAAGGGACACCGGAGCCCATGTTGCACCGAGGGCACTGATGCTTGGCCAGACACTAGAGGAAGCACTCAAAGGCGAAACATGCCGGGCGACTGACCCACCGAACCCAGTGGCAGGCTACCACAATATTCTCTGCAAGCGTATGAACATTCTGCCATGTTACATAATGAAAGACTAACGTGATAAGAACATATGGTACGATGATTAAGAATTTTTCATATTGAAGGAGGTGCATAAACCCCCGAGTTTCTTTTCCCAAGCTGATATTTTTGTGACAAAAAGTTTAGCTTCAATTCTAAAAAAAGTGAGTCAGTGCTGCTGCATAGTGATGGACGATTACGGCCCTTCAAAGGACCTGAGCTTTACTGATGACAAAAAGAGAAAACTTTGAGCGTTTAGCAGGGAGTCAGCTGGGCTTTGCCGTTAACTCCTGGATTTGTCTGCCACCTCTTCTCAGGGGCAGACACTGGCTAGCTGAGGTGATCTACGTACCATGTGGATCTAGGATCATGACCCTCAATGATGGTGGCTCATGAGCGGTCACACAAATCAGGGTAAAATAAAGCCTGTGGAAGCAGATCTTTCATGAGCGTTCAAGTATGGGAGGCGTACAGGTAATAATGACACCTTAAGCTCAGCCGGCGTCTCCTTCGCGTACAAGTAATAATGACACCTTAAGCTCAGCCGGCGT
>JAODKE010000068.1:1289629-1304367 GCA_026779605.1 Mormyrus hasselquistii
TGCGACTGACCGTGCGTGTGCTTGTGTGTGAACACCCGCACTACTCTGTCTCTGATTGGCAAACAATGGAAATTTACCCAATATAAGCCAATCACCACGTTCTCAGTTACACCACGTTTACAGACACACCAATCGTCATCACTGGTTATGTGTCCCGCGCCGGCCCCGAACATACACAAACACACACACCCCATGAAAACCGCTTCAGTGTTCTCAGTTATAGTAACGCACATTTAATTGTCAGTAACGGCGCTGTAATGGGGGAAACAGTAATTCGTTTGATTACTTGTTACTGAAAAAAGTATTGACGTTAGTAACACCGTTTACTTATAGCGCCGTTATTCCCATCACTGCTCGTCGCCATTGTCGCTGTCCAGTGTGTTCAGAGGGAGTGGAAGTCAGAGTGTCAGTGAGCGTGCAGTGAGACACCATGAGCATGGCATCCGCCCACCCAGCCAATCATCATCGCATTTGCAACGGTGTCATCATTATCTCTTGTCAGGCAGCTGATTAAGTCAAAGCTTGACATCTCACGCGACATTCAACTAAATTTTAGTAACGCGCTACTTAATATTCTCAGTAACGATAACGGCGTTGCAAGTATGGGGAAAAATAATTAATTAGATAACTCCATTACTTAAAAAAAAACGCCGTTAGTAACGCTGTTATACTTAAACGCCATTACTCGCAATACTGTCAATCACACCGCTGTCCCTCAATATGCCGGCTAAAGCCTCCCATTCACAGAGATTACAGACGAAGGTATCCAATCACACAATATTTCAGAATTTACTGCCTGAGTAAACAATGGGAGCATTTAGCCATTTGATAAAAGCTTCAGGGACATTCAACTGACACATGGCACATTGCACACGTGTATGTGGCTCTTCTGACAAAGTTGTTTTCTAAACACTTTTTCCAGTTAATTATGACTCTATGAGAGTGTTGAAGAGGATGCAGCTAATTAGCACATGCGGCTGGCTTAGCCAAACGCTAATGAAGGCTAATGCTTTGTCGGAGCTGTGAGACCGGTGTGTGTTGTGAGGTTTTCCCTGCTGCTCTTTGTGTATTTCTCAGTTTCTGGTGCGACTTCAGACTATGAAAACACAGCCTCATCTGGAACCCTGAGGGCAAGCATCGGTTTTTGCCCCTCTGGCTTCGGCCGTCTTTCTGCCTCCCTTAGAGCGTGCGCCCTGCACACCGCCTGACGGACTCCCAATAAACACTCAGACAGCTTCCCTACTCAGTCTCGGTCCCTGGGGCAGGTGCTCATTACTTTAATTGGAGTGATACAGACATCCACGGCTGACCATCAGCTCCTGCTGCATTAGGGTTTCCCCCATCGTGGATTTCAGCGTAAATCGCTCCCAGAAGGACTTAAGAGACCGGGCGTACTCTCTCTGCCTTTATCTGCAATTTATGTTTCTTTAAATTGATTCTGCAGAGATGCAAAATGGGTTACGTGCCGGAGAAGGTTCTACTTTAATCCACAGGAATGAAAGCAGCACATTGTGAAACGTGCCGAATAAAAATCCTCATTCTCCTCACCTTATTTAATTTCACTGAGAGTCCGCCCTGCCCGCCCCTCCCCCAAACGAGCACTTAATTGCTTTGGCCACTGTTCTGGGATTCTCGTCACTTAGCAGCGATGAATGGGACCGACTGAAACCGGTTCTTTCCCAAAGAGTGTATTTTTGAGGAATCACTCTTGAAAGTCTCATACGTTTCTGGGTAGTGCTCTGATAACACGTTACCACATCTTCCCCCAAACCGGAGGATGCCAGGGGAGGCATCAATGGATGAGAACTGACGGTCACAGCTGGGTGCCACTGAAGATTTAACCTAATGCAAGATGGTGTTCAGCTCCACCGGGGCTGGTGTTTAAGAGCAGATGGACGGACGTTCCTCACAGCCGCTGCCTTAATGATTTGAGAAACCAGCAGAACAGCAAGTAGTGGCAAACTCTGACCTCACGTAGTTAAAAGCTTTGGGTTTCTTCAGCCCCATTAACAGGAGAATGTAGAAACACATTCCGCCATTTTAGTTCTGAAGAGCTTTTGTACACGCTGAACTTCTTAGGCTTTTTCTGAGGATATACACACATGTTTAGTTAACAAGACTGTGATGTTCGACACAGAGGAACATTTTCATTCATGCAGTATAGTTATAGTATTAATACTATATAGTATAGTATTAGTGCATTTCACCTGTGATCCGAGTTCCACACTTACTTCACGGTGGTTCATAAACAGATTCCTGACGACCAGCACACTCACATGTGTGGAGTGGAGCCTAGAGATGGCAGATGCCAGAAATCTGCGGTATAAGCTGTGAGAAATTTGCCCCCCTTTCCCAAGTGCAGAGTTAACCATTTCCAGTCAAAGATGATTCTTCAAAAGAAATCCGTAGGTGTTTCTCTGCTTTGTGGGTGAAATAGATTCCTTAGTTTTTATCTTCATAAAAGCGGAAGGTTACAGGGCGACAGGCCATCAGAGGCTCTCGGCCTTTTTGAAAGAAAAAACGATGGAGCGCGTTTGTGCTGTCCTCCTGCCTCGGGCTTCTGCATCTGCTGTTGCCGAGCACTTTGACCAAGCTGTCAGGGCGGTAATTGGTCTTGCTGAAAGGCTCTTATAGCCTCTGATGAATGGAATGAAACAGCCTCACCGTTCTGTAAAAGTGACGTGTTATGTGTGATAGGTGCTTTCATAAGGGATACGCGAGTTTCCAAATGCCCGTTAAAACTTTAACACCGGAACGGGGACGATGTTGACACGTTCGGTAATTTTACTTTTTAACCGCTGCAGTTTCAATGTCATCGTCGAATAAGGACCACCGATGTTATCTTAAAAGAGGATTAAATAATACGCTTTTAATTTCAGATGAGGTTATTGAACTTGTCCAACATACCGTTGCTGCCACAATAAGGCAGATGACAATGGTGGCAGATAAAGATCGACGTGTCACTGAAAGCTGCACTGCAGCGGTAATGTGATAATGTGGCTCTGTCCTGGACAGCCACCTCCTGTTTTGAAGGTTGCACAGTCTGTTCTCTGCTCCTCTGGGCTTTGTCTAGCAGTATAGCAGAATATTTCTGTTTACACATTTTCCCCAATGATGCCCCACATATTCACACCTGTCAAACTCGCATCATTATAATATGGAGCCCAGAACTGAATGGGCCTCTGTGAGGTCCAGTGAGAATTAACCCAAAGCTCAGGCAAGCTATAATATACACGCACCATCCTGTGATTCTGTGCCTTCTCTTTAATTACATTTGGCAGTCATGTACCTAATTCTGTCTTTTTAGTATTTTACTGCTCAAACATCAGGCTTGCCTGGATAATTTATGTAGATGAGGATGTGCAATGGACCCAGAACTGGTCCATGGGGAATGCTGTTTGTTCCCTACATTCGATTCCTTTCATTGTAGGTCACTGTGGTTCATCTACTCAGACTGGAATTACGACATCTTAGAAACCTTATGGCTGCCTGGAATTTGGAAACTCTCTTGGGACAGAATTCCAGGTTCTGCTGAACTTGTTCCTGCGGTACGGTGGACCGAGCCTGCTAACCTTCTTCCTATGGTACGGTGGACCAGGTTCTGCCGACCTTCTTCCTCTGGTATGGTGGACTGGGCCTGCTAACCTTCCTGCGGTATGGTGGATCGGGCCTGCTAACCTTCATCCTGTGGTACAGTGGATCAGGCCTGCTAACCTTCCTGCGGTACGGTGGACTGGGCCTGCCAACCTTCTTCCTGCGGTACGGTGGATCGAGCCTGCCAAACTTCTTCATGCGGTACGGTGGACCAGGTTTTGCTAACCTTCTTCCTGTGGTACGGTGGATCGGGTCTGCCGACCTTCTTCCTCTGGTACGGTGGACCGGGCCTGCTAACCTTCCTGCGGTATGGTGGATCGGGCCTGCTAACCTTCATCCTGTGGTACAGTGGATCAGGCCTGCTAACCTTCCTGCGGTACGGTGGACTGGGCCTGCCAACCTTCTTCCTGCGGTACGGTGGATCGAGCCTGCCAAACTTCTTCATGCGGTACGGTGGACCAGGTTTTGCTAACCTTCTTCCTGTGGTACGGTGGATCGGGTCTGCCGACCTTCTTCCTATGGTACGGTGGACCGGGCCTGCTGACCTTCTTTCTGCGGTATGGTGGATTGGGCCTGCCGACCTTCTTCCTGCGGTATGTTGGATTGGGCCTGCCGACCTTCTTCCTGCGGTACGGTGGATCGGGTCTGCCGACCTTCTTCCTATGGTACGGTGGACCGGGCCTGCTGACCTTCTTTCTGCAGTATGGTGGATTGGGCCTGCCGACCTTCTTCCTGCGGTATGGTGGATTGGGCCTTCCGAGCTTCTTCCTGCGGTACGGTGGATCGGGCCTGTCGACCTTCTTCCTGTGGTACTGTGGACCAGCCCTGCTGCCTTTCTCCTTGTTCTGCCTGCATGTAAACATCCTGTCTTCTGGGACTCTTTGTTGTTATGCTCGTGCCTCTAAGATATTTTCTTTTTAACAGCTCTGCTTCAACAGTGGATTTTTGCACCTACATCTCTTGCATATTAATGTCTAATACTCAGCCCCATTACTGTTTAATACCCAGCCTCATCACTGTCTAATACTCAGCCCATTTACTGTCTAATACTCAAACACATTACTGTCTAATGCTCATATCATTGTCAATACCTGTTATTTTACTCCCCTTCCTTCTTCTGTATAAATCTCCTTCCCAATAATACCCTCAACAGTGGTTCAGCAATAACATTTTCGCAAATCGCCATAAAGCATAACCTTGTTAAATTTTAATTTTATCAAAGTATAACTGCATATAAATCCAATAACAAAGCCAAATATACCAGGAGGACTCTATGGTCATTTGGAAAGACGAGGGATTAGGAACTGGATTAATAGACAAAAGCTGTTTCCTGGGGGATCTGGATTTACAGATAAGACCCTGGAGACCTCATTTCCCTTCTTAAAAAGTCAGCATCACAACCACATCTATAGTATACTTGGGCTCATAAAACATTTAGGCAGTTGATCAGAATTCTCCATGCCATCATGACAGTTGTAAATGTAGTAGATGCAGAGTGCCGAGACGCCCAAGGCCCTGGAAGTGATAGCGTGAAAAGCACGACCAGGACAGTCTGCATGCTAGCTGATTAAAGCACGACCGAGACAGTCTGCATGCTAGCTGATTAAAGCACGACCAGGACAGTCTGCATGCTAGCTGATTAAAGCACGACCAGGACAGCCTGCATGCTAACTGATTAAAGCACGACCGAGACAGTATGCATGCTAGCTGATTAAAGCACGACCGAGACAGTCTGCATGCTAGCTGATTAAAGCACGACCAGGACAGTCTGCATGCTAGCTGATTAAAGCACGACCAGGACAGCCTGCATGCTAACTGATTAAAGCACGACCGAGACAGTATGCATGCTAGCTGATTAAAGCACGACCGAGACAGTCTGCATGCTAGCTGATTAAAGCACGACCGAGACAGTATGCATGCTAGCTTATTACAGCACGACCAGGACAGTCTGCATGCTAGCTGATTAAAGCACGACCAAGACAGTATGCATGCTATCTTATTAAAACACGACCAGGACAGTCTGCATGCTAGCTGATTAAAGCACAACCGAGACAGTCTGCATGCTAGCTGATTAAAGTACAACCAGGACAGTCTGCATGCTAGCTGATTAAAGCACGACCGAGACAGTCTGCATGCTAGCTGATTAAAGTACAACCGAGACAGTATGCATGCTGGCTTATTAAAGCACGACCGGGACAGTCTACATGCTAGCTGATTAAAGTACAACCGAGACAGTCTGCATGCTAGCTGATTAAGGTACGACCGGGAGAGTCTGCATGCTAGCTGATTAAAGCACGACCAGGACAATCTGCATGCTAGCTGATTAAAACACGACCGGGACAGTCTGCATGCTAGCTGATTAAATTACTCTCAGGCTTTTTCTTGTCATATGTCTTTCAGATGAATCTCTAACTAATAAATGAGTACAACACAAGTGCACATCGCCCTGTCAGAGCCTGACGGAGGGGTGCTCGACTGCACACTTTCATCTGGGGAAAAAATCTGTCCTTGTTTCAGGTGTCCTGTGCCTGAGTGTAACATTCAAGTCGTACATCACTGCCGATGATGAACGGTGTCCATCGAAAGGCAGCCTGGGCCTGCTGCAACTGCACCGGGATCGCTAGCTCTCCTAATTAAAGCAATATGACCCACCGTCCTTTGTCATGTGGTCATGAAGCTCCCAGAATCTTCCGGAAGGCATCAGCCACCAAGAGATTAACGGGATATGCATGTCGTCTACTGAAGCATATTACTGCACAGTAAACTCACATGTTCACATGCTAACATTCATCACAAGGGCAACGCATCAGCAGTTAATCAGGCAGGAGTTCATTTGTAGTGACACCACTTGGGATGGCAGCATGGGGGGGCTGGGGGGGAGGGGTGATCAAGCTTTTTTTTCAATGAATCTTAAAATTCTTCAAATTGATTTGCCTTCAGAGACCACGCTGATCCAACATGATCTGGACTGATTTCATCCGTTATTCTAGACCCATTTCACAGAACCGGCAGTCCTCCAGATGGGCGGAGGACTCATGGGCTAAGACTGGCAGTGCCAGCAGGTAGCTGGGATAGGCGTGGATTCCCAGGTCACTGGTCACTGCGCAGCACCTTGAGATGGTTGTTAAACCACTGGCATAGTTAAAGCTGTCATGAATTCCAGCCCGATGATTCAGATATTAGCTGACATGACACTTCAAACAGCTTCCCTGCCCTTTCCCCTCTCATAAGTGTGCGTTTGGAATGCTTCATAAATTCAGGCTATTGTGAAAGAGAAAATTCATTGGTTTTAAAATATTCTAATGTGTCCAAAGCCGACCCTGAAAGGGCCAAGAGGTGGGATCTCAGCATTTTCCAGGGTATATAAATGCTGATAAAAAGGCATAACACATTATAGCATTGTTTATTATGCATTATAAATGCTTTTAATATAAAGTATTATAAGTATTATAATCATCACTATAATGCCTTATGACAGTCAAGAGAAGATTCTGTAATGCTTTGGCAATTCTTACCATTATAAAGCATTATAGATGACGGCTTCAAGTAAAGTGTTGCTGAGACAATGTTATGCGAGGGGAGGGTTTCAGCTCTGGGCACAATAATGTACCTGTTTTAGTGTGTGAATGCAGTACAGTGTCCAGTATTTTGCAGCATAATGGTCTGTTTTAAACAGCAATATGACTTATGATTCCGAGTTCAATTTGCTCTTCAGGGCCATCTGATATGCTGCTTAGCCTTACATGCGTGTCTGGTGGGACGGCGAGGGACTCATTTTGCAGGTATTGTCACGGCTTATGACCAGGTAAAAATGCCGAATCTCTCTCTAACCCCAAATCCAGCTCTGAAAAGCTGACATCCAAGTTCATTTCTAGCAGATTTCAAGGCCTGAAATATCACTTAAAGAAGCACTTTGACTGACACAGTTATTATTGACACGTGCATTTTCAAATCACTCATGTGCTTTTATCGTGAGCTATTACTTTCAGTAGTCAATGTTATCAACGTACAAGGCATTTATCAGAGCTAATTTTAAAAGGAGTGACAAACAGTGAGAAAATAATGACTAACAGAGTCTGCGTGTCTACTGAACAGAGCCTGCATGTCAGTTTTGTGAAAATGCAGAATGATTACAAAACGGCAGAGAATAGTTGTTTCGCACTAGGCCAGTCTTGCTGGCGCACACCATATACCTGCATGTGCAGCAGGCAGCCGCAAAGGCTTTTGGGTATTTCCCATAAACATTGAAACCGGGAAGAGAAACTCATTAAGTTCTGTGCATGGAAATGGTGATTCAGACGTGAGAATCCAATCGTGGTGTAATCGTTATGTGCTTACTCGTGCTGTGGGGCATAGAGCTGCACTTTTTCAGGGAAAATTGGCTCCCTACTTCACGGGCCGCAGTGAGTCGGAAAATCGGCAGGTGCCACGCGGGGTCTGCGTGGGGGTTGGGATGCACTGCTTATTTTCTGGGAGTGTGGGACACGTCAGGCTTAAGCGCTCTTTGAGTGTGATGACATCACTGTAATTAAAGCTGTGCTGTAAGGGGGGACTCCTGGTCTCCCCCCATCCTCCTTGGAACGCGAGATCTTCCTCCTGGCCTCATTTCCCCCCTTCTGGGGCTCAGCTCTCCGGATGGCTAGCTCAGTCCACCCGACTAGCAATGCAATTAAATGGATTTTTCCCCGCTCCCAGCTTGCCTCCGGAGCGAAGAATCGGCAAGCCAAATCGCGTCTAATGAACTCCGCGATGAACGGGTCCTCTGCTGATGCGCGGAGGAGGGGGCGCAGATGGGCTCAGGGGCCATCGATGGGGTGGGCATCGGGGTGGAGGGGAGCATTGGTGGTTTGATGAATGATCTGGCAGATAGTGTGTGGTGATTACAGGGGAGCCCCCCCCCCCCCCGCCATGGAAGCCCCATCAGGGGAATCAGAAGAAAGGAGAGTTGTAGCCTGTGAGGAGCACCGTAAAGTGAAAGCCAGGCTCTTTTACTCATGCACCATATAGTGAAAGCCCCGCTACCTTCACTCATGACGGTTGCGCCTGGTGCTGAAGGCTCCTTTAGGAGAAGCTCCTAACCCTTCTCCTGGTACCAGTAGGGCTCTGGCAAATCTCTGGATCCAGCCAACACATTTTCCAAACCGAATAGCGCTGGACAAGGGAAAGGGTCGCACTGAAAAACAAGCCCTTGTTTCATTCTGAAAAGTGCACAAAATGGCTGACGTGCCTATCCTACACAAACACGGCAGCAGTGAATTCTGATAAGGACTCAGATAGAATGGGGTGCTGTTTTTCGGGACCAGGTCTTATCTAGACAGACACAGCTGGGGGTCCTTGTGCGAACCCTCTCAACTAGGGTTGTCACTCTCAATATGAAGAAATAAGGACCCCCAACGTAGGGGGGCAACATAGGATACAGTGTTTTATTTTCCAATATGGGCCGACTCTGTAATAAACAGGGCGCATAGCGCCTCCGCCCCCCTGAGGATGGCGGCAGCCTCTTCAGGCGCAGTAATGATCCTCAAGATGATAACGACTGGGCTGTGACTGACCTTTCTGCTCTCCTTTAAACGCGCCGTTTCTTCGGCTTCACAGCAGGAATGCTGGCAGAGGGCCTGCATCTGCTCCATCGCCACCGTGTCCGATTCCTTCACAGCGCAGCGAGACAGGTCTGTGTTGTGGTGACTAAATCCGCCTGCAAAATTAAGGAAACGAAAAAGTCCCCCCAGTCCCCATCACGCAATAACTGTACCTAATTGTATTAGTACATCGTACATTAATTACTGGAACAGAGGCACCCCAGCCCTCATATCACCAAGTAGCACATTGTCTCCTGCGACAATCAGCCTTTAAATTGCCTGTTTTCCATGCAGCTGCTTTGTTATGTCGGAGGACGCCGTGCTCCATGTTTACGGCGATAAGGCCCTTCTTCCGTGGCGCCGAGGGGTGGAGCTCGTTGTTTCCCTTTAATTTCATTAGCATGTCGTATTGTGTGGGATTCAGACACTGGGCCTGCTGCACAGAGCCAGATAATTGAAAAAGAGGAATGCAAGATTAATGGCGGGTCGGGCGGTTTGTCAACATGGCTGCCACCAGTGATTCATCGTGCACCTCTATGGCTTCCTTCCCACACTTCCCCATTCGTCTATAAAGAAGGCCGTTAGGCACCCTTTCTTCTGCGTCCATCCTCTTTCCGTTTTCTGAATGAAAAGGTGTTTCCTCGTCGAGGGACTCGAGTACGTTGGCGCCTGTAGCCGGGCTGCAGTCCTGTAGCCGGGCTGTGATGCAGGCAGGAAGCCGTTGTATGCGATGGCGTATTTGCTCACTTGAGGTTTATTTACCACTCCAGCTGCTCTTACCCAGTTGGCTGGCCAAAGTGATTTGGTCCTTATCAAAGTCACTCAGCTCTTTAGCCTCTCATTTCTTCTGTATTCAACACGTCGACTACGAGTGCTGAATGTTCAATTACCGTCTAATATATCCCACAGCGTGACATGCTCCGTCTTTACGAGGCAGTCACCATTCACCAGTCACCATGGGGATGGTTGTGATGTTTTGGCTTATCGGTGTACATGAAAATGAGTCCCCTAAAGGTACCAGAGTCCCCAGTGTATGGTAAGGTGTCAGAAGACCGAGAAGATTAGCGGTACACGAGTGCAACCGACCCGTACACGCGAGCATGATGGTAGCCTATGATGGCCGCCTGCTTTATGGACTATGTTAGGGCTATGTTAAGGCAGTACTAAGGTGTTAAGGTGGAGCTAAGGCTGTGTTAAGACAGTACCAGGGCCGCGTTAAGGTGATGTTAGGACTGTTTTAAAGCTGTGTTAAGGTTGTTTTAGGGCTGCATAAGGGCTACGTTAGACCTGCGTTAAGGTTAGGACTGTTTTAAAGCTGTGTTAAGGTTGTTTTAGGGCTGCATAAGGGCTATGTTAGGGCTGTGTTAGGGTAGCGTTACGGCTGTGTTAGGACTCTGTGGATTTCCCATTTAGCTCATTATTGCAGCTTCGTCCTCCATCCCAGGTCTGTCAGGTGACACATGACATCACCAGGTAGAAAATGGCCGTGTGGGGCTGTGTCCTGTAGCCATTGGCTGCTTATCATTGAGCGGGACGGGGCAGGTGAACAGGACCTGCCAGTGCAGCACTTCTGAGGGCCCAGCTGTCAGCTTTGGTTCCCTGTGATGAAAGCTGAAGAGGGTAGAAACCGAGGATAGTGGTCAGTGATCCCCCCCCCCCCCCACCCATGAGTGAGGGAGTGAGCCGGTGCTAAGTGACAGTTAGCGGGCAGCTAGCCTGCATGACGCGGCTTCATTAGGGACGGCGCGCTTCAGGCAAAATGCGTGGTGCAGCCTCTGAGCTTTTAAACGGGCCCTGGGGGCTCGATTAGCCTGCCGGCCCGTCACGGAGCGACCCACTGACCCTGCTGGGGAGAGTGAACGTGCGCGGCCAAGGTTTCCTAACCATGAGCTACAGCCCCATTAAAACTCACTCCTCGCAGATGAACACCCGGCAGGGCTGGGCTGTTGGCATCAGGGTGCCACTCGGCACCAGACAAACCCCACATTGCCTCCTCTCAGATCCGACACTGCATTCAGAGATAACCTTTCAGCGAGACACCCTCCTCCCTAACGCCCACACGTACGTGTACGATCTCTGCGGCATATGGAAATATGCTTTTGACAACCGCAAAGATCACACTGAAGAGTATTGAGCACTGAAACATTTCTGATTTAAAGGAGAAACATTTCAGATATAATTTTCTCAGCAAAGAGCCAGAATCAATAATCATGGATCAACAAGAGGAACTCCGCAGCCCAAATTTACTGCATCAGGCAGACAGCACTTTCTCCACGAAAGGACAACATTTCCATAGTTTATTTCTGTCAGAACAGGCAGAGGACACAGCAAGGTCTATGGACCCTTGGAGATTTAGCATTAACTTTCACGGTGAAAGGTGCACGTTCAAACACACATGTTGGTGGGCTGCTGTGGTGAAGGTGAAAATGTCTGCTGTAAGTCACAGCCTCTTAACTCCAGCTGCCCTTGGTGCCCCCCCCCCCCTTCCCGTACCTCTGGGTCTGAGATGTCCCCCTGTATCTCTGGGCCCCTGGTATTCCCCTGTACCTCTAGGCCCCTGGTATACCTCTGTATATCTGGGTTCCAGGTGTCCTCCTGTACCTCTGGTATACCTCTGTACCTCTTGGCCCCTGGTATACTTCAGGACCCCTGGTATACCTCTCTACCTCTGGGTCCTAGGTGTCCTTCTGTACCTCTGGGCCTCTGGTATACCTCTGTACCTCTTGGCCCCATGGTATACCTCTGGATCCCTGGTATACCCCTGTACCTCTGGGCCCCTGGAATATCTCTGTGCCTCTGGGTCCCAGGTGTCCTCCTGTACCTCTGGGCCCCTGGGCACAACCTGTACCTCTGTATCAGAATCGGTGCTTGTCCGGCCCTGTCCCATTAGACTTCTTTCTTCCCATTTGGCTAGCAGTTCTCGTTGGATGCCCTGTTTCATGTTACCCTAATGTGTTTCCCAGCTCCTCAGGCCACTGTGTAGCTTGATGCAGTAAGTTGGCATTTTTCCAGATTCTGCTTTTGTTGAGGGTTGTTTATCATTCGTTATTTTGCGTTTTCTTGGCTTCTGTGTTTGTGTACTTCAGTTAAAGTTCCTTGCGTTTTGCTCCCTGCTCCCTGTTTACTCAGTTTTCCTTGTTTTATGTTTCCCTTGGTGTTTGGACCTTTTCTATATCTGTTGATTGCCTCCCCCTATTCCGAGTCCTTGGTAATTGGTTAATTCATTATGGTTCTCACCTGTCCCTCATCTAGTCTCGTTATCAGTGTATTTAAGTGTCTGCTTTTGTTCTGTTCTTCAGTTGGTTATTGTGGTTGTTACTGTGTGTTAGTTCCAGTGTTTTTAGAGTTCTGGTCCTTGCTAGCGTCCCTAGTGTTCTTAGTGACAATTTTAGTGACAGTTATCGATACTTCTTGTTGTTACCTACTTGTTTTCACCCCTCATTGTTATTTTGTTTCCTGGTTCTCCTGTTGTGTTCAGTTCTGTTTAATAACCCCTAATTGTTGAGAGCTGCTATGTGGGTACCTCTGCACCCCTGATTCTCTCACGTACAGCATGCGCATCACGTTCCAATCACAAATCTCTCATTCTCTACACAGACTTCTGCTGACTTCTCACTGTCTTTACTTGATCAGAGAATCTGCCTGTTGCTTGAAAGTCCAGCTTCATCCCCTGGTGATTTCCTGACATCTCTGGTTTTGTCATGCAGGAACGGCACACGGAGCGCAGACAGTCGTGAAAGACGCCAGGAGTCAAGGGAAATGCGGGGTTTAATGGGAGTAAAAGACACAAACAAGCGGTAAGGCAGACTGACAATACAATGACCGGACTGGGTAAACAAACTGAAATGCGTACTAAATACACTGGACTAATGACGATAACAGGAAACAGCTGGTGAAGATGGGGAATCCACACGGGGTTAACAAGGGGGCGTGGCACATGGAAGGAGCGGACGATCGGGGCAGGACAGGTTTAATGTTCTAGGTTGTGAGAATTGGGAGGCCTGACTTTTCTCTGGATACATTGAATAATTTCACCCAGGACCTTTTTCCCATCATGCCATAACAAGCTTTACAGCTTGATGTTTATTTGTTTTTTGTCAATGTATAGCTTATGTTAACCCCAGAAACATGCATAGGCTGTTAGAGCCCTCATAGATATTTAAAGATTTGCTTAGAAAGTTCAGGAATCGTGCCACTGTTGAACATTGTTATTGCTCTGGCTGAAGAGCCAAATCATGCCCTTAGTAGAGATTCAATAGAGCAATCAGCTGCCTGTCAAAACTGACTGATGTGTCTGCTGAGGAACCTGACAAGTGGTTAAATCCCAGCTGGTCCAGACAAATATTCGTTTTCAGGAAATCACTGGCTGTCACGTTCACAGAGATCCCTCCAACCGTGACTCCCTTTCACTGCCCTTGACTTGCGATTTTTTTATGCTTCTGCTAGTCTTGCGGTGCAAGATTCTTGGCACTTTTTCCATCCATGGAACTTGGCACCAACGGGAAGCCTTCATGTCGAAAACACAACATGGATGTTCAGGCATTGTGTTGGTGATTAGGCCTGCTCTTAAAAGCAGCCCCAGTGCCCTAAAGCCTTCTTCAGGAGCGGGAAGAAGGTGCGATGATGAAGCTTCTTTTCTGATGGTTATCGATTTATTTTTTCGTTCTCACTGTTGATGTTACTCAGACTCCTCTCCGACCTTTCGACTTCCCTCAGAAACGCACGGGCATGATGTCTGACCTCATCAGGGTGCAAGTTTTATGTGAAAGACACCCTCCACATTTCTCCTCGTTCCCACAAAGTCGCTTTTGATTTTAATTGGATTCCCCTCCCCACAGAAGAGACGTCTTCAGAGAATGGAGAATGTTAACCAAGGTCACGTACAGGGAGATGGATCCTAAAATTTGAATTCTGTAGCTTCTGAAAGACTGAAACTCTACATTTTAAAATGCCATTTCTTTGCTCTGAGGTGAATTGAAACAACATGAAATCTGTGAGGCCACTGAAACAATCAACCATAGATAATTTTAATTGCACGCCGACAAGAGGAGGCGAGCCCGGTATGACCTTTCCAGAAAGTTCCGCGGCTACTCACGCACGTTTTTTGGGCACCTTTAACTCGTCTTGTTTGCCATCTACACGTTTATGGTCGCTCATGGGACTGCAGAGGTAACGAGAAGCCCACACGGTCCTGGTGTTTCTGGGTTTTCTCATTTGTACAGAAATTAAAGTCTGCATCTCGATCGAAAAAAATCAATAACAAATGCATGTGATGTCCTTGACTGAAAATACCAACAGGAGTGCAGAGGAATAGGACACACACACACACACACACACAGGTCTTTAATTATATCTTTGTGGGGACTCTCCATTCACTTCTTCAACATGATGACCTTAACCCCTACCCAACCCTAACCAGAACCAAATAAAATATGAAACTTTTGACATTTTTTATTGCATTCAGAGATCTTTGTGGGGACCTGAACTATGGTGTGCACAAAATAAAAAAAATGTTTTTTATTACATTGTGAGGGACATTTAGTCGCAACAATGTAATATAATCTG
>JAODKE010000068.1:1319979-1340419 GCA_026779605.1 Mormyrus hasselquistii
GGGGGGGGGGGGGAAGGGGACTTCCCATTTGTTAACAAGTCTTTGGGGGGGGGGGGGGGGGGGGGGGGGGGGGGGGCATGTATATTGCATACAACTATTATCATACACTAACCAGGGTACTAAGATATTTAAAATACCTTTAAAGTGGTGTGTAATTGCATTGTGTTACATTTTTCTTTCTTAGACTCTTAGAGTTATAAGTCATAAATAGTAGTAAAAAAGTAGTAAATGCGTGTTTCTCTCGAGGAGCCACATCACAGTTGTTCCATTTGTTTTTGTGGTTCGTTGTGTTATGGCAGCATGTGAAGTGTCATTAAACTCATTTGTTACCCTCTTAAATGTCCGTAAACAGTGATAGCATTCACTGGAGTTCACATAGCCCAAAATCACTAAAATAGAGCAAAAACGTGCAATAAATATACAAAAATGACATATCTTTGTAACTTAAAATTTTAAGTGCATTAAATATTTTTAAGTCTAATTAAGTCTAATTTTAATTACTACTGAATATTGTAATTTCTTGAAATTGACATGTTATACATAAATATTTGGATTTTTTATTGGTATCATAGCTGCCTCCGGGAACCAGAATCCCATCCTTGCTCTGGTTCTGTGTGGTTTGTGTGCTCTCCCAGTGTCGAGTGCAGATTGTCTGGCTTCATCCTGCAGCTAGTCTCTTAAACACCCATAAACTGTGCTCGGGTGTGTGTTTCTGTGTGTCCTCTGATGGACTGACATCCTGTCCTGGGTGTACCCTGCAATGAATCCCGTATTTCTATCTTCATTTAGCATTCAGAGTCAGTGATTTGGCAGCACTGTCACTCATCTGAGTAACTGAAGCTGAACCGTACTGTCTGAGATATTTCAGGTTCCGGATGTCTACATATTTCGGTGTCACCACTTGTTCTAGCTGCTCCAGCCAGGTGCCAGTACAATAGCACCCTAATTACGCATTAAAGCTAGTGTCGTTTAAACCTCATCAAACTAATCGGGTTGTCACCTAACTGTAAACTAATGTTTAAGTTTCGGAGAGGCTTAACGTCTGCAATCATCATGATACTTAGGCAAACTATTAATGACAAAGAAAAGTAATCTCCACGACAACAGTTTCGCTCCAGGTGATCCAACTACCCACAGGAGCTCTTCCTTTCTACTGTTCAAATCTGATCCAGGATCGGCTACTGGGCCTCGACAGTAATCTTACTGCTGCCTGAGCAGATCTACGGCCGGTGGGTTTGGAGCCTGACGCATGCGCAACACGATAGCCGCACCGAGACCTGCCCCCAGCTCCGTTCGTTTGACAGCAGATCTGGGATCGTATCTTGGAGCTCTAGATCGTACATTCCGGCACGAAGGCTGATCCGCGGCCGGTGGCTGTCTCGCGTCGGGCGGAGCCTGACGCCCGGCTCGTGGGCGGATTTCAGCCGTTGGCTAGCGCTGGAGCCCCAGCAGACTGGAAGTCGGCGGCCGGGAGACGGTGTCTGTATGGTACAGAACCAGTACCTTCCCAGTTCGGATTGAAATTCTCTTCTTGGGGGCCGGCTTTATGATTAAGCTACAATCTTCAATGAGTAAGCATATCCCTGTAAGTGCGTTTTTTTATATTTAAAACGTTTTCTTCCACTTATCCGTTTTCGGTTTGTTCACAAACGGTGTTGAGCATTTAGATTGTATGGTTGGTGACCGGCAGCTCTTTGAGACATACCGATGCTGTTATTAATATCACTTCCTTTATTATATTGTTTGAAATTCAATTTCAATGTGTATTGTCCTGCCGGAGCCCGTCACCGATGCCGTTCATCCCGCAACGCGGTGAATCGGCCGTTTTACCGCTAAAAACATCGATCAAGTACTCGATAAACGGTGGAATATCTTAATTTTTATTAAAATAACGTTTATTTTAATCTCAATAGAAACATCAGCTGAGGGTTCGGCTGTCTTTGCATGTGTGACTCGGGAACGGCTCTCAGTCTAGCTGCCTGGTTTTTCAGTAACAAAACCTCTATTTTTTTGTACATATTTTGAAATGTGCGGTTTAATTTTAGTTTAAAAATAAGTGTGACATTTGTATGTGTGCGCACTCGCGGTGAAGGCACCACAGAGGCCCGCTCTCTCTCCAGGGCCTGGCGCCGGGGCGATAAGGCGGCTATCGGAGCTATTAGAAGCTAAGCTAACTGCTACTGGGCGGAGAGTGTTTCGGCTTTCGGGGTATTTTTCCGGGGTTGGACAGGACATTATTTTAGGAAGAAATATCAGAAATATTAATATGTATGATATCAGTTTTAGGGGACGTGTGGCCAGCCGGACGTCCTTAATTGAGGGTAGCCGGCTAACGATGTCCGCTCACTGTTAGCATGCTGCTAATGTTAGCCTACCTGCCTCTCATGCCATACACGAAGGGGGAGTAAAATCCTTTTATCAAAATAATCGAAGTAAACGTCTTTTACTTTAAAATTAAAATGTGTGTGTTTTTTTTTTAATTTTTATTTAAAAACTGGAGAGACGGGCGCGTTCAACGCGGGTCCCCCTGGATCCAGGCGTTGTTGAGCCCCGCATTTGGGACACAGACCGGCCCCCCTTTCCCCCATGAGTCACAGCCATTCCTGGCTCTCAGACGCCTATAACACGTTTATACCGTGCCATCGTCATACGTTTACAGTAACAGCGTTAATATGGCGATAAATCAGTAGGAGCAATTATGATAATCATGTATGATGAAGTCTGGTGCCCCATAAGCTCGTACAGTGTATGATGGTATATATTTTAGTGTGTTTGTGTGTGTTACATAAAATATGGGCTTAAACGGAAAGCGGTCTTACAATGTCGTAGCCTTGGGCCCCTGTGTGTAAGTACAAGCTGGGAGTGCTGCTGTTACTTTATTTGCTAATCCCGTAAGTAGCTTAGAGGAGAGAAGAATATTCTTTATTTTCCGTGGGTAAGATGCTTGAGGGAGGTTGGGGGTTGGGTTGGGTTTGGGGGGGGGGGGGGGCGGGGGCATTTCTAATGTCCCCCCCAGATGGCTTCCTGGGGGCGGGGACATGCTCTTGCGTCAAAAAGCCATTCATGGCTTCCACAGCGCACTGTCATTTGTGTTATTGACTGCTTTGCCCCAATGTCATCATTCAGACACGTTATCCATAAGTCTTTGGTCTGTAGCAGTGAAAACAAAACGGGAGAATCGGATGAGATGGCATATAGCCCCCTGCAGAGCTCTTCGGTGTTTTCAAAGGCAGATGTCTCTTTTTGGGCAGAGTCATGTGACTAACCTGATCTGTATGGCAGTGGTCTCAAGATCAACTACGTACCTATGAAGAGTGCTGGCAACAGAGTTGGTATTGGTCAGAATTCCTCTTTAACTACGGTGGAACAGCAGAATGTTCATATGCCAGGGATTTACTGCTCCCTTGGGTGGTGGTGTATGTACGCATCCATTTTTGGGGATAAAATTTTCATATGTGTATGGTTGGAATTTTTGTTTCTCATAGTTTCTGTGCCTCTGGATCTCTGCGCAGGTGTTGCCAGGTTACAGTTACTTGTCTATAAATAGTTTTCTGTAGTACTCTAGCCAGTAATATAGCCATATGACATTTTTGCAGTGGGACTTTTGGGCTGTGTTTGAGCAGTTGTCCTTTTGCATTTTGGCAGTGGCTTAGAGTGTGGCCATGCCTCTGACTTTTCAGTCTATATCCCTGGCTGGGATGATCCTCTCTCATGTTAGCCTTGTGCCCGGAATGCTGTACAAGAGTGCTTATTCTTTATCACTTGCCGTAAATTAAGAAGCCTTCACTTGGCGGGTCTTACTGCAGTCGACCACCCGAGAATAAACTTCCGAAATGGAATTCCCTTCTTGCCCTAGACATCTTTGGTCCAGCCTGTTGTGCCAGATGGGAACATGAGGGAGGCTGCTTGCATACTTTGTTCAGCAGACATACATGTTGAGTCACGTACCTGTAAAAGCAGGGTCTCCCCTCGTAGATGAGGCCCAGGCTAACGGTGGTTGCCACACTTTCAAAGTATTCATTAGTGTTTCATTACAGTAATAAACTGAGATGAGGAGCCCTACTTCAAATATTCTTGTTTCCTTGTACCAAGCACCACCACCCATTTTAGAGTCATAGGTTAGGGAATTCACAACCGGCACAAAGGCTTGGTTATGACGCAGAGGGTTAGCGAGTTTAGCAGAGACATTCATCTATTTACAGCTTACTCCCTTTTGTGCTTTGTTTCCTGCTTTGTGTGGGTAGTAAACACACAACATGATTTGTTTGTTTGTTTGTCATCTTCCTTTGTGCTACATTTTAATGATTTTCAGGCAGCTACTATTCAGTGCATCCATAATTTTCTGTCTCCCAATGAGCGACCCTGCTGCGTTGAGGACATGTTTGCTTTTCACATAATGTAATGATCCAGATTTATAAGGTAAAAGTGAGATGGGTGGTTGCACTGCTGTTAGTAGGTCTTGTCTTCTCCAGGCCCTCCTCCTTGTAGCAGTATTGGTCAAGTCTTGCCCCTCAGCTCAGCAATTTTGATAGTTCTGCAACAGTGAATTACGCTTCGCTTAAAAATTTAGCTATATGATTTAAAGGCTTGGAGTTTGTGTCGTATTTATCGTAATGAAACTTGGTATTTGTTTTCCCTGAAACAGATTTTCTTAAGCCACCTGTAATTTCTGTCATTTTGAGTTTTGTAAAAGGTTTGAAATTTCGTGGAGACTTTACACACACATTTGTTTATTTGGAAACTCTTTGCTATGTGCACTGTGCATAACTGAGATAACTAACCCCTAACTGGAACTGGCCTAGAATATCATTTGAAAATACTCTTTAAATGAGGCATGCATAATCTCACACTCGTTGATTTTTAATAAGTGACTATTAAAATGCTAGATTTTTTTTTGTGTACTGTGTGTAGGGTTGATGATAACTTGTGCTTTCCACTTCTGTCTCTCATGCAGCAGTTCTGTGGTGTTTTCGGTCACACATTTATGGAGTTTCTGAAGGGCAGTGGGGATTACTGCCAGGCCCAGCACGACATCTATGCAGACAAGTGAACTATTGAGATTCGTTCTGCCACGAAGAAACGACCTGTAAGGACCTGAGGACCAGGTTGGGACTTGAGTGTTGAACTTGCGGCAGAGTGAGGGAGCACAACTCACCTGAGAACACACCTGGATGGGGTAATCTGCGCGCGACCTGCCCTTGTTGGCCCCCCCCTCACCGGAGTCAAGAAACCCTGCTTGTTCTTTATTATCATTATTTTTTTATTTCTAGTTTTAGGAGAGGTTTATTTCTTACCATACCCTCCTCCCACACAATCTAAGTACCTCATTTTTAGATTCCAAAAAAAAACTATTCCTGACGTGGAGTATATACATTTTTTTTTTTAAAATCCCTAGCATTTACTCCACCCTTTTGTTGGATCGGTAAACAAAAATATCCTTTTGTATTCGTCACTTTTTCGTTCTTGCTCAACTTTGTGTGACCATGGCACGTATGAACCGACCTGCCCCTGTGGAGATCACTTACAAAAGCATGAGGTTCCTCATAACTCATAACCCGACCAACGCCACCCTAAACAAGTTCATAGAGGTGAGTTTTCAGCAGCGCATTGGTGCATCTGAATAGCCAGCACTCCGTTTGGCTGACCTGTCTGCCATTTGGGTGACAGAAAGTAAGCCTGATTTACCATATGGCGTTGTTCCAGGTACTTGCAAAATGCTCTCTGTGCTCTTTAAAATTCAGCACTACTTGGAAGTCTGTATTCCCGTAATCCTATTGTAAAGCAATTTAAAGCACGGTATCCCACAGTTGTTCAATCATCTTCAGCCATCTTGTGTCCTGAAGGGAATTTCAGATTGTGTTTGTCAGGCTACCAGGTGGCTGATGGTGAAATGGTGTGCAGAGCTTTTTCCAATCATCTTCAGGAGCTGAAGAAGTATGGCGTGAGCACCGTGGTGAGAGTGTGCGAGGCCACATATGATGCTGCTCTGGTAGAGAAGGAAGCTATTCAGGTTTTGGTAAGTTTTTGTGTAATGAATTATGTGTGTTTGGGAGAGAACTCCATTCCCTTCAAGAAATATGTTACTTCATTAGCCTAAGAGAATGGGTTTCTGAATAGGGTAGTTTTCCTTTCCATGAGATCTAATGGTAGTGAAAGACTTGCAAGGCTAACCCTTCCTCTCTGTAATTTATCTATTCTGAGTGTTGAGCCCATTTGTTGTTAACTTGTTGTTGTGTGACCTCGCCACACCTCCCTTCCAGGATTGGCCATTTGATGACGGAGCTCCTCCTTCTAGCCAGATTGTTGACGATTGGCTGAATCTTCTGAGGGCCAAGTTTCGTGAGGAACCTGGCTGCTGTATTGCTGTTCACTGTGTGGCTGGATTGGGAAGGTGTGGCTACATTTTATATGCGTTTTAGTCATCACTGTTTAGTACTTGGGAAGGACAGTTTCTGTGGCTGTATACATAATAATGGGGTGAGAACAGCATTAGCAAACTTTGTTATGGGGGAAAATGTTTTTCCTTCTGTAACTTTAAGCATGTTCTCCAAAGAGCCCCTGTCCTGGTTGCCCTCGCCTTGATCGAGTGTGGAATGAAGTATGAGGATGCTGTCCAGTTTATCCGGCTGTGAGTATTTAGAATCTCTAAGATATACATGTCATCATTAATGACCCAGTACGTGGTACTGTTTCCTTGCACCTCCTGGGTTGGGGGTTGAGTGCCGCCTTCGTAATGTTTCTGTGCGGATAATGCATGTTCTTCCTGTGTTATGCATTCTCCTGCTGCAGTTTAAAGATGTGTAGTTATGTTCATTGTTCGTGGGGTTTAAACTTGAGTCTTTCAGACTGATTATTGCCTTGGTTCTGCTTATCCACTGTATTCAGTTCCCTGAAGTAACTTGCTGTTTTTTTTTTTTTGTTTTTCCTTCAATATTTTAGGAAGCGTAGAGGAGCTTTTAACAGCAAGCAGCTCCTCTACCTAGAGAAATATCGTCCAAAGATGCGCCTTCGATTCAAGGAGTCTAATGGCCATCGCAACAACTGCTGCATCCAGTGAAGCAACGCATGCTGCGCTCACCCCTCCCGCACCGAAGGAAGACATCTGGCTACATGCAGTGCAGTTACCGTTGTTCCTCTGTTCCCTTTTTGCTGCTTGAATGACACCTGATGTTAACCCTCAGCTGGTGTCTGGTATTCATTAGCTCTTAAAATGATCCTACACTGAAGGCATAGTTAGTCTTAAATACTAAAATGACAGCTGATTGTGTGGGATTTCTCCATTTTTGGTAACTTTGGCTGTCTGTTCTCAGACCTGTAAGTGTGCCTAGGTCCCTCCCCATCATGTCCCTGTCTCCATCAGATTACTGGGTCATGTGGCTTGGGGTTCACTGTCAATGACCCGCCTTGTGTTTTCTTGCTGGTTGTTGTCATGATACAGTGTTTAACCTGTCTGTTTAGTCTTTGCTTTTGATTGGTTGTGAAATGAAATGGGTCCCAGGTATTGTCCACGCGAAGCCGGAGCTTGTGACAGACCCAGCAGGGATGTGATTTTAGGGTTGAACTGACTTCATGTTCTGTGACCATCAAAGTAAACATTCCCTTCAGGTTTTTTTTTTTTTTCTTGCATTTCTTTTAATTTGTTTTGCCATTCCAGTCAGATGTTTTTCCAGCATTTTAATACTTGTGTAGCCATACAAGGTGTTCTGTTTTTTTTTTTTTTTTTTTTTAAAAAAAACTTTAGCACAGTACCAATGCAGTTAATGACAGTGTAATGGACCTGGAGGACAGTTGGCTAAGTGTAAAAGACTGCAGATTACCTTCACTACTAGGATCAAAATGTACCTGTAAACCCTAAGCCCATGTATGATCATGTTTACGTGTTTATGGCAAGCTCCAAGCAGCTCTGCAGCCAGTGACCCAATGTGTGTTCTTCTGGTGCAATAACTCTGAATACTGCCATTTTAAGATCTAGGGAACCAAGAACCTGAAACGTACTGCCCCTGACACCATTAGAAGCAGAACCTTTGGTCCAGCATCTGATTTCTGCTAAGCCTGAAGTCTGTAGGGCGACACTCACCCTATTTAGGCTCTGAATGCTGATCATGTGGCTTTGCCTCGATTTTGGATTTCGTTAAATAACCTCATATTCCCTGGCTTTCCTGACTCCATATGATGGTAATAACCGAAGGCAGCCATTCAAAGCTTCTTGCAGTAATATTACTGCCCCTCCCATAAATTAGACCGTGAATGAAAGTTTTTATGGAAGAGCATTACAGTGAACAGTTTACAAGATGTTTAACTGAAAAAAAAAATTAAATGTTTGAAGGTCGTCACTATTTTGAGTTTCCATCTTTAATCTGTGTAGGACCCTTTTAAAGGAGATTTTTTTTTTTTTTTTTAAGGTTTTTACATGTGTAAAAAATGTAGTGACTTAGGTGCCAAACATTATTTTTTATATATATATGTTGTAAGAACCATTGAGTGAAGACAGGATTGGTATTTTTCTTTTTATGCTGGTCTTGTGAGGAAATTTGTTAGGTGGTGTGACTTCACTGTGTGTAACGGTATTTGCTTATAACTCTGACTAATCTTTGTTTTTATGAGGGCTATTCCCCCCCCCCCACACACACATGGGATTTTGACAGCAGAAATGTTGTTGCCCAAAATCTATCCATTTATGGTTCTCTTCCATAAAACTACCACTTTATATGAAACCGTAGAAGCACATATTTTGTTAGATCATCCATATTTAAAAAGCCTCGGACTTTACAGAATTGCCGAAAGGTACACAGCACGTTGTGGTTGAGTGCTGGGGCCAGGTGAATTTCATTGGGTGGGGGTAGTATATTTCTATTTGGGTCAAGATAAATATGTTGCCTTTGTCTTGCTGAAAATATGCCCTTCAGTAATTTTTTGATATGCAGATGCTTTTCTATTGTAGCTAGAACTCATTGTGTAATAAGCATCTGAAATGTGTCATTTCTTTTAATGTTACATAAAATCTTTAACTACTGCTCTGTCTAGAATGTGATCATTATTTTGCCCTTATTGCCTCTTGGCTTCAAACTGTACATCAGTGTCAGTGATATTTTGTATCCCTTTTTATTTGATCTGCATAACTTGGATACTTGATAACTTATGTATTTGAAATGGTGACGTATTAATGTTTGATCAGCTATTTATACTGTAATTGGGAATGTGTGGTGTAGTACTGTGGGAGAAGTTAATTGCCAGTGTTCACCAGTTTGTGAGCGCGCTTGTACATCAAAATAAATACAAAAACCCATTTATTCTGTACGATGTCTGTTTTGTGGCAACATCTATTACAAATACAAATCTAAGAATTCCTTTTACTTACATTTGCCTTGCTGTTGAAGTGTAGACAAAGTATGTCTATAAAACAAGCTGCTTGCCCAGTCTCTTGGGATTAGAAATGGACTTTTATAGTTCGATGAATTCATGTGTAATGGCTTCCTCTAAAAACTCCATTTCCCAGAGTCGACTGGGACGTGACTACAACGCGCAGATCAGCCCCATAGTAAGGGAGCCTTCAAAATACTAATTTTTAAAAAGTTCTGGTGCGACAAATAGCTGAGATACGATCCATTGCTAATTTGTGTAGTGACCTGCTTACTTTGTCAGCACGATAATTGCTGACATTCAGAAACGTACAAACCAGTGGCCGTTACCAGACTTTCATGTTTTTCGTTAACCACTAACAACAACTCTGATTACTACTTCACGAGTCACCTATGGCATAATAAACCGCCGCCTTGAATTCTCAGAGGGGTACACAATCAAAACAAAAGAAGTTCAGCAGCCCGACACACATACTGTCACACAAGTTCGGGTAACAAGGCGCTTCATGTAAAACTGGACCGACATGCAACACCACCCCTATAAACTGGCTCGAGGTATCACTCAAGGGCCTCGTTTCATCTTAAGCACATCAGTACTAAGCCTGAGCTCAGAAAGAATCGGTAACGTCATGCATATTTTTGCGTATATTTTTAAGTCGCCCACCTTAGGAAGTAACCAAATTCTGTAGTTAGATACATTGACTACAATTTATTATTTAATGTATTATAGTTATCTGCTATGTGTGGACGAAACAGAATTGCGCATATTAGTTAAATATATTTTAATGCTGCTTGGTTTAATTAAGAACACCATAACATTTACTTCGCTTCCACATACCTACGTCCAACGGAGGAAGAAGGAACATCGCATTTTACGTCGATTGGGCAGAAAATCAATCACGTCTTTTAATGATTGGTTTATGCTGCCATGTCCTCTTACACGATTGGTTGATGTTAAAAACCCAGGCGGGAGGGGGGCGTTTCAGCATGGAGCCCGCTGGGCCGGCCGAGTTTCGGAGTGAGGGGGACGCAAATCCGAGTGCAGCCGCTGGAATGGCCACAGTTGGGCCGAACGACGGCGTACGATAGACCCCCAGGTAAGGACACTGCACCGTACACCGGCTCGCCCTAACGTTCTGCAATGCGCGGCATTGGGTCAAGAAGGTAAAACGGGTTTTTTTATGTTATTTTTTCTTTTTTACAACCAAGCCGTTCCCTGGCAGAGCTAGCGGAGGGGGGGGCGTGATCATGGCCGGTATTGCAAACAAACTCCGGGCCCAGGAGCCTCGGGGCCATGCGCCGTGTGCTCCCTTCTTGGCAGCCGTTACTATCACTATCGCTGCCGTTACTTCTTCTTTCGCTTGTCCAACTAGTGGCCGTGTGGTAAGTTCACGGCGACACCGTTAAAACCGAGTGGCAAGGCTAAAGTATGATGAGGCCAAGCTAGGCTAGGCTAACGTAAGATCGGGCCAGGCTAGGCTAGGCTAGGCTAAGCTATTCGAGCTGAGAGGCCTGCCCAAGTTCGACGTAGAGCCTGCTGGCTAGGTGAGGCCGTGACCCCCTGAACTGTTTAGCCGGCTCTCGGTCCACACATTAGTGGGGATGCCGTCTGGTGGCTGTTTTTAAGGCCGTGCTTGATGTTGGTTGTCCTCTGGTTCCTGAGAGGCCCGGGCAGATAAGGCAGTATCGGCACCACCACCCAGGGGAAGTGTGGGCAGAGCGTGCGGGGACATAACTGCCTGATGGGGAATTAACACGGCACTTCTGGGTGTGACTTTAAACACCCGCCCTTGTGTTGGAGCGAGTTATACGGGTAACTAGCTGGGCGTTCATGGCAGCGTCCCCCTCCCCGCTAACCGGCCGGTTAGTCCATCACCCAACTGGTTCATAAATACGCCCAGCGTGTTTTCATGATAAAGGGAAGGGGCGGGATATGAGTGGCGTGTTGTTTTAATCAGCATGGTACCGAGCCAGTAGTGTACTGGAGGAATAATGTTGAGCGGGGATTTAAAAGGTTTATCTGGAATTTGTTTGGGGGTTCGTTAAGCATCAGGCCCGATAACATGGATAGTTACCCGTGACGTCGTCTCTTAGCAACGCCTGGTAAACGAGCACGTGTGGACGCGCAAGGTGGAGCTGCGTCCACTACACTCACGCGCATGATTCTCGAGTTGGTTTAAAGTTTCACCCACGCTGTTTAGCAGGCCGTGTTTAATGCCAGCGTGTCTTGGTCACATCTCTTCGTAAGAACACTTCGGGGCTTGAATGTAAAATTTCTAGGCCTAGAAGTGTGCTTGATACTTTAGGTCTGAAAAACAGTAGGAATATTTGATTCTGTAACAGCATTCGAACTGATTTCATTTCCAGTTTGTGCTCTGGTTCAGTGTACCAGCGCCCAGTATTTTTCAGTTGGAATCTGCATTGTTATGCATAGTTTAGTGTTATCAGTGAAGTTACTCTGAAACATAAGCTAAAGATGTTTTGCAGAAGCAACCTTGACTGAGTTTCAGCTGGTGTGAAGTAGGACAAGTGTGGCAGAATTACATTTTACTTATTGTAAAATTATTACCAGCCATGTTTTTAAATGTTTTAAGATGTTTATTAAGTTCATGCATACACTGATTAAGTATTACAAATAAAGCATTTAAGCCCCTTTATAAATTGAAATGATTGTGAACTTTGCCCTTGTTTGAGGTGAATTCTGTGGGAGGTGGACTTGAGCTGATCCTGTGTGCTGAGCAAAAGCCGGCCATTTTAGTAAACAATGGGCACCACACTGGTTGTGTGTGGTGCTTAAACTGGGTCCAGTTCTGAGGCCCCAGAGATTCTTGCTGTTGAACCATTGGTTGGGTCTCTGGTATAATTAATAAGAGATGAGCAGCTCACAGCTTGATCTGCATCCAAAACATTTAGTCATTACTTAATTCTGTCTGTGGTCTTTTAAAAATGGCCTTAACCTTGCATGTTTCTCCAGTATATTCAATATGTCTCTGTTTAAAGTGTTTTCAGTCAGTATTTTGCAGTATTTCTTTTTATTGTGAAAAAAGCTTTCCCTTTTAGTGGTCGTTTTTTGCATAGCCTTGAATGTTTACCCTTAGCTGTTGCATTTTCTGTGGTCTTTCTGTGCCTTTTGATGGACACCAATGAGATGTTGGTTCACACCACCCTAGGTTTACACCTGTAAGATTTGGTCATCAGTTTGTTTTTTCTTTGCCTTATTTAGGTCTTAGGAATTGCTTGTGCTCCAGGATGTGACATGAAGAAGTGGCAAGACAGGAGTGGTCCCTACGGTATGCTTGATGCATCCTTTCTCATAAATTCATCACCATGTAACATCTTAAGTCTTTGCTCAAATATTGTGCCAGATGTGTTACCCAGTGGCATTTGGATCAGTGTTCAGTAGCCTTTAGTTTCCTGTTGTCATCCCTGAAAAATCTTTTTATTCTGCCTTGTCTTTGCTGAAGTTGTGTAGTTTTGCTCGTCGCATTCAGTTATGGACTAGTGGAGAGCCTGGGTTTGACTGGCAGTAGGGGTGGGTGATGTTCACAAATAAACACATCATGATCTTTGTAACACACAGCTGAAGGCCGCAATCTGAACTGCAATCTTGCTTCCCGATATTGAAATGAACAGTAAAGAATATCCAGACTTGAACGACCCTAAGGACAATTAGCACCATTTATAACCCGATATTGACGCGTAATATATAGTGAAAAAACAAGTGTTTTCAAAATGGAAATTAAATCCCGAGTTACACTTTATTTTAAATATTAAGTAAACTTGTCAGATGCTTCTGTTTTAAGGTGATTGATTAGATTTGTGCTATTACCACTGGGATGACTAAGTTTAGAGAAATACTTTGTGAAATATCTGACTCTGCATGCCCGATTTGCACCTTGCACATCTGGGCAATTACACTTACGACAAATGTTATGATGGTAGCTGATTTGTATCACTTTGTTTCCTGACATTTTCACGATCCAACTTGATTCCGCCAATATTTCTTTTCGCTACGTCCGCTTCATTTCATAGACTGCTTGTGAGCGATCTCCGTCACCCAGATATTCTGATTTTGCATTCTTTGTGTTATGAGTCTGTTCTGCTTATGGCCTACACTTGTCAGTGCCTGTTCATGGGTCTCATTCATTATGTACCCCAATCACGCGGTGGGACTCATCTCAGAATAAACCAAAACTATAAGTATACCATAATACCATGTGCCTGGATGGCAGCGATTTCACCTGATGGAAATATAAACAAATATTTCAGATATGGAATACTCGGGTAATAATAGTGTTGGTCCAAAACTTGGAAATAGATGACTGGAGTGAACACTTAAAATGACAAGCAAAGAAAATGTTTTTTTTTTTTTTTTTTCTGTCATCAGTCCTCTCTAAATATCTCTCTAAATAAAGCGACCCCTGTAGTGTGCAGTGTGGTTTTCTGTTAAATTGCGAACGGGACAGCAATGGATGGACAGTGCTAGAAAATGTAATGTGGTGCAGATGTGCAAGGTACAAACTGGGCAGATGGTACAGATTAGGTAGCTACACCATGGATCCGTACTTCTGGCACAAACAATGAGTTCCTACTAGATGGCTGTGCTCATTGGCCAAGTTATATCATGTGTGACTGTCGCAGGATCACTTACATGCGTGACGTATTTGAAAAACAATTCAATGCGCGATTGGCTTGGAGGCTCAGGAAGTGTCGTAGGAATTGGGGTGTAACGCATTATTGGTCATCACCGTTTTATGTTGGGTTTGGAAAGATTAGTGGGACACAAATGGTCACGATCGCTACGATTTGTAGGAAAAGTAGATTGTGAATGTCACCAAGATAGATCACGATATATAGAATCGTCAGATCGCCCACCCCTAATTGGCAGATTGTCTCACAGAATGTCCTTATTACGTGAATTTGTAGGCTGGGCAGTTTTTCTTCACTTGGCCTTTTCTGGCCGTTTTCTTCTTCACGCACGTCCTTCTGTTCCCGCAGAGCTTTCGGAGCAGCGACAGCATTCATGGATGGGGTTGGAACCTTTAACCATTTAATCCCCAGTGACCAGTTGGAAGAGTCGTTGTTAATAGGACAGAACTTGGAAAGCGAAGCGAGTGATGAGGTTGGAACTGGTCACCACGTGCTGGAAGACTCGTTGAAGAATATGCTCAGTGACAAGGATCCCATGCTTGGATCTGCAAGTGCTCAGTTTCACCTTTTGGATAATGAGGACGCCGGCTATGAGATTGCTGATTCAGCAGGTGCCTGTTGAAGACTATAAGGTTTAACTTCTGAGACTAGACGTCAGATAGCGGTAGATGCTTTACTGATGAGGTTCTTGGTGCAGCAGCGGCTATGAGGAAGAGGCTTGTTCTGTTATGGTAATGCAAAGTCCCAGCAACCTTTATCTCATACTGCTAGAGTTGTGAAGTATTGTCTTCAGGGGTTTAATCTGTTGATAAGCTGGTTTCAGAAGTGATGGACTGGTGAACTGATGTAAGCCTAGTTCTCCTGACACCATATTTATGTGATTTGATTATAAATTTTGGTTGCGTAGAAGAAATCATTGTTTATTGGATAATACCACGTAAGGTTTGGACATTGTTTCTTTCTTGACTATCACTGCAGGTCTGGCCGGGATGAGTAAGTCAAAAGGTACATGTGGTGTTTCCAGATCCCCTGCGACTCGACCCAAGGGTCAAAGAGGCCGGCCGAGGAAAAACCCTGCAGCTCTGTCGAGGAAGCCTTCCCATGAAGTGGACCAGGGTGAGCTTCGAGAAATGTCCGCTTTGGCTGATTGGCTGATTTTCCCACAGCAATACATTTTGGCATCTGATGTATTCAGCTGCTTATAGCTCTTAGGACAGAGAAATGCATCTTTAACCTTCCTTCTGTCTGGATCTCTCTCTGACTAGAAGTAGTAGAATAGAATAAGCAGACAGTGAGAGATTATGGCTATGAAATAATGCCATAAAGCAGCTTGGAGTTCTGCGTTAATGGTTTTTGGTGGGGGGGGGGCGCTGTTATTTCAAACCGCCGTCTTCTGTGTCATTGCAACTTTTAGCTACTGGCATAACACTGAACATTTGTTATCTTTTTTTCATATAGAGAAGTGAGCCCTATGGTTCTGCAGGAGGTATCACTTTGCTTTGCATCACCCCAGTGACATTTTGCCGTTTCTTTCAGAGCCTGTGAAATCTGGCTTAAATCCAACCCGGAGCACAGAGGCTGTCAGCAAACCGACCAGCAGTAGAGCCACCAGAAGATGTGACAGGAGAGGAGGAGTCAAACAGCAGCAACAGGAAGCAGCTGAAGCACAGGAAGACCCAGTGGACACCTCCCTGGATAAGGAGGAAGGAGCTGGGAAAAGCGCAGTTTCCAGCAAAGTCGGACCGTCAATGAACCCCGTTGTGGTGTTAAGGCGTCTGACAGTGACTGTAGGAGGGTATAAAATTGAGCTTCTTCCAGGGCCTTCCAAAGCCCCATCCACCTCAGCCCCGGGTGCAGTACCTTCTCAGGGCTTCTCCGATGCTTCGGGGAGTGTTGAGGGTGTGAACCTGTCAGTTGCGCAAGATGTGGCTGTAACAATGGCAGATGGCAAAGTGGTTGAACATCTGAGCTCCGCTCAGGACATTGAGAAGTACGGCACCGCTGAAGCCCCTGCTGAAGCCCCTGCTGAAGCCCCTGCTGAAGCCCCTGCTGAGCTGGGACCTTGTGTGAATCCCAATGAAGTGCAGGAAGGTTCTAATGTGCTGTTAAGCACTAGCCATCAAGCCGTGGATGCGTGCACGGCAGAGACTGAACCGAATAACCCATCAGATTTACAACAGCCAGATTCAGGGAGTGTCAAGGAGGCTAAGGGTATAAACTCAGGTGGACGTGAAACCCAGACATGTTCCGACGCTAACAAATCGGTGCTGCTTGATACAGAAGCTGGTAAAGATGGTCAGGACCAAAAGCCTCCTGCCCACAAGCAGCTAAAATTGAAGCCGTCACCAGCATCTCCCAAGAAGAAGACCCTGGAGCCCAGCACCTCAAAGAGAGGTGGAGCAGAGCCGAAGACCCCTCAACCAAAAAATATGGCCAGGGGTGACATCCAGGACATACAAGCCATCAAAGGCAAGTCTGTTGTCACGGGTGCTAAAAGGCGCACAGAGCATCTCCAAACCTACCCGCCTTCCAAAATGCCGAGGGTGCAAGGTAAGAGGTTGGCCAAACCAGATGTTGGCCCCAAACTGTCCAGTCCATCTCACCCTGTGGTTAAAAAGCTTCTGCCTGGAACTGTCAGTGCAGATGGAAGTCAGAAACGGCATCCGGGTACACAGGCTGGGAATTCCAAATCCCCCCATCTTCCATTTGGGCCCAAGCCAGCCCACCCCCAGGTGGCCGTGGCCAAACCCGGCCACCTCCCGAGGGAGCCGTCGGAGGAGGACGATCAGGAGAAGCTCAGAGCAAAGAAGCAGCTGGAAAAGGCCTCGCAGAGACCGAGGAGCAAAAGTGCCCGGAGCTTGTCTGTGGACGAGCCCCAGCTATTTATCCCTGATAATGCTCCCTTGCTCAAAAAGGAGGCAGCTGAGGAGGAACCTGCAGAAGGAGAGGCCATCTGGGATCCGAGCAAGCACTGTGGCTTCTGCAGAAAGCCTCACTCTAACCGGTACGTGTGTGTGTGTGGCCTTTTCTCAGAAAGGCACCAAAACAACCTGTTGGCAGCAACACCTGAATCTGCTGTAGACACTCTGCAGGGTGTCCTTTTCCAGATTATTTTTTTTTCTATTCGGTTTGAATATTTTAGTTTGGATGTATCTGCTTCTGGTTTGAATTCCCTTCTCTTAGCTTTGCATCAAGTACAAGGAGCCCTTAGCTGAGAATTAAGTATTTTGAATCATTGCTCATTTGTATGATTTAATGGAAGTCCCTTATACTTCTTGCCCATGAAATTTCGATGTCACATGTTTAGGTTCATGGTGGGCTGTGGTCGCTGTGATGACTGGTTCCATGGTGAGTGTGTGGGGCTGGACTTGGCAAAGGCGCAGCAGATGGAGAAGGAGGACCAGGAGTATGTCTGCCTTAAGTGCTGCGCTGAGGAGGATAAAAAGGTTGAGGCAGAGGACCACGGCGCGGCCTCTGTTGAAAGGCAGGTCAAAGCGGAGCAAGCCCAGGAGAACAAGCCTGCTGTCAGATATGAGAAGATCGGCCACCAGCCATCAGCCGCGGCGGCCAGGAAGGCAAGTGCCGTCTTTCGGACTTCTGCCCATGTGCATGGTTAACAGGTCTGTGTGGCTCCAGTATGTTCATTATGGATGTACTTCAGTGTGGAGATGATAATGAAAGTGATGGTCTTTTTCATCTCACAAGAGCTACATTTCAGTTCTTTGTGTAGTTGTCTGGAGAGAAGCTTAATGCCTCTGTTTTGTTGAAATGTTTTTTTAGACATAGTCCACATGGGTCATTGATCTTCCTTGCCCTTAAGGTGGCGATGTACAGTGTAGTGCAGTGCTCTCTGCATTTCCCAGCCCCCGCAGATTCGATTCACTGATTACACTTAAAGTACAGCACAGGACTATTGCCATGCTATTAAGGGTAAATAGCGGCAGGATGTGAGCCACTTGCGTACGACTCTCACTCCAATTTAATCACTATGAAACGAATGCTAGAGACCAGGATGATAATGCAGAAATGTTTTGTCCTCTAGCGAATTATGGTGACTGACATGTAATATTCCTGTAACCTGCCCAGTAATGAAGGGTCTGTAAGTTCCAACCTCCTTTTTTGAGTCACTGATAATTTGGTGTTGGGTAACCAAGGTGCTGCATCTAAGCCTCACCCAGGTACAGGCTTAAGCCTGGTTTATACTTTACACTTTACATGTGCACTTCCGGTCTGGGGACGGTCGTCCGCGTGGCAGCTTATGTTCATACAGTGGATGCAGATGGTTGCGGTCGACGCATGCGTACTGCAATGATATCTCCAGACCAGCAGAGGGCAGATGTCATCTCCTTGGTCTGAATGAAGCCTACACAAAAGCAGAATGAGATGTGGTTTACAACTGCAAGTTTTCACCGGTTTTGAAAACAATAAAAATGAGAAAAAGGAAAAAAAAAATGAAAAAAAAAAAATAAAAATAAAAACAACTTTCTTTTGTAAAACTACTTGTTGGCTTTGTCTCATTCCAATTTGGACAGTAAATATGTTTAATCTTTACCTCACGTTTCTTATTGAAAGTGCTGTTTGATTCTTGTGGGAAAAATGACTCTTGGTTAGAAATCAATAAAACATAGTTGGGATCTACGGAGCGCCTAAGAGGTCAGGCTGGGAAAATATTTTTTGAAGTAGTTTTGTGTTCCCTCGCAATGGCTTTGTGATCCCACTACACTTGCCCGCTTACTATTTGCTACAATGTGATGGCAAGGATCAATCCAAATAATGCTTGTGTGTGCACTTTGTGTTCAATAGCCCCTCTGTCTTGTTTAGTTAGTGGTGGTGAATTGACACAGTAGCATTATCGATTAAATGTGTATAAAAGCACACACATGAAAGTTACATGGTATTCATTAGTCCCCTGTAGTTTAATGCTTAAAGCACACTTAATTTGACAGATCTGTATCATTTATTTTTATACTTTAGTTGATTTAATGCTATGTTTTGTACTTCAAATGAACACGGTACAGTTATTAGTAATTTTGAGTGAAACTATTGCAATTGATTGTAAAATTATTAAAAAAAAAAAATCCTGACCCTGACCTCTTAGGGGCTCTGTAGTAATTTATCATTAATCTTGAACAAATATAGATAAAAGGTTTCCAGAGCTATTGGTGTTTGTTTAAAGCTGAACAAATTGAAAGGACAAATTTTGCATACATACCTCCCACTGGTTATACATAGTTAGCATCTTGCACATGCGCGGTCGACCGCAACTGAAAGTGCATGCAGAAAAGTGAAGTATGAATTGGCCTTAAGGTGCGATGTCAGATTATTGAGACGCACGTCACCCATGCGGTTCTGCTGTTATAACACCCCCAAAGGCATTTGCCCTCTGCCAACGTCTAAGTGTTGAAGTGTGATGAAATGTATGAATGTGTTTTGTATCTAAGAGATCTACCGAATCTTCCGCTCTGCTCCAGGACTCTTTGGAAAGGAGGTCTCAAGAGGACAGAGATGGAGAGAGCAGAGCAGCATCTGCTTCGGACCAAAAAGCACATGTGCCCAGGCGGCCCCACGTTTCGGGGGACGCGACGCACAAGATCGGTATGGAAGCTTTGCTCCTTTTTGTCTCTTCTCTAGCTGCTATCAGGTAGAGGGTCATGGGCCTTTTTATTGCACAACTGCAGGAACGCATGATCGGCAGGAGGCAAAGAAGGCAAAGACATCTCCGGCGGCCTCCAAGAAGCCTTCAGTCGAGCAGATCAGGAGGAACGTGCGGGACTCCCTCAAAGACATCCTCCTGAAGCGGTAACTGCATCTATGCCCTTTCCGTCCAAGCATATCGTGCAGAGCCTATGATGTCACAGGAAGTGACCATAACACGTTCCCTTTCAGACTGAATGAGTCTGACCTGAAGGTGTCCGCAGAAAGGGCAGCAAACGTGGCCAACAAAACGGAGAAGGAACTTTTTGCCTTCTTCCGGGACACGGACAGCAAATACAAGAGCAAGTACCGGAGCTTGATGTTCAACCTCAAAGATGCTAAGAACAATGTAAGTGTGCTGCTTTCTGGCATGTTCAGGGTTCTGTTGGGAACCCAGAAGTCAAAGAAGACCACTTTGAGGTCATCTCCAGAGCTTTCTGAGATGTTTGGTAGAGGATTGTAAAGGGCAGTTTAAGCTACAGAAATCAGAGGATGTTTGGCTACTTCAGGGTCTGTGATCCTCTTAAGTATTGGTCCCAAACATTGTCCCATGTAACTTGCTTTGCTAATATGAAGGCAGGCTCATTTATACGAGTGACCCCAAGAGGCATTGATCTCTGACTTGCATTTCATGACCCGCACCCCACCCCCCCCATCCCCCCCCCACGCACCACACACCCCCCCACCAATACCGAACCAACAACGACCCCAACACCCCCGGCCACCACGACCAACAA
>JAODKE010000068.1:1340519-1355721 GCA_026779605.1 Mormyrus hasselquistii
TCCAAGGAACTGGCCGCCTGGAGACAGCGGGAGAACCGACACGTAAGTCACATGCAAATGCTTTCGGCTAACATCCAGTCACATTCCGCCGCTTTCGGCTAGCATCCAGTCACATTCCGCCGCTTTCGGCTAGCATCCAGTCACATTCCGCCGCTTTCGGCTAGCATCCAGTCACATTTTGCAGAATTGACTTTTGGTAACAAGCAATTTTTTAGAAACACAGCCCGTGGCAGATTAAATTATGACTTCAGCATGGACATTCGCGTGTTTCTGGTTTAACTAACCATTGCATTTATCCTGAGGCATATTTACTAAGGCCCTGGGCTATGAAGCTTGTGCATGAATCTGCTTGTGATCACAGCACACTGTAATGCAAATATTCTGCCATACTGTGCTTAATGTTTTATCCCAGAGTAAATACCTTGTTGATAATTTAACCATGTGTGGTTTCATTACCCCTGATTTTATTTGTATGTGCTGCTAGTGTCTGTTTTTGGGACATTGCAATAGGAAAACATTTTAGTGAGTGTGTGTTAGTGTTTTATTTATTATAAATTATGTAGAGTCAGTCACTCAGTATGCAGTTATGTAATTTATCAGGATGACTTGGTTTCGCGTGTTCATTTTATTTTGATATTCTGTAATAGACGATTGAAATGATAGAAAAAGAGCAGAGGGAGGTGGACAGGCGGCCCATCATAAAGATTACACACAAGGGTGAAATTGAGATTGAGAACCAAGAGCCAGAGAAAGAACCGGAACCTGCCGATATTGAGGTGAGACGGATGGGGGCCCTCCGCCACGTGGCGCTTTTGCTGTCCCGTGTGTGATACTGAAGAATGGTCTTTGCCGTCTTCAGCCTGAGCCGGTGTTGAAACCACCAGAAGAACCCGAAATGGCCCCCCCAGAACCTGAACCAGAGAATACTAAAGATACAACTGCCCAACACAAGGCTCACCTCTTTGACTTGAATTGCAAGATCTGCACAGGTACCTGCCAAGGCTCTCTGCTGCGGGTGTACCTACGCATGTTTACGTCAGTGCAGATTCCCCATGTAGAGCTTCACCATCGCCAGCTGAATGTAAGCGTGAGGTTACAGCCTAGCTGTTGTGCTCCTGCAGGTCGGATGGCTCCTCCTGTGGAAGATGCCACCACAAAGGTGGTGAAGGTGGCTACTACAGTGATGCGGAGGCAGACGAGCACGGAGGGGGAGGGCCAGACCAGTGCCTCATCCCCGGCTGAGGATCTGCCCTTCAGTGCCATGGAAGACAGCTTGGTCAGCCCCAGGGCCTTGTCTTCCATCGATGAAAGGTCTGATTTGTGGTTTATCCCGAATGTGAATGCTCACACGAGTGCTACAGGTTGATGTTGGTGCTCGTTTGACCTTTCTGTGCGCCCGTGATATGTGGTGTGGACTTACTTTCCTGTAGCTGTGGTCCTGACTGGTGTGGGATATTCCAGGTTAAGTGGCAGGGAAGATGAGACCACCTTTTTGGACCGCTTAGAGTTGCTTTGGAAGGGGTTTGTCAACATGCCCTCCGTGGCCAAGTTTGTCACCAAGGCCCATCCTGTTTCTGGTGTGCTGGACCACCTAACAGAGGTAAGTCACGGATCTCACCTCCACATATTTCGTGACAGTGCATTTTATCCCTGTCTTAACCTAGTTGAAGAAGTGACACCGGTTTGATCTCTTTGGTCAGGATCTGCCCGATAGCATCCAGGTTGGTGGAAGAATCTCGCCACAGACAGTGTGGGACTATGTGGAAAAAATCCGAGCTTCTGGAACCAAAGTGAGAGCATGACTCATTTTTGGATGTGTTGTTTTGACTGCGAGTCACCACTTTCCTCCTCCAGAGCTGTGACTAATGTGGCACCCATTCGGGTTCTCCTCTGCAGGAGGTCTGTTTGATACGATTCAGTCCTGTAACAGAGGAAGACGAGATCTCCTATACACTGCTCTATGCCTACTTCAGCAGCCGTAGACGTTACGGCGTGGTGGCTAACAACATGAAGCACGTCAAAGACATGTACCTCATTCCTCTGGGAGCCTCAGAGAAGATCCCACACCAGCTGGTCCCATTTGATGGGCCAGGTGAGAGAGATTCCTACCGTGAACATGTCACAGGTTCAAATGTGACATTCTTGGTGCAGCTGTTCTAGTCCTAGTACATAGAATCACAAAGCTGATATTTTTGTGTTTGATATTTTTGGTCACGTGAACCTGATAACTTTTTCCGTGTCTGTACATTATTTCAAAGAGACACCCCTCAAATGAAAAGGAGGGTGACATTGCTTTTGTGTTTTTTTTTTTTTTGTAGGGTTGGAAGCAAACCGTCCAAACATTCTCCTGGGATTAATAATTAGACAGAGGGTCAAAAGGGACTTTGGTGTCCTCTTGTCTGTAGACATTCCGGAAGCCTCGTCTGCAAGGTTTCTGCCTGACAGCCGGACCAAGCTGGATTCCAGTAGTGAGAGTGGAAGCGCCCTCACTGGTGAGGACTACCTGAACTCCTTGAAGGCAGCACGGTCTACCGAGGCCACAAACCCACAACAGTCAGCTCTGAGTGACACCAAAACTGGGAAACTGCAGCCGGAGGAAGCCCCATTAACCACGGAGGGGAACCTTCATGAAACTGCCAAACCGCTTCGCTTCCTCCCGGGGGTGCTGGTTGGTCGGGAGGGTCAACCCTGTGCCGATGCTGCATCCAGGCCTCTGGGAGCAGTCGACGCTCCTCAGGGTCTATTGGTCAGCTCGGAGGAAGTGCCGAACAGACAGGCCCTGCCGGGGGATGGTACAGGGAGGGGTAATGGCTTCAGCAGAAGCCCAGCTTCCAATGGCCTTCGGCTTGATCGCTTCATTATAAAGAAGAAAGAGCCAAAGGGCAGTAACCCTGAGCCACAGCAGAAAACAGCCAGCCTGGAAGACACTTTGGGTAAGGGACTAATCAGTGACCCTAACACTGCCACTGCTGAGAGAACTCTGAAGGCTGAACCTCCAGCTGATTCAGAAGGTGTCGTTCCAAACCTGCCGAATCGGGTAGGCCAAGGGCTTGATAAAGCAAGTAAAGCCGATTATATGGGTCAAGAAGCCAAACACGAAGGGCCGACTTCAACTTCCACAACCACATCAAACTCTGTCCTCCCCGAGACGCCTAGCATGACGTCAAAAGCCAGCCCTTCGGGTTCAGCTGCTGGCCCGACGCAGTCTCCAAGTGGAATCCTGAAGGCCGGCTCTGAAAAGCTGGGTAACAAACCATCATCAGCAGAAGCAGATACCAAGCAGGAAGCCGCCAAAGCAGACAGCCAGCTCGTTTCACAAGAGCGTTCGCTGGCAATTGGGCCAGATGTAAGTACGCAGCCTGTGCCTCACCAGCCAGCAAAAGACACCCAAACCATTGGCGCCCCCTTATCATTTGGTAAAGCTGAAGACTGCACTCCCTGTCTGATTCTTCCCCCCAACCCGCCAGCACCTGTTTTTAGCCATGTTGGTCAAGGGCTACCAGTCGCTACGTTCCCTCCAGGCCAAGATGCAGAGGTTCAGTACCCGCAAGCCCCTGCACCTCTCTACCAAGCCCCAGACCAACAGGCACAGTCAGGGTTCACCTACTCTGGGGCACCTCCGCCGTTTCCGCAGTCAAATCCCTCACTTCAGTATCCCAGCACAACATGGCCCAGCACACCAGCTGTGGGTTTCCAGCACTCCCAGCATGTCCCATCTGGGCCCCCACTATCTTTTGATGCATCGAGGACCACAGAGTCCTCAAAGTCACTGCCTACACCCAAGGATGACAAGGCACCAGAGCAATACCAGGGTGACCCTTGGGATCGGCAGCCACGGCAAGCCGACGGCGGCTACAAACGGGAGAGCAGTGACCAACACGGCGAGCTAAGGCACCACAGCGAGACTCACCACGAGAAGAAGGGCAGGCATCACGACCGGGACCGAGAGCATGGGAAGTCCTGGGAGCACGAGTCGGAGAAAGGCGGACACTGGGAAAGGAGTAGGAGCCGGAGCAGAGAGAGATCGAGCCGAGAGCATCACCGTGGACATGACGACAAGCACAGGGACAGCCAGGCTCTGCACCGAAGCCGGAGCGGCAGCGAGCACTCCAGGAGTGAGCGACACCACCGGCAGCATGGCGAGTGGGACAAGCACCGTGAACGGGACCGTGACAAGCACAGGAGAGACTCTTATGAGAAAGGGAGGCGGAGTTCAAGAGATGGGGCCAAGGATGGACGGTCATGAGGTGTACCCCCCTCCCCCCACTGTCCGTGCCATCTTCCTGGGAAATTCCTTTCTATTGTCAGACTTCCTGACCGTTTAGGGCAGACGTTTCAGTAAGAATAATTACATGTTCATTACGCAGTGAAAGCTTTTTTTAAAACTAATGGTATGAGTTTTGTTTTTTGAAAACTGCTGTACATTTTGTAGTTCATATTTTTAAGCGCTTCACATAATGAGCTACTGACTTTAGAGCTGGAGGTTTTGACTGACTGGTTTTAACGATTCTGCGCCATATGTAGTGAGCTTCTTCAGTGCATGAACCTGAACCTGAACCTGACCCGGGCTGGGGGGGGTGGGTGGCGAAATGTATGTAATTAGAAATAAGGACTCCTGAATGCAGCTGTGCTGAATATGCCTACTCCTTTGTAAGTGCACCACTAAAATAAATGTTTTTCTATTTGTTCCTAATGGTGCTTTTGTGTGTGTGCACATGCATCTTGTTTGTCCTGTAAATAAGGTTGGTCATCAGAGGTGTGAGTAACAGGTAATGCCTGCTTTTATTGCAGGTAAGGACCAAGCCCGCGGTGCAAAACCAGCACTCACTGAGTGCTTGGAACATTTTTTTTTTTTTTAATGCTTTGATTTATTGCTGTTTCCAGCCCCAGAACACCTGTACGGGTTGAGTTTCAACCATCTCTCTTCAGTCTCCTTCATAAACATTAATGCCTTCTGAGTTTTGAAGGAACTGTAGTGCCCTTAAGTCATCATACAAAAAGACATCTTTAAGCTGTCCCACAAATCCCTGAGAGAACAGACCATGTGTTACTTCTGATGTGTTCCTGTACAGCTCGAATCCCCCAAAGTAAATGATGCCACCGTAGTCCAACGCCACATGCTGCTCTAAAGGGTCGATGTCCTCAAAGACCACCAGCTCGCCATCGATGGATGCTTGGACTGCTGTCCTGTTCCGAACCACTTCCAGATGATGCCATTTCTCACAGCACATCCTGGCACCTCTGTGAACAAGTGGGATGGACTGACTCTCCCCAAGGTTCACAGCCATTTTCAGGTGCCCATCGTGAAGGCCGATTGCAAGGTAGTCTTCATCTTCATATTCCACTCTGCCCATCCACAGCACCAGGCCGTCGCTTGAACTGCTGGTGAAGTTAAAGGCGATCTTTGTAAATGTAACGGTCCTGCTTGGGTAGTCGGGGTCCCTGTACTTCAGGAATGAATTTCCCAAGAAGCCGGCAGATCTCAGGGACGTCTCTCTCTCACAGCGCATGCCTTCCCATCCCAGCGGGCAGGAGCAGTGGTATGAGGCCGAGTTCAGGTCTGGCACACAGGTGGAACTATGCTGGCATAGATTGTTCAAGCAGAAAACCGACAGGCTACATGTGGGGCCGGTCCAAAGAGGTGGACAGGTGCAGACGGCTGCCTCAGAGCTCACAGCGGTGCAGTGCCCTCCATTTCTGCACACGTGGAAGCTGCAGGCCGTCCCATCGCAGTCGCCGACATTGGCTCCACGTATTGCTCCCGTCTCTGAGAGGTCCAGCCGCTGCCCGTTCACCACCAGCTCACGGATACAACCAGTAAATCCAGTCGGCTCACCTTCCACTGCATCGGCGGGCAGGTTGTCTGAGGTGGGTACGCCACCCACAAACATTTCCGAGGCCACGTCGAGGATGGCCATGCCTGGGGGTGGATCCAGCCTCTCCTCCACGCCATCCAGTACCAGGTAGCCTCGGACGCCCTGCCGTCCTGCTCGCACCGTGTGCCAGCCTCTGCCGCCCACACCCACCCTATTGGCTGACTGCAGCTGCACGGTTCTGTCGCCGAGGTTATAGCGAAGCTGCATGAAGCCGGAGGTGAGCGAGAGGCTGAAGAAATCTCCTGCGTACGGAAAGCAAAGGTGACAAGTGTGTATTCTGGTGAGGCTAACCGCACTCTGTGTTACTGCACGAGTGCCAGAAATGTCACCCAGTACATATTACTGCTTCAGAGCCATGGCTCTGCTGCCGCCGTGCAAAGCACCACACATCCATCTCCCAACTGCTTGTCTTCAGCAAACTCTATGCTCAGGGTGGTATTTTGAGCCCCCAACCCTGGAGGTGAGGCAGCACCTCTGAGCCCCTGTGCTACCCTGCACAAGAACCCAACACGTGAAACACGTGTAGCGTTGCACTGCTCTCACCTGCTCCCCGACTCGGATGCTGAGCGGTGTAGAACATGAGGCCCTCTGGTGACAAAGTCTGGAACTGCAGCTCCACGTCAGTGCGGTGCTTGACACCAAGGAGTGGGAATGACATCCAGGATGACTGGGTTCCATTGAAGAATGGGTTGCTTATGGCAAGGGCTATGGGCACAAAACACCAATGTTTGGTTTGTTTCTATTATATTAAATGAATATATAAGACTTACAGTTTTATATTAATTCGTGTTAATTTCCCCCGTCAGGTCAGTCAGTGCCCTGTTCTGAGAGCGTAGATCAAACACAGGTGATGGAGATATTTATTCTATCCCCAAAGTACCAAAGGGGCAGCCCTGACGAAGCCCCTGGTTCCCCCTCCCCCTTTAAACATGCACGGTATTCCCACATGTTATTCTGTGGAGTTTGCATGTCCTCCCTGTGGGGTTTCCTCTGGGTCCTCCAGTCCCCCCCCCCCTCTCCAAGAACATGCTGAAGCTAATGGGTGTTAGCAAGCTATTTTTAGGTGTGCATGTGTGACTGACTGGTGGGTGAGTGTGCCCTGTGATGGGCTGGTGCCCCGTTCTGGGCTGTTCCCTGCCTTGCACAGAGGCAAGCAGGGAACACTGTCATTCCAGCTAGAGTCATCACTGTGTTTCCTCTGCTGAGGTGCCAGGCCTCAGAAAGCAGCCCAGGGCCTTTGCGGAAGCAGGGCAGTATAAGACTACAGAGAGAGAGTGCAGCACAGTCGGTTTGGTGGGCGTTGGGGTGAGAAGCATGTGGGTGACAGGAAGGCTCTGGTCGGTCTCAAACCTTGCTGACAGCGCTGCCCCGTGGTACCCAGCGGGCACTGGCAAGTGTAGCCATCGAGGAGAGGAATGCAGGTGGAGCCGTGGGCACAGTAGGGAGGGGGAACGTGCTCAGCGTCGCAGGCGGACATGGTCTCAGAGCAGAGTGCCCCCTTCCATCCAGATGGGCACTGGCAACTATGCAAGACATCAGAATCAGCACTGAAATTGTCTGATGCCCCCTAGTGGATAGTGTTACTAAATGGTTAACACATGCAGATTTATTCACTGTGGTGACATTAGGGTATCTGTATATTAAACTGATCATTTGTAATTATTTACGTTAGTCATCTTTAAAATGACCACAAAAAGTAACATTTCATAACACAGTGAATGAAGTATTCTTTTTTAATAATGCTATATTTAAATTGCAAACAGCAAAAATATATGTTGTGTTTCTACCTTCTAGATTAAGTTCACAGGCTGTAGTGCTGGACTAATGAAATGAATGTTGCAGCTCCAGATATTAAAAACAGACCATACTGTGATTCAAGGAACGATTAGCTCGCACCTTGTTTTTCAGATGGACAAGTCATCTGGTCATTGTGGTAGTGCTTTCCAGACTTCGTTAACCATTACACCACCTGCTGGGCTGTTCCATGAACTGCGCTAAACTGTGAGTTCCGCATGCACATGAAGTACTGCGATGGTACGTACTACACAGATGAGGTGGAGTTCAAACACGTCCCTCCGTTCTGACACTGGACCAGAGCACATGGGTTGACCCCACACTGCCCCACACTGCGGCCCAGGATGGGTTGGCCCTCCAGGGGCTGCAGCTTGGCCCCTTTCCGCGTTCGCAACAGCAAGTCGAAGATGCAGCCTATGAGGTAGAATGGGTACTGGTTAATATCATCCGTGGTTAACTGGGGGCTGGTAAATATAATCCTCGAGATATAGGACAAAGGTTCTGTCTCATTACCAGGCAAAGACCATCGAGCTCTATGCACCTGACACCACTGATTTCCTGTGAAACAGATTTCTGTCTGCTATAATATCCTGTTTCTCCTTGTTCCGTCTTAGGAAGGTGGGACAGCAGCATCACGGGAAGCTCACGCCTCGCTCGTCTTCTCTGTTCGGACGGTGCTGCCGCTAACGCGAATCGCTTCCACCGCATCAGATTGTGGGAACGATCTGGTCTGTCAGCCGTCTGAATACACTGCACGCCCGTGAATGTTCATGAGACCTCACCACCTGCTTTCTGAGTGTGGCTAAATGCTCGACTCTGTGAGGCAGAGACCTTTCCGAGGATGACGGTGCTGATATTTATGCTGGGCTGGGGGGAGTGGGTGGGGGTTGCATGAAGACGGCTTGAGACTCGTGAAGGAGACACTGGTTCTGGTCCAGTGCGTGACCCATTTATAACTGATCTCCTTAAAATCAAGGCACTGAATCAACATTGAAGATTTTGTTTGTCTCCACTGTGCATTTTCTAAAAACATTGATGTAGCTGATGCAGATTAAACATCACCAAGGTAACGATATATTACAAGCACAAGCAGAGATATCGGTGTCTGTGTTTCATTTAAATGACGCCTTATTATGTTTATGAGCAGTGTGATGTTTTAATGGTACATGTTCACTTGTATAGTCTATCCTGTGGCCTGCTGATTACCATCATGCCCTCTGATCCCCCCATGATGCTTGTTTTCTCAGCAAACCGCAGAAGTCCAAATGGTACGTTGGATGTGGTGTCCTTTATGAAACCCCCCCCCCCCGGCGTATGACCCAGCGGGTATGTCGATAGCGGCCGGGGAGGTGCATTATCACATTGGTTACCGCCAGCCATTGTGATTAGCGCAGCTGAAAGGTCGCAGCAATCAGATCAGGGGATGGCGACCCATCACCACGCCTCCCGCCGGCCGACCCACACGTGGCGGGTCAGCGTGAGGCCTCATTTTTCCCGAACACGCGTCTTGGGCTGAGGAAGTAGAATCGCTCCTACACAGACTCGTTCAACTCCAATTACAGTGCAGTAATACCTTATCACACTTATCATAATCGTAACAGAAGTATTACCGCTACTCTGCGTAATAATATTCATAGCCATTATCGTCGCCGAGGCAGCGTAGAGAGGCGTGAGACGACTCCTGTAAAATCATGGCCCCATAAGGCGCTCCTCGGGGAGGGGGGGGGGATAGGTGTACGACGATGCAGCCTGCAGGCAAATAGATAAAGATGCTGACGGTAATAATGATTTGGGCAAAAGTCCTGTCAAAGTCATTTAAACCAAAGCAAAAAAAAAAACTCCACACGGAACAAAAACCAGTGACTCTAACCCCCAAAAAATGGGAACTAATTACTGCTTAACTGCCAAATGATGATTCAACCAAAACAGGACGCATGACCTCGAACCAAAAGTCCTGGGACGGCCCCTGCCACCTTACCCATGAGAGAGGTCCTGCATTTCTCTGATCTAACACCCATGGGGGTGTGAGCTAAGCGATACACATATGCCAGCATGGGACTATCAGTGTTTATATGGTGAAAATGCAGACTATAAACATCAACACTGTGAACATGCAAGACTTTAGGGTTAGGCCTAGAATTAAGGCTGGAGCTATTACTGGGGTACCATCTGGGATTAGGATTTGGGATTGGTTTGGGATTAATGTTAAAATCTGAGATTGGTTTGGTTTGGGGTTAGGGATTGAGCAAGGATTATGGAAACTGCTATAAATCTCAGCCCTAATCCTAGCCATGACCCCAATTCTAGGCCTACCTGTATAGATTAGCTCAGGTCTAACCCTGATCATAGCCATAAATCTAATGCCATCCTAACCATCATCTCAATCATGGTTGGGGTTAGGGTTTCAGGGTTAGTGTTAACATGGTGACTGTGTGCATCAACACCAAAAAGGTGGTGACCATGAGTGCATGTGGACAGCATCGATGAAGAGACGCTCCCTCACCCTGGAAGCCACTGCGGAAACGAGCACCCGGTGGCAGAAGCTCGGGTGTCTGTTCGCTGAATCCACCCACGTAGAGCCAACCGAAAATGTTCAGCCCAACCAGAGGTCCTGGAGAAGACCCGGTCCTGTTCCTCTGGTTATCAACCTTAAAACAGAGCGGCCATATTCAGTATTATCCAGTCGGGGAATTACAGCACCCTGGGCAGCTGGAGTGACAGTCACTGTATCTCACAGGAATTAGAACCTTGGGAAATATTCAAATCAGCCAGTAGCTGGACTGTATGGAAGCATCTCGACTGATAGCCAACGTTTCATTCTGACACCTTCAACTGCAAGCTTGAGAAGTGTTACTGAGCAGACCTTTAGCCAGCCGGTTCTGAGGGACCGGCCGAAATGGACCATATGGATGCCGGGCTTCTGGCTGAGGGGGGCGCTGATGATGGTTCCGACTCCGGAGCCCAGGTTGAACCTGTGAATGATCCTGCCTCTCCATACGCCTAACGCCAGGAAGTCATCTCCATTCTCACCTGCAGAAATATCAGGAAGCCCACCGATTGAGGAGGACATTCCATCTAAGGCCAAGCTGCCTGCATCATCCCCGCGACGTTCTACACCCCGCTGCTGAATAATCCCATCCTCAGGGAATCTGCAAACTCTGCCCCTCTAAAGCAAAAGGCAGCCTCCCCCGAATCCATCGCTCTTCTGCCGTTATTCTCTTTTCCACCTGTAAAATATTATGTGCAGTGGTGGATCCAGGCCATCGTGTAAAATTAACCACGGCCAGTAAGACACAGAATTACAAATTATGTGGCTGCTGCTTTCTGATCCGATTGAGTCCGCCCTCCACCGGGGTTCACCGGCAATTGCATCATTACTCATAGGGACATCTTCCTTTGGAGGACCTCGATAAATCACCTTAACCCACGGTCCTGCGATGAGACCACAGGAGTGCGCATTCATCCCCTTCGTTACCCACCTGCGGTTCTTCCGAGAAGCAAAGCCGCCACGGCAACCAGGCAGTTTAGCGGTATGCAACGCCAACTGGCCAGCTGGTTACTGGTGACCCCGCCGTTTAATCGACGCGGGCAGATAATAGATTCCGTCATCTGTTTGTGTCCGTGGACAATGCTTAAAATAACACGGAAATAAGGATGGGAGATGGTCTGGCGTGGAAAGGACATAAGCTTTCTGGCTCTGCCTGGGATGCTGACGTCACGAGACGCGCAGCCAGGGGAGACTGCAGGGAAGCGTCTTTATTGAGGGTAGGAGGGGTAAGCGCAGTGACGGAGATGGTGACTCATGTGCCACAGCACCGTAAGCCGCAGAGTGCGTGTAACCGCTCCTGGACCTGACAGAGTCGGTGCCCCCTAGAGATCGAAGCCATTATATTGCCATCTGATCACGCACTGGGCCGGAGTCTCCATCCTGCCGGAAATGTCACGGGTGGAACTCACCGAGTCCCTTCTGCCCAGCAAACAGGATGAGGCCATTGCTGAAGGAGGACGTAGTGCCAGCGAACGTGAGCTTCAGTGAGAACTCATAGGAGGAGCTGGAGTCTGGGAGGGATGCGTACGCCACAAACGAGGAGTAGCCGAAGCGGGTGGTGCCACCAAAGCTGGGCTGGCTGATGTTGATGGCTGCGAGAGAAGAGGGACGCCGGGGGGGGGGGGGCACCACGCTGTTGCTTAGATTTGGGAGATACAGCACAGCCATACGGATTCACCAGAACATTCTACAGGGTGTACATGCACAGGGAGTGCAGAGGATCTCAGACGCACAAGAAGTGGAGAATTAAAGGAATATATTCTTAATACTCACTAATATTACCCCCCCCCCCACCACCACCTTCTGACACTTTTAATTACTAACTGCTTTTTTTTACAGCATATTCTCTGATCAGCACGCCTGGTAACTACTGTCTGGGTGCAAATGTAACCATAACAACTCGCTGCCACCCCCCCGGCTGCATTATTCACTGTTTAATCTGCATTTTGTTGTCCTGCTGCAGCAGCTGGATCCGTAGCCAGCGCCGTGTCTGAGGTGAGACCTGGAATCAGAATAGATGCTGCTGTTCACCTCGGGGTTGCAGAGTTCTGCCTCAAACTCACGCTGCTGTTTAATCCAATTTTTCTTCTTGACAGAGCTATTCTTTTTTGCACCTGGATTTCACTTAAATTTCATTTTCCATGCCTTGCAATATGTCACTGTATGAGCAGTGGTGTGCCACACGATGGCGCTGTTGATCCACTGTCGTCATGAGGGTCGCTGTCTTCTGCTGTTTCTTCCTTTGCTGAAGGGGAAGGAATAGGATGCTGTTCTGAACCTTTTTTTCTTCCCAATTTCATTTCAGAATAATTAGCTGCTTAACCAGGTTTCTATTCAGAGAGAACCCCCCCTGGATTCATACATAATGTTTACCATGAGGGAGCAGTGGGGGGGGGGCCTTATCAATGTCTGCCCTAGGCTAAAAAAATCACAGCACCTTTTAAACAGACGATATCATCTCTCTGGTCCTGTTATTTGCTACACTAACTTGGCTGATGCCTCACCTCTTCAGTACATTACTCTCTCATTTCTAGGTATGTATCAGGCCCTACTCCCCGCCCCCCCCCCCCAGACCTCAGAGATCTTCATGAACACTGTGGCATCCTCGCAGGCTGCCCGCCACGTCGCTGTCCCGAGGCCGCGAGCTGTAATACGCTCTCGTTTCATTTGCAGGGGATATGCATCCTCCAATCAGTGGCATCGTCTCTCCCGCCGCAAGACAAAGCCGTTGGTGGGGGTTTCATCCCGTCGTCTGTCATTATCGGCAGTGACACTGAAAGACAGGCAGCTTGAGGCTTTCGGTGTCTGTAGTCAGGCAGCTCCGGAAAGCTTCTAGTAGAAGTGCCTTGAGTATATGACTGAATAAACGTTTACTTCCTTACGGCATGGATGTTTTTTTCGGGGTGGCTTTCTGGGACATTTTTACGATATATGTGGAGTCTGGGTCATTTTATTCTTACACCTTCGCTGGTACTTTCATCTCTTTCGTGATGCGAGATGGTGATCCACCCATTAAACGACAAAGCAACAGATGGTGACAGAACGGGAAATGTATTACGTTTGTGGCAGTCACCTGCACATATGAGGGGATGACAAGAGGGAGGCAGTGTTTTCATTAAGCCCCCCCCCCCATCTGCCCCCCCAAAAGGGCCCCCATCAGTCCCTAGAACATCTCTAGTGTCCCATGAACCCTTGAGCGAGGCTCATAGGCCCAGTTACCCCTAGGACTGTCTGTTCCTGCTTTCTTTAAAAAAATGTTTCTTTAGTAAAAAACAGTCTGCTAATTAAATGTGAATGACCTCTGAGTATCTGATGATGTGTTGGCACTCACAAAGATGCAAAAATAATCACAGTGTTCAGGACTTATTAAAATAATTACACATTATTATGGAATGGGTTTCTAATTGTGGAGCAACAGCTTGGAGAAAAAGGCATAAGAAAAAATAATAAATGCAGACGCACATATACCAACGTGCGCAGAGACACATAGCCTTTACCACCTTTGAATATTTCAAAAAGCAGGATTAATAGTCGAGCCATTTTGGGTCCTGAGACGATGGCCGTGCTTTGGCACAGAGAGTACAAACGTCAGCTGGAGATCATTCCAGAACCATCTTACCATTTCAGCCCCATCTGCTTAAGATACAAAGGAACCAGAAGTCATCTCACGTTCCATCTGACATGCTGCATGTCGGCACCGAGGTGTCCGTGTGTTTGCCTTCAGGTGGTCAGCGTGTGTGGGTATGGAGCCTGGCTCAGAGCAGAGACGGCGACAATTCACACTTTCCCAGCCTGTGCTGAATGTAAAGATGAGCTCCCAGCCTTTCCTGCACCGGAATGGAACATCTGACGGTCAACCTAAAAAAATCAGAAAAACTGAAGACTGCAAAGAGCAGTCATCTTGTCAGGGTCTCGCTGTTGTACTTTGAAGCGTTCTGCTTTCGCCACATGATCCTGTCGTGAGCAAGCGGACACCATTTCAGCCAGTCAGGTTCCCACAGATGCAGACGGGCCCCTTCCAGTGAGTCTGTGATCGGTGACTCGCACAGACTGACAGCTGTTCCCAAACACAGCCAGGTCTCGTCACTCGGCAAGAGGGGAGGAGGTGACGTGTCCCTCCCCGGGCACATTTGTGGGGGCGAGCATTTGCGATCTGTTCCGGCCACACCCGGGGAGGTGCGAGGATGACTGGGCCCAAGCCAGTTCTGTGAGCGTCACGCATGCAAATGGATTGTGTTGTGGGGACGTGCATTAAAGTGAAACGGACCCCCACAGCGTGGGAGGTTGTCACGGTGAGATTTCAGTGCACATTCAGGGTCCTGGGGGGGGGGACAGCGGCTCCTGCATTCAGACGGCTGACCGCAGGGTAGTAGGGCGTCCTTGGCAGAGCACCGGCGCTAACAGCTGCTGTTTCAGGCCTTCAGACATGAATGCGACACGCTGCTGCCCCCGACAGCCTGCATGACCTGCGACTGAGAAACAATTCCAGCAAAAATGACCATCCCACTGCATGCCGCTCCTGAGGCTTTCAGGATATTACAAAATACGATCTTGAGTCTGTATAATGTTGTTTCCCCAACACTGCTTTGCGATGCTTTAGCTTAGCTCTACAATCACAGCTATACAAATAACACCAATCAGAGGAGGTGGGAACCAGATTCCCTTAAAAGTGGGACTCCACCCCCCAGCTCTGGTGCTTTAAATATAAATGAGGCAAGCCCATTTAATTGTCATTCACGTTACCAATAAACCCCTAAACATTCGGCCTGCAAAACGAAATGAAAATCCTCAGGGTCAGGAAGTGAATGCAGGCAGCCTGCCCTTTGAGGATCTGTTAGGAAGAGGGTCTTTGAGGCTTTGAGGGACGAGCGGGGGGGGGGGGCTTCAGTGCCAATCGATACGGACTCTGATGTTATCTCCTGTTATCTGGCATCACATTTGAATGTCAGCCACAGCCAGTGTGACGCTGGTAGATTTGAGAACA
>JAODKE010000068.1:1358128-1369025 GCA_026779605.1 Mormyrus hasselquistii
ATGTCTGCAGAGAGTAGAAGAATCAGGAGTGAAAATGAGGGAAAACAAATTGCAGTCACATTGTGTGACTGAAGTTCCAATACCAGAGTTTCTGCTCACACTGAAGATGAACCAACCAACGCGGGATAGTGCTGCACAAGGAGAATAATGAAAGGCAGCGGCTTTTTTCGGCGCAGCTGTGGCCGCGTGCCTAAGGGAGCCGCGCAAACGCCGCATCCGATACTTTCGATTTATGTAATTGACCCTCGCAGAAAGGAGGTGATACTTCAGGCTGTTAGCACAGGCGTCCTGGGATGCCGTGCTTCTCTCAGCACAGCTCTGGCACGGAAGCAGTCAAGATTTTGAAGGGATTTCATAAAAACCCCTGTGGGGAGAAAAACGTGATCCCCCACCCCCTTCCTTGCTGATTCACATTCCTCAGGCTTATCAGGAGTCGGGGGTGGGGGCAGGTGGGGTCTGGCGTGGGCCTGGGATCCTCGTGCTATGGGGGGGGGGGGCGCAGTATCAGGAACGCCATGCGCTGGGGACGATTCACGTCCATGAAAGAATAATGTTCCGGACCTGTCCAGCACGTGGGCCGCTTCTCCAGAGCCACATCCAGCCAATGAAATATTCTCATTGTGTCGCAGGAATTCAGGACAGGGGGATCAAACTGACAGAAGTAATGTAGAGAAAACAGAATGGTGTAAAGGGGAGGACTTTCTGGGGGTGTTGAGTTGGAGATGACAGCAGATGAGGGATGAGGTGAAAATGGAGGGATGAGGTGAGGATAAAACAGTGATGTGAAGATGAAAGGGTGATGTGTAAATGAATGGGTGAGGTAAGCATGAAAGGGTGATGTGAACATGAAAAGGTGATGTGAGGACAAAAGGGTGAGGATGAAAGGGTGAAGATGAAAGGCTGATGTGATTATGAAAGTGTGATGTGAAAATGAATGGATGAGGTAAGGATGAAAGGGTGATGTAAACATGAAAAGGTGATGTGAGGACGAAAGGGTGAGGATGAAAGGGTGATGTGAACATGAAGGAGTGAGGTGAGGATAAAGCGGTGAAAAAATTAAAGGTCTGTTAATTGACAGTTACCTTCACGGCTGGTCCTTCACGCTGAAGGAGTCACATGCCTCTACCTCTTTACACCGTTATGGTACCACATGTTTCCGGATCTTCCGGAAGAGTCTGTACCCTCCTGAGGTGACGCAGGCATTCCGAGCCTGCCCCCCTGACCATGGGCGGTAACCATGCTGACGGCAGTAAGATTACAGCACGAAGCACATCCGTTAGCGTGAAGGATCACCCTTCACGATCAAATTTCCCGAGGGTCTGCTCAGTCTCTGCGGACCACCACTGAGGCTCCGAATGGAGAAGACGCCAGTTCCCAGCGCTGCTTCACCCTGTCCATGGACTGCGCATGTTTTGCCAACGAGGCAAAAAAAGAATCTTGCTGCAAAGGCCCTCCGGTTTCAGCTCCAGAGCGGCACCACAGTGCAGGAACACAGCATGGTTCTCTTTCCATACAAAAATCTTGGTCCTCTGCCGTTTCATACAGCCTACACTGACATAATTATACATCATTAAATGTTAATAGAAACTGAAAATGTTAAAGTCATCTCCCAGTATCAGCCCAGTGGAATACAGTAAACTGCAAACCCAAAATCTCAGGGAACCAAAGTTGTAAACATGCATTATATACAGAACATTGAACTTCAGAACCCTGAAGTTTTTAGTGCTGCGTTCTAGCAGTATTCATGTATCCTCTTTTCACAGACTGTGTGTAAACCCCACAGACCGAGTGACTACAGGCATGAAACCAAGGAACTTGGAACAACTTAAATGGCGAGTTTCAAACTTTGTGCACAGTAAACCATGCGAATGAATTAAAATAACATGCTTTCAAAATATGCAGTGAAAAAAGTGAATAAGCGAGTGATTTTTTAAAAAAACATTTTAGCAATCATTTGACATCTGTGGATGTCTGTGGATCTGTGGTCTCTATCTGACAGCTAATTAGTAAAATTGTGTCAATTCTGTTCTCTAACAAGATCATGGGGGAGTTGCCATTCGCCTGGCATTTGCTGTACATAAGACAGATTTGTGACTGTCTTGCTATGAAGGCGACGCTGTTATTCAGCATTAACGGGGAGTGATTTTGCCCCTGGAAACGTGTCGGATTCAGAGCCCTCGTGGGTTCCCGATAATGGAGATGCCGTTGCCAAGCGCTTGTCTTACGGTTATAAATCGTGAAAAGCCTCCTTAACATTGTATCTCACAGTGGGACATCATCTGGGACTTAATTCAGCATGCAATCGCTGGATGACACGCGCAGGGCCCACAAAGACAGGCGATTTTTATGGAATAAATAAACACCACAATAGACAATAAACACTCACAGCCGATTAGTTCATAAACCACATCTGCTGGACATCTGCGCCGTCTCCGTGGAAACAGAGTCAGTGCGCTATGCCTTATACCTACTGTACATCCTGTATGTTTGCGGATGATTGCAGCACCCTTGCTCTGAAGGTGGCGCTATGGTGCTACGGTGCCCTTAACTTTAATTATAAATTGACCCAGAGTATCCTGCTGTGTCCTGCACTGTTTGTTTCAGGACATGTACAGACTCTTTGCATGGTGAGCGTACTTTGGGTCAGAGGAACTCTTCTGCTGTTGGTTGTAGCTGGTAAAGGGCCATTTGTATTAGTGTTTAGTAGCCAAGGTCTTCTGGGGGTTAGGCATCACGATGACAATGACATCATAATTATGACATCATAATGGTTGGTACATCACAATGTTCATCACATCAAAATAGCAGAATGACAGCTCTGAGCCGGACTTCGAAAAGGATTCAGTCGCAGGAGGCCCGCTCTGGTACTGGCGCAGAGTGATGCTGAAGTCACACGTTAGCGACAGTTGTCAGGGGATGCGGTTGCTGGGCACCAGCTCAGTGGAGAAGGATTTGGGGAATGAGCGCACGCAGGGACTATGCGGGCCATGCCCCACGGTGTACCCGCCAGCATGCTGCCACGTGGCCTCACGCTGTTCCGCACATTCGCTGGCCCCATCCACTCCCTCCAGCTCTGAAAGCCCCCCGGCCGTCACGGCTAAAGCTGCACTCGGACTCCGTCGTGGTGGGAAATCTCTTGCCACCGCTGGCATTCTCCAATTACCTGCCTTTCTGATGATTTACAGGGTCACCCTGCCCTACTGGACTACCCATTAACTTTAAGTAACCCCTGCTTGTTAGGTTCTTTTTTTGAGGAAGACAACAAAATAAACCCAATCAAACCACTGCAAGCTGCTGTGAGGGAAGCAGCACCTTACAAACCCTTTTTCCATAAAAACTTTGGGCGGCGTCCCTCTCTGTCCAGGTTAATGACAGATTCAGTGAGCTCTGACAGCTTTCGCCAGTAGCTTTGCATAATGTTAATTACATATTCTCACAATCAGCAATTCCACAGCTCGGAAATGGCTGTAAGCTTAAGAAAACAGCATGAAATATGCCATAAAATAAAAAAAAGTGCAGCCAGCAGCGCATCCAAAAGATCAGAAGAATGCAGGACAACATGAAGAACACACACCCCTGTGCATCCAGCAAAGGTTACACCTTCGCCCCGGTCCACAAGCTCTCTGTTGTTTTCAGGCAGACCGGGAATAGCCGGGCCTGCAGCCCGCCAAATCCACTTCCGGGAGCTGAACGTCCATTAGAAGCTAAAGCACAAGCTTTTTAATGTACCTTGGTACCTATCTGCTGTTTACAACATGAAATCGAAATCAAAGAGCCACACACCTAGCTAGACTTCCAATTAACTGCCACAAAGTTGCTTGCTCCTCTCATATGAGTCATTACACAGTGGGTGGCTCGGAGCCATGATTTATGTACAGATTTGATAGAGGGAAAGTGTTTTTAAGTACTTTCTGTCCTTTTGTGAAGTTCCACTGCAGACGCCTGGACACAGTCTTGACTTACGACTAACTGGGAAGCCTCAAACTCACAGATCTGCAGTCAAACGGCACATTTTTTCTTATGATGGACTGTAAAAACCGTTCCTGCGCCCGCATGCGCTGTCTGCACAGACGCCGTCCCCACGGCCTTTTCCGCTGCTCAGAGTTTTGGGAAGGAGGAAAAAATAAGGCGCTAATAAAAACACATACTTTGCCAAATGAGAATAACTATAACCGAAATTTCTACTGGGAGGTTGAGAGAGCCAAGCGGCGGGCCCCACTGGCGAGGCGAGGTCACTGGGGGCCGACCAAGAGTGCCGCTGTCGGTCCAGCCTTTTTGAAATGAACGAGATCTCTGTGTCACTACTCCTGTCCACGGCAGTATGACGGCCAAATTCTGCGCTTGCTCGGTTGTCACTGGTGGCTTCCGTCAAGGAGACTGAGGACTACGAGAACTCTACCCGATCCAGAGATAGCCTGTGAAATCTAGGTCCGTCTAACACACAAGCGACTCGTGATGCCCCGAACTAGACGACGAATGAATACACAGGTCAGCCCTTCACCTGACACAGGTGCCTCCGTTGCGACACGGGCGCTGCTGGCAGGGGGGGGAGAGACAGTTTCTGATGTTCCTCCCCTTCACAGCCTCCTTGACAAGGTGCACCTCCCTGCTGTTCACCTGCAGCACTCCGATGCAGCCAACAAATCCGGTGGCCCCCCTGTGGTCACGCAGCCAGGACTGAGCTGGGAACCCCCCCAGGAAGATGGGTCCCAACTCCACCTATGGAACCAGGCAAACATGCAGTACTTGTGCAGGTGGAGTCTGAGTATTAAGGACAACTGCAGAACATTCTGTTGGCAGGGCAGAAGCTGTGGAGAGGAGAAGAGGTGTACCTGCAGCCCCGGGTGCGTGGGGGGGCTCTCGTGCCATCGCTCCATGCCACTGGTCATCTCTATTTCAGCTGTGCACCGTGGAATGCCCCCTCTGGCGGGCAGGGTGTACCTGCCAAGGAGAGACAGCAGAGACAGGATGACCTCTCTAAAGCCTGGGGTTTGCTAAGGGGGAATCCGAGGCGGGTGTACACTGGGTATCCGAGGCGGGTGGCAGGTCGCCACGGCACCGACGCACTAATGCCGCGTCATCCGGTGGGCGAACAGAGAAGCGACAATGTACAGGAGTCAGCTCTCTCTGCTTTCCCGAAATCCGCTGCCAGTGTCGGTGATTATTATAAACAATATTATTATGAGATTGCACAAACAGTCACATGCTGTTCTTCTTACGTTTAACTATTATTCTTATTTTATTATTCCCATGGTTTTCGAGCCCTTCCTTCTGCTACAGTTTTACACCTAGAAACTCAGCTCCCCCCCCCTCAGATGATCCGCCCATTAAGGTGAAGTGTGCCTGTATTTTTGATATTCCACCTGCATCCCTCTTTTTGTCATTTTTTCCCATAGACTTGTTTGGGGAAATTTTTCAAACTGCTCCCATTCAGTCAGTCTTCAGCATAAAATCTCAAAACTTGCAGACATGAAGACACTCAGTGTGCAGCTGAAAAGTATTCAATCAGCTTTCATTTATTTCTCCTCCCTCCCTTTGACTTCAGGTCTGTTTTTGGCACCTTTGTCCTCCTACATTTTTTCCACCTAGGAACTCCGCCTCTCAAATGCTCCACTCATTAAGAAGTGCGCTTTTACTTATTTTTCTTTGATATCCCAACCCACATCTCTCTTTTTCATCCTTTTTTCCAGAGAGTCAATCCTTTCTTTCCTAGGCTGAGCGTTAGTATCCCCTTAATTGCACAGGTTATGGTGTGCAATGAAGGACTGACGCTGCAGGCGCAGTCACATTTGCATTTTCTTGCGGAAATGCATTTCTCGTTACTTCTGCTGTTTTGCTGATACACTTCAAGGGGCGTCGCATGAGGCAGACAGGAGTCGATTCGATCAACAGAGGAGGAGATCGCTGACTCTCCGTGACAGAGAGATAAGCAGTGTAATCCTGTCTTGAGGCACTAATGGTGGCGTTTCACAGACCCACTAAATGCGGGAAACGAACATTTACTGTCAGTCGTCATCCCACACTTGCGATTGCCAATAGGTAGATAAATGAAAACAAACACCGAGTGAGTGTCAGCCTATGGAGAAAACACGTTCAGTGTCCGCAGGATGACTCATTTACAGACACACGGAGCGCATTCTCCCGCTTTTCCAGACCAGTCTTCAGAGGGAAGCAGAAGAGGAGGGAGCAGCTGCGACGACTGCAGGCCCCTCCTTAGACACCCACAACACAGACCCGCAGACACGGAGGCTGCTGCACTGAGCCTCACTGTCAGCACTGAAGCGCGACACACTGTAAACAAAACCAGCAGATGTGTGATATCCATCGATACAAATGCATAAAACCCACTGATCAACGTAACTCACTGATATCTGTATGTTTTCTTGTCCAGCTGACCGACTCGAACCAGAAGACAACGTGTTCTTGAAAGCCAAAGAACAATCTAGAACTGAGAAGGAGAAATGAAGACATGGCCAGTGGCCGTAAGGGAGGTCTGACCCAAACAGGCAGCTCATGATGTTCGTTTACGCTGAATCCAAACGTCCGAATGTCCTTCAGGATTCCAATTGCTCCCATTTTACAGGGATGTACATGTGTTTAAATCCAAACCACACAGAACATTCTAGGGAAACAAGAAGGCTGCATATGTCATCCACAGCCCTGAACATAAGCCATGATCGAAGCTTCCAACAAAACACTTTCCCTGGGTTTTAATGTCCCAGCATGCACTTTGGGTGAACACGATGCCTGGCACGGTGAGACATAGGGTCTAGGGCAGGAGTGACCGTGAGATCAGAAGGCTGATTCACTCGGAACGCGCGAAAAGGTTTTTTTTTTACGTCTCTTTTTTGGTGCTTTCAGTTTATGAAGAACTAAATCATTATACAATTACAAGACAATAATAAAAAATAATCAGAAAAATTCTGAGAATGTAAGTAGGTGTGAAAATTAACGGGAAACGAATATTTCAATTAGTATTAAATATGAAGAGGTGGGTGATTTTGCTATATCAATTTTATGAGTCAATGTTAAACAGAATCATGTCAAACATTCGCATTGTTATATTTTCATATTCTTTTCAAGAAATTTTTAATAATGTTTGACAGTGTAAATATGATTAACTTGAAAACAGACATACAGTAGAACTTCAAAATAACTTCTGTTGTTCAGTTAATTAAAAGTGGCGGAACGGACTGCAGCGGGCGCAGTAAGTGCAGAATAAAATATTCCTCTTTTGCTCAATCATAGAAGCATAGTCTTTCATTTGCTCGTGAAGTTTTATAGTATCCAGAGGTGGACGGGCACAAATCAGACCGGGCTGCCAGCGCGGAGTAGCACGCCTTCGGAGCTCACGTAAAAACATTAACGCGGTTGCTGTATAACGCTACATTAAACCGCAATCCGGACCCATAAAGCAGCTTGAGAGCAGAGATGGAGATCGGCAGCTTTTATGATGTCCGGGCATTTGGAGTAGCGTCGTCCCGCACTACAACGCTACTTAATTCATATTATATTTACAATTTTATAACAAACATGCGGTTCGCTTTGTAAAGATTTTTCCTTGTTAGAAACTAATACAAATATCCATTTTTATTAACCTAAGAAACCTTTTAGACCGATTGCAGGTGACAGTTATAAAATCGTACAGGAATTCATGATGGTCCATCACCATCACTTTCACTAAACACATTTCAGTGCAGAAACGTAACCTGGGGGAAGATTTGCATGAGAAACTATCGTTCTATAGTATTGCAGGGTTGCCAGTGAGATGTTAATTTCAAAACAAGTCTGCACACACATGCACGGATTTTTACATGTATGTAAGAGTTTTATTACCTAGTAAATAGTCTGTAGGGTTTGCAAACTCCCCCAACGCTAACTTTAGGTTTATAATAGAATAATATCTATAGATTTGCCGTGAGATTTCTTGGTGAGCGTGACAGTCAGAAAACGTGAGTATGACGCCCTATGGGTGAGAGTTGGCAACCCTGAGCTTGTGAAGCCATTCTATTACACGCCACTAAACAGACTCCACAGGGATTGTCTTTATCTTGCGGTGTTATGATTTAAAGATTACATACGCTGGACATTTTTAGATCGCTTCGTCACCTTACTGTTAAGGTCAATGATGTGTAATTAAGAGGCGGCACTTTTTACCGTAAAACTCCATAATCAGCCACCAGTGCTGAACGGACGTTTTGGCGGTACATTGGGGCTTTGCTTTCAGAAATATTAACAGTAATCATAAATGCATATGCTTTAGAAATAAATCACTAAATCTGATTACAGCTGACATTTCAATTACCCTGTAGGATGTCGATTACAGGTAACACAGCGACATTTACGCCCATCATAAAGGGAAAGCTCAAACTAACATTCATTAATGCAAATCAATATAACCACTGAAGACTGAGCAGAATCGAGGAGAAGGTAGCAGATCAGTGCATCTGACTGTGTGGCTGTGGTTACGGACACAACAGCATCCATCTTTCCATCTACCCATCTACCCACTGGACTGTACTACACACAGTAACAACTTAAAAATGCATTTACATTTTTATTGACGTAGCCGGTGGTTTTATCCAAAGCTACATACCTCCCCCCTCCCCCCCACCACCTTCCAATCACAAGCACAGCAGAAGTTTTAGCAAAATAATACTTAGGTCCTAAGAAAATGTCTAATGGTCCGCCTCCTCGTACGAACGCAGCTGTATATTTCCTCGCCACACGCTCCAAACCCGACTGAGTTTCAGGGCCCTCAGCCTCCTGTGTAAGTGACCCATATAACTCACAAAATGAGAACAATCATTGGGTCCAGCTCTTCCTTAACTTTCAGGGGGACCAAAAAAAAAAACATATAAATCCAATTTTCCCCAAATACAAGGTCGAAAATGAAGATTATCAACAACCCCTTCGAGGCAGGTCATCCAGGCAAACAGAAAACAGCAGCACCGAACATGGGAAGCAGAAATATGATTACAGGGAATGTGGAAGGCCCCCCCCCCCGATGGTGGTCAGCATGAATGTCCGCTTTGAGTGGGGCTCACGACTCAGGCCTGAGGCGGAAACAGAATCATTATCCCTGAGCTACGACATGAGTGCAAGCTGGAGGAACTGTGGGGTTTTTATAAACAGGAGCCACCAGGTGCCTGATGTCATTGGACGCCTTTATGAAGAAGCCCGTGTCATTGGATGCCTTCATGCAGGTGCCGGTGTCACTGGACGCCTTCATACACTTGCCGGTGCCGTTGGACGCCTTTGTGAAGGAGTCAATGTCATTGGACGCCTTCATGCAGGTGCCAGTGTCATTGGACGCCTTCATGCAGGTGACGGTATCATTGGACACTTTTGTGAAGGAGCCGGTGTCATTGGATGCCTTCATGCAAGTGGCGGTGTCATTGGACACTTTTGTGAAGGAGTTGGTATCATTAGACGCCTTTGTGAAGGTACTTATGTCATTGGACGCTTTCAGGCAGGTGCCCGTTATTACTGCACATCTTATAATTTACAGACTGCGTTTGACATAATAACGTAAATGACAATGACCCTACTTCCCTACATCTTGGTTACACTTGTTAGTCGGTTACGCAGCAGGGCCTGGCATGAGCTGCCTCCCATTTGCACTTACGACAAACTCTAATATTAGCATAGTGATGTTTGCACACAATGCAATGCCAAACAGAACAGGCTTCATAAATATTCCAGGAGCCCCGTTTTGAAAGCAAAACTATAAAATGAGGAAATCTCATAGCTGAGCATGACCCAAACACACGACTTGACTGCCAAGTCTTATTCCCCGAAAGCAGGTGAGCTCTCGCAGGATCCTTCCAGAAACCATCCCCTCTAGCAGACTCCCCCATGGCCATCCCTGTGCTATTTTAACCCCACTAATGCTGTCCTGACTCCACTGTCACTCATCTACAGGGATCTCTGCCGGAATCACCAGCATGGAGCCTTCTACTGAGCTCCCATAAGCCCCTGCTCCCCAGACTCATTTACATAGGCCCCATCCCTACTAGGAATGCCGGCAAACAGGATAACTCTGTCTTGTAGAGTCCAGTTGTATGATTCACAGAGATACATATGAGATGCAGAGCAGTGCAAAACAATCGCAGCTGCGATTAGATGCCGGGTCTGTAGATGTCTGGACCAGAAGTGCAGCACTCTGGTATCTGGTCTTTTTGGAATGTTCTGGAATTGAGACGCACGGCATCTAAACGGCACAGGAATGCACTTTAAATGCACGTTTTTGTGTCGCCCACTTTCATCAGGTGGGTATTTTGAAGGAGGGCAATTAAATTATTTAGTAGCAATCATGGCGCTGCCATTCTGTGGGCAGTCCTGAATGACTGACATTTACATAATAAAATGTAAGAGAGCAGTGATTTTTCCGTGCGATGCAGCAGCGTTAATGGGCCACGCTGCGCACGTCCAGCGTGAGGGGGGCCTGTGACAGGCCCGCAGAGCCCCACCCCCACCATGGCGGCTCGTCCACCAAGTCGGCAGCAGATGGCAGTGACGGCGTGCGCGGAGATTGCTCCTGGTCAAGCCGGTAGGTGCGGCCACTGGCCCCAAACCCGGAAGCTTCCGTCCCGTCCCAATCCTGTCTGCTCAGCCACCAGGATCCAGCCAAGAACACGAGGAAGGAAAAAAAAAACAGCCAAACGCCATACATGTAATCAGAAATATGTCTGCAGGCAGATGTTTCTGGAACTCAGCTTGTGGGGGGGGGGGGAATTGGGTCCAGCCAAAAAGAAGGAAAATGGGTCAGATATTTCAAGCAGGTGGGAATGAATTAATTCCCCCCCCCCCCCCCCCCTCCCCCCCCCCGCCCCCCCCCTGTTTTTTTCTTCCTGGCCCCGAGGGACAGCCCCCCCCCTTCCACTCTTATGAGGAA
>JAODKE010000068.1:1436267-1448310 GCA_026779605.1 Mormyrus hasselquistii
CTGTTCACTGCCGATGGTTTTTGGAAGAGCGCTGTTCACTGGCAATGTTTTTGGAAGAGCGCTGTTCACTGGCTATGGGTTTTGGAAGAGCGCTGTTCACTGCCGATGGTTTTTGGAAGAGCGCTGTTCACTGGCAATGTTTTTGGAAGAGCGCTGTTCACTGGCTATGATTTTTGGAAGAACGCTGTTCACCAGCAATTTGCAGAGAAACTCTGCAACATAGCTCAGCAACTCGAGTAGCTCTCAGAAAAAATGTCTCAGAGTCACTGTTTATCCAGAGTCTATAAGAAGGATAAAGAGCATTAAAAACCTTACATGAGAAAAACACGCAGACTTTAAAGCTGTGTAATCAGAGTGGTCGGGAGAAGCAGGTTCATTTGAAGGTGTTTTGAGCATCACCCACACAGATGTGACAGACAAATAGCAGAAAAACATCACTCTGCTTTTCCCCATAGACTGCCGTTATGTACCTGACCTTATTAATCACTTTCATTTGCAAGCTGAGGCACAGATGCTGACTCATCCATACAGCTGGGTGGGTCACCATGACGACCACAGCCGAATCTCTGAGGGGTTTTGCCCAGCAACCAACAGCTCACAGGCCGGGTATCAGCCCAGCGCACACCCTAGCAAAGTTTCAGGTTTTACAGTCATGAGTTTTGAGGACTTGAATGAAACTGTCATACCACAGTTGTGGAGGTGGGGAGATGCAGACCACAAAGGCAGCAAGGAACATAAGTGGAATATTAACAATCGGGCGGGGGGCTCACCCGTTGTTCAGTGACCTGATGGCTTGGGGTGAGATTTTGGCTGGGATGGAGAGGGATCATGGGTATCGACAGGCAGCCAATGAGCTGCAAGCATAACTTTCTAGGGCAGTGAGCGACTGTGACTGGGTTAGCATGAGCACATAGCAAAGGAAAGACGGAGAGACGAGGAAGGAGGAAGCGGAATGGAGTAAACCTTTCACATTGTCTCCTCAACATCCCACATCCACCTGGTCAAATGAGGTCCAACATGTCTGGGTTGAAAAATTACAAACAAGCTGAGCAGAATGCAAGCATTTAGAGAAGGGGGCATGCAGAGGGTCCACCAGGTAACCAAGGAGACGAGAAGGGGGAATGCTATTAGGGTCTCCAGTGATTCTGGAGAGGGCAGGAGAGAGCTGGCAGGCCTGAAGGTGTGCCACAGACACAGTGAAGAGCACCAGGTTAACCGTCCTCTGCTTATGCCGGCTTAAACCAGATTGGAGCAGATAAATGGTTTCTAATGAACGATTACCATAAAAATCCATTACAATCAAGCAGCTTACATGGACGTCAAGTAATGCTGTGAGCGATGTCACCATCGGGCCCCCGAGCAGGGCCCCTAACCCCCGACTGCTCCGGGGACTGTCTGACCTTGCTTTCCCAAAAGAATGTGCTTTGTATAAAAGTGGCTCCTAAATTAATAAAATACAAATATATACATGCTAACATCCATTTTCCTAGAGAGCCAGAGACATTCACGTGTGTCGCTGTATGATCTGGTAGGGTCACTGCAGTCCCCTGCGGATGTCGGGTCACAGCCGCTTTGGATCAACCTGCCACTGGAGTCGGATCACAATTGTCTCCCTGCATGAAGGAGTGACTGTGTCATTCTCACACCACTGCACCGCCTCCGGGTGGGAATTAACCCGCTGGATCCCACCCCCCCCGGCCATCTCCACACTGAATGGAATACAGAACGCCCCCCCACCCGTCTCAGCCCGATACTGCCCCTTTTGTTCTGCCCCCCCACCAGCCGTGAGCCTCTGCCCTCCACCTCCTGTATTTTACAAAAAATTACTGTAATTCAGCCGCAGTAATTGAGTTGCCTAATTCTATTGGCCTGGGTTTGTGTAGGAGGTTGGGATGGGGGTGTGTCAGAGTGGGGGGGGCATCTCAGATGGATGTGGTGATGACTTTGAGTTTCACCGCGTAATACATTATAATTACAGCCCTTCCGACAGATTCTGCCTCTCTGTCTCTGTCTCTGTCTCTCTCTCTCTCTCTCACACACACACACACACACACACAAACATTCACACGCAGGTTTGTAATTATACCTTTGTGGGGACTCTCCATTCACTTCTATGGGGAAAGCACTAATCCTAGCATGATGACTTGAACCCCTACCCAGCCCTAACCTTACCCACAAGTAACCAAACAAAATACAAGACTTTTGGCATTTTTAGTTTTTGGTTGCAGTCACAGATATTTTATCATACTGAGCTTACCCTTGTCCCCACAAGGTAAAAATGTACAAGTTTTTATTATGCTGTGGGGAACTGGTCCTTACAATCTAGCAGTTACGAAAGCACATGCAGGCTCACACACACTCACTCACTTGCAGTTTTAATAAGCGAGGGTCAGTTTTGATGTCACCAGATCCAATCTAATCATACCTCACCCCTGGCTGATATTATCTCTCTGTGTTACCCTGTGGAGGAACTCCGGCGTAACAGAAGAATCAGTCAACTTTATAAAGCTTCCGAATGTCCCGATGAAGATGAGCTGAGCCTGCAGTGACCCGGGCGATAAATTACACGTGTGGGAGGACAAATAAATCACTCCGCTGTTTATAGATTTACTTACAGAAGCACTGAAGGTCACTCAGTGCCATAAATACCTCGATCTGACACCCGAATGTCAATACTGGCAGCGTATATGAGTATGAGCTATTCTTGATTAATTTAAGGAGAATTAGCTGGGGCAAAGAGCAGTAACTTCTTAATGACTGACCGTGATTGCGGTTCTTCTATGAAGCCTCTCTGAACTGAACAGGGCGGTTCTGTTTAAAGGGGCGGCGGCTAATATTTCATCATTAAAGCATCTCCACCTCTCATGGCGGCTGCGCTCTGTCACCTTGGCCTCATTGGCCCCACAGAGCTGCCCTGATTGATCCGTTTCTGCTTCAGTGGTGTGGTAGAAGCAGCACGCTGCTGGCCGGTGGCAAATTAGGAGCATCAATCTAATTAGGGGCAGAAATTAACAGCAAGACAAACCAAGTCCGCCATGCTGCTTTAAAGGCAGGCCTGTTCCCCAACACAGGGTGTGGATAGGAGACACTCTGAGGAGACGTTTTGGGAGATATTGTAGTGATGTTACAGAAAGACACCTTCAATTCGGTGATAATATGGCATCTTTACTGTAGTACTAAATTTTGGTTCAAGGTTCAGAATTGAGATGTCTAGTCAGCCCTCAAACAGCACTGAGTTATTATTTTACTGAATATGAGTGTCTGTGGCGGAGGGGCCGCTAAAGACTTTGGGCCCCATAAAAGCACATCACACCGGGCCCCCAACCCCCTGAGGACCCCTTGGAATCACCCTCACCCCCCCCCCCCCCAGTATGGCACCCCTGGAGCACATGATCGGCATCATGGACAACATCGTGAAGAGTTTCTTGGCGTTCTACGTGAAGCATCTTCACGCGATTGTCTAGATCCTTAAGACAGCCGCCATCTTGATTTCCAAAACCACTCCCCAGCTGCCCTCCGCCACGGCACCGGTATGGCGCTGGTTCTGTAGGCCATCTCACCTGGTACCCTCAGCCCATGCCCTTTACGTGTAGCTCGTCGAAATGGGACCTGAACGCTAGGTTTGAGATGAGCTACTTCTCAGAGCTGAACACGCACATGTTGGGATCAGGGGCCACAAGGCCACGGGCTGCATGCCTCGTAAAGTCTGACGCTCTGAATGTCGCTTTCAGCTTTATAATCGTGAACATCCATCAGCTGATTCACACTTCCCACCTACGGCTACTTCCAGGACTTAATTATTACCACTATTTTATTCACAATAATACTGTTTACTATTTATTTATTACTAACAAAACAAACTGCAGAACCAGCACGTCCAGTGTGTCTACATGCTCAGACCTAAATCTAAATGACAGACTGTTTGTTTTCTTACAGCTGATAAAATATTATAATCTGCTTTTGTGATTTCCTCCCCGAGGTGATAAATAATGCATTTTGCAAAATAAAAAGACCAAAGGCGAAAAGAACATTTAAAAAGCGGTTGTGTTTAATCCCACAGTTAGCCGTCTTAAAGGATCTCAGACAAACTGATCAAAAGAAGTGAAAGAAATTAAATGATAATCTTCCACTTCTATCCCATTTACTCCTCGCCACAGGGACCTTAAAGAAGTCGAGCTTAAAGGTAATACTGAGGGACAGGCTTGATCAAACACTGTGTACTGATGTCAGAATGTCGAGGCTAGTGTATGATCCAGTGTTAAATATGCTGGGAACCATTTCCATGCAGGCATGTGGATAAATTATAGTTATAAATATTCAGAATTTCTCAGACAGGCTACTAGCTCTGCGAATCAACCTTTTTCTGAAAAAAAGAAAACTCTGGGATTATGTATAAACATCATTAAAGTGTAACAGAGCACACAAGCGGAGAAGGCGTTGGTCGTCGCTGAAGTGGCGGCCACCTGGAAGTGCAGGTGCCCAGATGGGCGTGAATGAGAACCTGAACACAACAATAGTGCTGAAAGAGGGCTTCAAAGCGGGAATGAATGCCGGTCTGAACATGGGTCTGAACACAGGCCTGAACGAGAGACTGAACAAAGCCCTGAACACCAGACTGAATTTGGGTCTAAACGTGGGCCTGAGCACCGGAACTGAATGTGGGTCTAAATGTGGGCCTGAGCACTGGAACTGAATGTGGGTCTAAATGTGGGCCTGAGCACCGGAACTGAATGTGGGTCTAAATGTGGGCCTGAGCACCGGAACTGAATGTGGCCCCCCATGACGGAGGAGGCAAAAAGGAAGGGGCGAGGGGGAAGAGAGATTAATTAGGTAGGTAAAAAGGGAAAATCTTTTTTTTTGGGAAAATCCCAAATCACACCCCCCACACCAGGAAGAAGCTGTTACGCCTGTCACATGAATCTCTGCCCCTTTTCAGCTGATCTCTGGAGGACTCACAATGCTGTTTGCCTCGTTACAGAAAATGTTCTTTGGCAGCTCTTGGGGATGGAAGCCATGGTGAAATATATCCTGAGGGCTGGACCCCCCAGGGACCGCCCTGCATCGTCAGACCTGAGAGAGTAATGACTCGGACTAAAGGCAGCAGCAGAGCGAGGAAAAAAAGAACAGGAATGATGAGAATGAGAAAGCGTGTGCCGCTTAGGTTCTGTGGCGCGGTAAGACCTCGAAGAATCCAGCTCTACCCCTGCCTGGGAATAGGAGAGATCGATTATGCGCTACAACAGGGAAAATGACATTAATCTCTGTGTCACTCAACAGCAAAGAGATCAGGTGTCCTAATGGTCAGACTCGATCGCCATCTGAGGGCTTAAAAAACAAACACATAGATCAGTTGTTGGTAAAGTGAAGCATTAGTGGTCGTTCTAATGAAGAGTGAAAGGTGAGATTAGGAAAACCAAAGTGACTTTTGCACGCGCCACCACGGTCGACCTGTGGCGGGGGGGAATTGGGATTGAGGCCCATGTCTCTCGCTCGATTCTGATCTATCACCTGCTGTGGATGTGTGTGGGGGGGTGTTACCCATTATCCGGGGGGCGAGTTGCAGCGGGAGCTGCCGGGCCGTGTCGATACAGACCCCCCGTGCAGACAGGGTGAGGTATCACACTCATTCACATCCCGATCGCAGACAGGCCCAAAGAAGCTGGGGGCAAGATACCGCCCCCCCCCCCCCCCTTTAATCTCTGTAAGCAAACATCAGCCACAAGCAGATTGCCTGGCTGTCCCGTAAGCGTGTGAAACATGCAGTTTACAGGAGATGCTCCACAGCCTAATTCCCCATGTCCTGAAAAAATGGAGCAAACCATTTAGGAGTGAAATGGGCCTGGAGGTCCATTATCCCACCTAAGTGAGGGGGGGGGCATGACCACAGGATACAGGGGCAATTTGCCATCCCTCACCTGGCTGAGGTGCTCCTGCATCTCAGGTTAAAGAGGCTTCACCACGATCACCTCAGGCCACATCTTCACCGCGTCTGATGTTAAGTGGCTAACCCTGTGCTCACACTCCAAGCTTCACTTCTATGTATGTGTCCGTGTAATTGTGCCTCAAAGGTGTGTGAAAACTAACACACCACTGGACTCGTATTCATGCAAACGGCAAATAAAGCTTCATTCCCTTAAGACAAGGGCCTTTATGGGACCTGCTGCTTCCAGACTCCTAAAGACAGATGTATTAATACAGAGATCGGGTCTGAAAGATAAGAGTAATGCGGTAAAATCAGAGGCCTGAGCCGCTCTGTAGCGGATGGGGTTTATACGTGGGTCTCAGAGTGGGGGCCGAGGCCGTCCCACCTATAGGCACCCATCCTGCCTACGCAGGTGCCCTCCATCAGGCACGGCTGGGAGATGCACTCCGCAGTGTCAATTTCACAGTGACTTCCCACAAATCCTGAAAGATAGATGAGCTGGTTATGGATCAGCGAGTCCCAGTACATCCAGAAACATCACGATCAATGATGCCAGAGGCCCCAGAGAATGGCCCCGTAATGGAAACCCCCCCCCCCACCCACCCCGCAAACACACCCCTACAATAGATGCACGTTGTAGCTTCCTGCATCACTGTCACGCCGAATGGCGGAATAAAGGGATGGGAATTCTGGCCCGTTCATCACTCACTACTGGAGGACTCCTGTGTCCAACCACCCCCACCAGGGTGCCTTAAAATATGCCAGAAAATGGGCCACGAGCAACAAACATTTTGTCAGCTACACTTTCAGGTCACGCTGATGTTAATGTGATCAGGCAATCAGCCGGTCAGCCACACTTTCAGGTCACGCTGGTGTAAATGTGATGGTATAAATGTGTCAGTCACAGGTCAAAAGGTGCGCAGCCATTGGGTGTCTCTCAATATGCATACTTGACTGTACTTGTGTTCTCATGTACCCGTTACATCATCTTCCATTGCTGAAGACCAGTTCCAATACTCAAGAGTACTGTACAAGTACACAGGATGGTAAAAAAAACCCCATATTGTTCCTGCCATGCCCTAAATATCAAGGATACATAAGTTGCATCCTCGCTAAACAAGACCAATCCTATGATTCATTGACCCCAAGTTCGGTCTTGTAAGTTAGCTGGACCAGTCTTGCCAAGACCACAAGTACAATCTTTGAGTACTGAGAAACACCCCTTGACTTTTGACCCACACACAGTGGTGTTCAGGACCCTGATTGATGATGTCATATAAACTGAAATTTATCCTTGGATGATCTCATATCATGCGTTAAAAGTTAATCGTCATGAACTGCTAGATTTATTATTAGAAAACTTCTGGCAGTAGGATATGTATTGGTGCTGAGCGGAATAATCAACATTACACTGTGCTGGGAAGTGAACATTTTTTGCAGAGATCAGTTTAATAAAATTTCATTATGCCTGGGGGAGTGGTGGGGGGGGACACTAAAAGGTGCAGGAGACAGGATCCACGCCACGCCAGGGTCAGTGGAGATGACACTGCAGCTCCCCGCGACACAAACCACCCGACCACAAGGGGGAATCTGACGGCCAGGCAGCCCAGGGACAGTGGGGATGCCTGGGTGTGGCTTCCCTCACTGGACAAAGCCAAGCACTGCGTTTCTGAGCCTCCCTTACTCACTGCATCTTTATGGTAATGTGTATCGCTCCCCAGGCTATTACTTCACTGTTTGTTAGTAACTTTGGTAAGCGTACGATGCACGTGCTCAAACACTGCAGAGAGGCAGTATAAATTCAATTAGCCAAGTGTGAAACATCAGGCAAACTGCAAATTGATGTAAAATGCAGCCGATCTCAGATTCAGCCCAATCTCTTACAAGCATTTTTTTTTTTTTTTCATTTTTAATGAGCTACTTACTAGATTTACAGTTTGTGTAATTTCCCTTCTTTCACATGCCTGCCTGCAGTCTTTGGGGCCCTGCATTAATACTTTAATCACCAGCTAATGGACAGGCAGCCTGGGGGGCACTAGCCCCCAAAACACACTCTGCATGGGGGACAAGACAGAGTGGGAGAGAAAGCGAGAGAGAGTGAGAGAGAGAGACAACTGCAGGAGGAAAGAGAGCTGCAGGGGGAGAGAGAGAGCTGCAGTAGGAGAGAGAGAGCTGCAGGGGGAGAGAGAGAGCTACAGTAGGAGAGATAGCTGCAAGAAGAGAGAGAGCTGCAGGGGGAGAGAGAGCTACAGCGGGAGAGAGAGAGCTGCAGGGGGAGAGAGAGCTACAGCAGGAGAGATAGCTGCAAGAAGAGAGAGAGCTGCAGGGGGAGAGAGAACTGCAGAGGGAGAGAGAGCCACAGGGAGAGTTTGCAGGAATTTTTAAAATGATTATGTGAGGCGCCTGCTGCAGAAAGTCCTTCTTCCTAAACGGCAGTAAACAGGATTAAAAAAAAAAAAAAACTAAGAGCTTTTGTTGCTCCCTCAGGTGAGAGAGAAGCTAATCAGAAGGAACCTGTCTAAGCCAGTGACTCAAGCAGGCATGGCAGGACGGCAGCAATGTGATTTCAGGACAAGCTAAATAAAAATGGCTTCCCAGGGAGACAGAAATGGGATGAGGAAGGGGGCTCTGGCTGAAGCTGTTACTGCATGCATTAGCGGGAAAGGCCACGCTGAAGCCAGCTCAGCTTCGCAACCCCTTCCGGAAATAAATGGACGTGCGCAGAGCAGGGAGAAGGAGGATCAGGCCGCAGACGCAGCTCAGGTCACATGACGGTATCAGGGGGTGGGACGGCTGACATAAATGCATCCTCATGAGTCCCCCCCCCCCCACCCTCTCAGTGACTGTGGGCAAGTCTGCCTGAGCATCCACAGCATTCCTGCGGAGCACATCACACCATCGCCACTGTGTCACCTGACATGTCTATGGGCCACATGACCCTGAAGTCCAACTGGTCACCACCGTTACCCAGAGTGACAGCTGGGAAACTTCCTTCCCGAAGGACAGGGGGTGTGGCTTCTTGCTACAGCTCGGCTTGTGGATTGCTGGCCATCATAGCAACAAGACAAAATACAAAATGTAAAAATACACCTTTAAACAGGGCTCTTTACCTAAAGGGGCAGCCATTGCAGTCACGTGACCCGGTGGCATAGGAAGTGGACAACCCTGTCACCATATAAACGCGGCAGCTGTGAGTTAATCACGCGGCTCACTGTCCAGCTCCTCTCAGCAGTCACCAGGAAAACCATGACAACAGCAGCTCTGCAACTAATTAAAGACACTCAATTAGGTAACACCACAATGGTTTCACCAATTTTGGGGCATTTAATGTCCCATGTTCAGTCTGCCAAATAAAAAAAAAGAGGAAAAGAAATCAGCCAGCCCACTTGACTGTGAATTATAGTGAAAGAAAAAGCCAAGAGCACTGGCGTCACATGATGCAGAAAAAGTGTCATGAGACCTTGGGTGGCAGACCAGTCACATGAGAGTGACACGCTAACAGGATACTCAGCTCTGGAACGTTCCACGTTGCACACTGATGGCTCAATCTGATCATCTGTGCTTCCGAAACAACCCGGAGTGTCCAGGTGTTTTTAAATGTCAAAATTTCCCTACACCGATTTAGTTGCACATTAATTAACGCAAGATATTGCTAAGGATTAAAGAAAAAAACTAATGAAGGATGGGAATGTTAACAATGCCTGCCAAACATGCCACGCCCCCCCCCCCCCCCCCCCCCCCCCCCCGCCCCTCTTCCCCCCCCCCCCCCCCCCCCCTTCCCCTGGTGCGGCTGGCTATCATGCAACGAGGAGAAAAGCGCCACATAAAGGAAGGACGTGCGGGCATAAGGACCAGGCTAACATATGCCAACAAGGACACAGATCAGCCAATGAGGTCCTCAGGGAGACCACAGGACAACGGTATAAGAGCTAAACCTTAATGCACATAAGGGGAGACCTGCATGAGTGTGTGGAAGAATCTGAAAGAATCTCCCTGAGGCAGGGCTGACTGCATGCCACGGGACAGTTAAAAACGAACAGCACACAGCCTCCCGAGCTTTTAACTTCTCCACTTTGATACGGAGACCCCAGCACAGTGAGCTGCTGTGGGGTTTTGATTCATGACCCCACGGCTGATCTGTCTGCAGTCTCTGCTGAGGCATGGTCATTTCTGCGGTTTAATATTCAATATGCCGATTGATGACATGTACGATTCACCGGCCCATACATAAAAAAGACCGATGTAATGTGTCCGGGGCTGTTGCTACGAGGTATTAAAATTATAGCAGCGGGACTGATTGTTTTGTGGAAAAGCTTCCAGCCATTAATCACTCCTCAAGAGCGCTTCCTGTAGACTGCCTCCTCATCCTCAGTCTGTGTGGTGGAGCAGTGTAATCCTCTACAGGAGACACATTACATATCCTGGGTTAAGGGTTTGTTTTGAGTGGCTTTGGTGGTAACACTTCCGTAACAGACCCTCGATGGACCTTTTAGTGGTCACTGTAGGACTGCTAAGATACAGTCAGGTGAAACCTTGAAGAATGAACAAGGTCTTGTACTTATAAGCAAAGAAAGTAAACAAGCCTAGTACTTGTAAACAAACAATGCCAACAGGCCTTGAATTTGTAAACAAGGTAAACATGCTTTGATATATATATATATACAAACAAGGTAAACAGGCCTTCTATGTGTAAACAAACAAGGTAAATAGGCCTTGTTATAAACATACAACGTAAGCAGGGCGTCTACTTGTAAACAAACAAGATAAATAAGTACATGTGTATGTAAACAAGGAAAACAAGCTTCATTATAAACAAACAGGCCTTGTACTTGTAAAAAAAAAGTATATAGGCCTTGTATTTGTAAATAAGGTAAACAAGCCTTCTTATAAACAAACAAAGTAAATAGCGACCTAGGGCCTGTTGAAAGTGGGGTTACTGGCTTATCGGGGTAACTTGTTGGATTTAAGGTACCACAGTTTAAACTGACTTCATATTTGCCCACTTACATTTTGCCCAGACTACCTTAAATACAATACGTTACTCCGATAAGCCAGTAACCCTGCTTTGTAGTACAGACCACAGGTCTTGTACTTGTAAACAAACAAGCTAAACAGGCTCTGTACTTCTCAGTTAGCTGGATAACTATGAAATGTGAAATCTGTCCAATAGGAAGAGAGGTAAGTGACATTCCTATTTGGCAGTCCTAACATTGGGCTTAAGCTATCTGGTTAATGAAGAAATCATGTCTTGTGGAATACCTCCCCAGGCTGGTAATCACATGGCACCGATCCCTCTGTTCACCAGTCACGGTCTCACTGAGAGACGAGGAATCGAGATGCTGACCAGAGAAAAACCACCAGAGTGCGAACACGGGCTGCCTGGTACCACCAACTCCGAGCCGCCCCAGAGATCCCATGGGGTTCAAAGCCACAGTAACATGCGGCTCATTCTACAAGAGCATCTCTGAGCGTGGCGAGAGGCCCTGACCCTGGTCCCAGAGGGAGGGGGGTTCTCAGCCTGGAGGAGGAGGAACAGGGGGCCCTGTCACCCCCACATCATCAACCAGGCATGGATGAAAACGGTACTGAAAGTAAGGAAGCCTAGGAATCAAGAAACAGGAAGTGGGATAGTCGGCAGGATGCTAAACGCTAAGAGCGACTGCAGCAGATCCCATAGCCGGAGTGGGATCCATGATAGCAAGTCCATACCTGGGGATTTTGATGCTAAACACCAGGTAACATGAACACTAACATCAAATCAACACTCTTATTGATTAGTAAGGCAGTAACATCATTTATTTTAATTCATCATTTAATATTTCAGTGTTTCTATTTAAAGTCATTTCCACGGTGTTTAACTGTGTTTTTTTTTTTTTTTTTTTTAAATCAGGGGCAGCATGTGGCTCAGTGGGCTAAGCTTCTGTGTTTGTAATCAGAAGGTCACCAGCCTCAGCACGTCTGTGGGTCCTTGAGCAAGGCCCTTGACCCCCAGCTCCCTGGGCGCCCAAACAGGTGGCTGCCCTTCGCAGACAGCTTACTCTACAAAAGGCGTAACACAGACTTCCCCCACGGGGATCAATAAAGTTGTGATTATTATTATTATTCTTCATTTGCGTGACT
>JAODKE010000068.1:1471271-1481605 GCA_026779605.1 Mormyrus hasselquistii
TTAGTATGCAGGTCCTATACCCGCTCTCCGTAGTTACCTACAGTTAGTATGCAGGTCCTATACCCGCTGTCTGTAGTTACCTACAGTTAGTATGCAGGTCCTATACCTGCTCTCCGTAGTTACCTACAGTTAGTATGCAGGTCTTATACCCGCTGTCCGTAGTTACCTACAGTTAGTATGAAGGTCCTATACCCGCTCTCCGTAGTTACCTACAGTTAGAATGCAGGCCCGATACCCACTCTCTTTAGCTATAAAAATTCATAAATACTGTCAAAACTCATAACAGTTTGCTAGACTGAACAATAACATAAGACGTCTATTTTTTATACCAACTTCTGAATAGCAGTACTGTACTGTACACTTTGCCTGTCATATTATTTTGTCATTTCCTATCTAGATTTTTTATGCAATATACAAACCATTTGAATTATGCTCCTGTATATACAAATTTACTACTGTACGCACCGGGAGCACAACATTGTGGGCTCATTTGTTTAATTAAAAATTAATGGCATTGATGTTTAAAAGTTACTGCAAGAAACGCGAGATTCCACAGTGACAATGACAGCTGACCTGTAAGACAAAGATACACGGCGTACCAAAGTCAAGACTTTTAAGCATTAAAGATATAGTATGTACTTACACACTTGCACTAACAAATATTGTGCCAGTAATATTTATATATAATTTTATGTGATCCGAATCATTTTCAGTATTATTTTGCTTACGCGTCATCTGTGAGTTCCTGCTATCTTTCGGTAAGCTCCAAAGATATTCCTGTTTTAATTGTTCTCAGCCAACTAGCGAATAACCGAAACCGTGAATGTCAAACTGAAGGGGTGAAAGGGTTACTGTATTTTATATTTCGGTATATTTGGGGGGCGTTCAGTCAGGGAAGTGGCCCAGCATCCTTATGTTTGGACAATTTTTTGTTTGGACCATTTATTGATAAACTCACGCACACATACTCACCGCCCTCCTGCCATATTACCTCATGCGTCGCACTGCAGAACAGCACCCTGCAAAGGTATCGATAGAAATTACAGCACATGCTGCTTCATTCAAAGGACGATCTGTGATTTCAGGTGCCATCTGCTCTCAGATGAGCGACCCCCCCCCAGCATCTGGGAACTGCTCAGTTATAGTAATTTGATTCATGAGTATGGGATTCTGGGTAAGTAACACTTAAGGTGAGCCTCTCACAACGCCACAGTTTGGCCCGAGCCTTGGAACAATCCTATTTTAACTGGTCAGGTGACCCTGTCTGCACTGCAGCCTTCTGGGAACTGTAGTATGTGAATAACAGGCGTGTAAAGAGGAGGGTATGTTCACCCAGAGGGAGGCAGAACACTGTCTTTGTGCAGGACAATGTTCAGTTTCACTCTTCTACCTAATGAACATGAAGCCTGACAAGGAAGCAGGCGGTACGAGGGAAGCATGGGACACCAGAGCGGGGACACGTGTTCCTCACAGGGCTCTTACTGCATGTAGCAGATTTCGAGAAAAATTACGGGATTGTCAAAGTCAGCAGTGATACAGTGACATTGGGGACATCAGGGGGCCACACAGAGCACTGGCAGTAGGAGCTCAGACACAGACTCCCCCGGTTGAGGAGCGTGACACAGAAACTCAGGTGCCGTTAATTTGCGTTCAGTTCCGCAGGACGGTGGGTTGCAGCGACGCTGGCCAGGCGTGAGTGTGATGCACTAATGAAGCCGCGCTAATGGATATGCTTACATGAACTCCAAAAGGCACTAGAGTAATAATTCACATGCAAATGAGGAGGTTTTTGGCCCAGGATCTTCAGGAAATGAAAGGAGGAGTGATCACTCATAAGGGGCAGGCAGAGTCACCTGCTTCGAAGATTAAAGCTCTTGGCCATCGGCTACAGCTGTTTACATGATGGGCTCCTTGGACCGTCCATGACAAGCTGGACCCTCGACCTGCCCAGGAAGGTACAGTGAGGAGCCGTGAGCTCCAAACCAGGCCTCCCGCTCGACCTCCTGCATCTTCAATTCGGACTGATGATCCCTCCCTGTCATTCCGGGGCCCTCAAAAATGGCAGTAAGGATGCCCAGGGACAGGAGAGGAAAGTCAGTCATACTTTACTGCTAATCAGGGAAGGAAGGCCGGAAGCCAGCAGGAGGTCGCCCATCACTCGCTCACATCACTCGCTCCGAGATTAAGACTGATTCCTGCTCCCCTGACTATGAATTCTGTTCCTGGCCCTAATTACAAACAGACCAACACAAAGTCTTTCCAGAGAATTCCAATCCGAATGGATATATATTTTTTTCCTTTTCTTTTTTTTTTTTTGGGGGGGGGGGGGGCAGTTTAGTATCAGCAAACTGCCACCACCAAGCAAATTAATTTAATAAGTAACTAAATGAACTGCATTACTGTCTAGTTAGATTCACATCCTGGAGTTGCAGAAGAGAGCTTATCTATTCAGCTTAATTAGGGAAGACAAGAGGGTCACAGCCCCCCAGGTGCAGGTCAGTGTGCCAGAGTCACAGCAGTGGAGAGACTGAGAGCACAGACACACACACACACACACACACACACACAAATGCGCGCACACACACACACACACACACACATGCAAGCAAATACAAACACACACACACACATACACACACACACGCGCACATAAACTCACATTCACGCACATACACATGACCACAGACAGAAACACCCGTAATCATATCTTTGTCGAGACCAATTATTCATTTCTATGGGGAAAACCCAAACCCCAAAAATGACGAACTTAACCCCTACCCAGCCCTCACCCTTAGCCATAAGCCACCTAAACAAAATATGATACATCTTTTGTTCTCCACAATGCATGTGCTGCTGCCTGGTTGGTGTTACACCACACACCTCACATACACACACACACACACACACAGACGGGGGGAGGGGGGGTGAGGATTTTAGATGACCCCCCCGTTCTGTTCCCTTCATGCTAGGTTCACATCACGGCCCACGGGCACCTTCACAGCAAAAATTCCTGAAGTTGAAGTGAAGTTTACAAAAAGAAAACCGCTAAAGGTCAATTCCCTCCTCTGTCTCTCTTTTTTTTCCTGCATATAATCCCACTCTTTCAATTAGTGAATCCCTGGGTGAGTTTTATAGAGATAAACAGACTCTACAGATAAAAATGAGAGCAAAATATTACGAGGAGAAACACGGAACATGCAAACGTCACAAAAACGTCATATATGCCCATTAAAAGATTAAATATAATTTACTTTTAACTATGAATTAATCACTTAAAGGTTGTATAGTTAAGTGTACATGCTTTTTGCTGAGAACAGGTCATGTGATCTCCAACCCATGTGATTCTTCTCCAGGATGTTTTTGTGGGGGCTCCGTGACCATCACGGGGGGGGGGCTCCGTGACCATCACAGGAGTGGGTACGTTTACGGCTGTTTCCCTTCCCCTGGTAATGTCTCTGCGGAAGATTCATGGTAACGTCGATGGCTCTGTCATGCTGCCCGCCATGTTAAGGGCGTAAATCAGCACATAAAGACCACTCAGGCTGACCTACATCACCCCCTTCACCCCCCGGCCCCCCCAAAGCCCGATAACCCTGCTGATAAATACCCCGAGAACACACTGTGTCCTGAACGCCAGCTCGATACGCAGCACTGCGCGGTTTGCTGTTCGCGGCTTTCCGATGAAGCTCGTTATCGCCTTAACGAATACTGCGGATCCCGATTTACACGCGCCTTCTAAACAGCTAAAACTGACCAAAAAAATAAAAACACAGATATATAAGCGTTGCATGTGATTGTGGCAGCGCCCAGCCGGAACACCGTTCGAACTGGCTGGCTGATGACCTCACAACAATGGGGATAAATTGGCAGGAGCTGCTACCCAAATACAGAAATTTACTGCTGTGAATGGGGGAAATGCTACACAACCAATAACCTAAATGGCGTTTAAACATTCAATTAACACTTTAACAGTAAGACATACTGTATAAAAGCCAGACTATTTTTTCCTTACATGTTTATGGACAGAAATATTACGAGCATATTGATTGCCCAGTCACCTGTGTATCGGCTACAGAGCCAATGTGAGTGTACATGAAATGAGGCCTAAACCCCCCCAGGAGTGAGCAAAAAGGCCAGGCTGAATATATAGAATCAATTTAGTGTTTATTTATTATTAGATTTACGCTGCCTTTTCCACAATTAAAACAGAAAGGATAAATTAAGACAAAGCACCATTTTTAGGATACAGTAAACACAGGCAACAAAAATCCTCTGGGTTCTTGACAGAAGATTTTTTTACATCTTTTAATCTATAATGCAAGTTACAGACTAGACTGTTCAATGTTTAATTCAGTTCCATCAGCAAATCTCCAGCTGGCTTGTTTTTCCTTAAATTCTTTTCATATTTCCTCCTGAATGACTTTTATGGTTCAATTGCGAATACAAAGACATTAAAGGGATTATAGGGAATCATGCCGACGAATCACAGAAGTCTGTAGCCTAATGAAGCCGTCGGAGGGAATCGGAGGGGAGGGAAGATCTCCGAAATCCCATCAGACTATAAGCAACATCAGCGGCTAAATCAGCCTCGAAGGCCCGATCGGAGAGGACATCATTTCAAGCCACATCGAACGGGGCGTCTGCTCAAGCACGGCTCGTCTGGGAAATAATTAGATGCACAGGCTCTTGGATGTGTGGCGCCTGGCGGTTTGTCGCTGTGAACGTGGCTATCTGTTAGCCATCCACACCAGGCTGGGAGAAAACCAGCCGGCCGACCACCCACACAGCCTCACAGACCAGCAACTTGTAATGAATTCTTTTATTTCAGGAAATCCGCGTTTCAGCTGATGGCCAGCACTAACGTGTGGGTGTAACCCCCCAAGGATTTCGATTGGGTGGCACCGTGCCTGAACCCGGTCATGTGACACCTGGCAGCAGTCACCCATAGGGCAGAAAGGGAAGGGCCGCAGAACGGAGGCCCCCATTCCCTGTGCGTCGGCAGCCGCGCCCACAGCCCAAGTCAGTCGCAGCACTTAACACGACTCAAACCACACATTTGCACAGGGTCCTTGAGGGTTGGGCCACAAACAGACGGTACGAATAATGGGGGAGGGGGTGAATTCTTGTGTATACCTGGCTCTGGATGCACCCTTCAGATTCAGAGAGGTGGGGGGTGTGGGGTAGGGCTGGATAGCTACTGAAGTGAAGGGACAGGCCAGGAGCCATAACGTTTTTATAAAAGAGGAGATATTGTGGATAAACAAGGTAAAAGATGTCAGTGGTATGGCGGTATTTCCTGCCGTTTAAAGTCAGACACATTTATTAAACATAAGGTTACGCCAAGTTGATACACATTAGTAACTTTTTGGTGTCATTATACATCTCATGAATATTTTAGGTGCACTACTAATCTCTTTACGAAAACTGTGCCCGTAAATAAACGTTTGTATAGTACTGAAAAGCTAGTGTCCGGACAAAATGTTTCACCCGTCATCTGAAGCTCTGGTGATTACTGTGCAAGTGCCGTATAATCGCAGTTACATCGCAATGTGATCACGACAGCCCTAGTGCTCGATCACGACAGCCCTATTGCTCGATCACGACAGCCCTAGTGCTCGATCACGACAGCCCTAGTGCTCGATCACGACAGCCCTAGTGCTCGATCAATCTGCCCACAGAGAGTACAGGTCTTTGCGGAAAAAGCCACAACAGGTGGTCCTGCCAGGACGACGCACACATCCACCCCCCATGGGACCGCGACTAAAAATGGCAGAGGGTAATTGTCAAAACCGGATTATGTGGCACCCTTGTCCCATCTGGCAAGTAAACACGGCAAACCTCTTATCTAATTAAACTTCCAAGAAGCTGGTGGATCGTTCACCCAGAGACAGTGGAGACAAACAGCACAGCCATGGAATCCAGGGAGCGTCTGCAAACTAGCCAGCACAATGAGCTCCCTCACATATAGATAAACGTCTGGTCCCTGCAATATGAGATTATATATATATATATATATATATATATATATATATATATACATATACACACACACACACACACACACGGGTTTGCAATTATATCTTTGTGGGGACTTTTCATTTATTTCTATGGGAAAAATCCTAATCCCAGCTACTGTATGACAACCTTAACCCCCACCCATCCTTAACCATAAATAACTAAACTGCATAAACTCACAGTTCCTGATGGGGGTGGGGCCAGAGTCATGATCCTGAATAGGACAAGCGTTTATGACAGAAGATGGATGGATGGACGGATGATTGCTTACACAGATTTTTACACAGAGTTTCCCCTTGTGGGCACCAAAAATATGTCCCCACAACGTCAAAAAAACAGGCATTTATCACGTTGTGGGGACATTTGGTTCCCACAAAATAATATATACATAATCCCCCCCCACACACACACACACAGGGATCTCTCAGCTTCCTTAATAAGTAGAACAGCACTTTCTCATAAAAGGCATTTAGATTAAGTGATTCGTTTCAAGAGACTTTTTGAGAAATGCTCACATATTGATTTTAAGCGACTGTGACATTACTGTAACTTTGGCCGAAAGTTTGACGGATTTTAAAGATAAGGCATAGAACATTAATCCGGAGGTGACCAGTGATTAAAGCCGTCCACGGGGCCATCAGGCTGGAGAGATGCTCTCACTGCAGTACATAAATTCGCCGTTTCTGATGGGAGGGGGGGCTGCACTCATTACCGCTAACAGCCGGCTCACATGGCCTTTTATGTCTGAGGACTCTGCACGTCAATTTTTAATAAACTGCCCGAATTGCCTGTGGATTCCGGAAGTTGCCGTTGAGTTGTGTGGCTGAAATGAGTCCCTGGACATAAAGGCTTCCACCCAAACAGGGACAGCACCAGCAGCTACCCCCTTTCTTTGAACATGTCCTGCCTGGCATAGAGACCATTAAAATATGGAAAAACTTTATTTACTTAACAGACGCTCTTATCCGAAGCGACAGAAAGCAGACTCCTGGGCCCAGTGGTGAGGTCACTCTGCCGACCATGGGATTTGAACCAGTAGTCTTCTACTCATGGACACATGACACAGCCCGCCTCTGGCCTCCGCTCCGTATGGGTACACAGCCAAAGGTCTGGCATCGTAAGGACGGACGGCTTAGCGCGGAACATGTTTTACTGCAAAGACCCGGTCCGGTTCACAGAAAGACAAGGCGCGTGCAGACAGGAAAACATGCCCACTGTTTAGGCAGCGTGAGGCGTCTATAACGAACCATGTCAAATGCACGTCTTTATCTATCCATATAAAACACACACGGAATTTAAAACTCAATTTGCCACTGAACATATTTCTCTAAAAACAAGCGACAAACCCCCTGAGAAGCTCTAAAGCTGATATGTGCTAATTTCAATCACAGCTTGAACACTTAGAGACGGCGGCTTTAGGTACGGTCTGCATTTGAAGAACATTAAAGCTGAGATATTTAATCATCTCTAGCTGTGAAACATTTTATACTTATCTGCTATTCGTCCTAAATGCAGATAAAAGTCAGGAGAAAAGGCAGCTTTTCACAAAGTATCTGGCAGTCACCACGAAAAGTGTAAAAGGCCGGCATGACACAGAGGTTATTGCGGGCCGCTGGTTTGCCGTCCACGTTAAGGTCGCGCCGTTTGAGGAGAGAGAGGTGTGTGGAGGGTGAGGCTGCATATTCTTGCTCTAACTGGGCCACCCTCCAGCTAAGAAGCCTGTCAGATAAAGAGAGAACTTCCTCATGCTGAAAACTGCACCGTGCTCGCAGTGATCTAAATAAAAGGAGATGCAGAATCACTATCTGCAATATTGATCGGATGAAGACCGAGAAAACAGAAGAGCTTATAGAAGCAAAAAGTAGCTCAGATCGTTAGAAGTGTAAAGAATCCCCCGATATTATTATTAAGTTGTCAGTATGGTGAGAATTCTCCTTAAAACGGCCAATCCCATCATGCCTCAATGAGCCCCAAGGTCCCACCCGAGGCCCCACACCTGCAGGCCACACATCCTGCATGTCTGTGACATCTGACAGTCCCGAGTCCGACATTCCTGATCTAGCCGACGGCTCAGAAGCCCGTAACATTAAATGGTGCCGGGACACTCAGATCCACGCCTGACGACCACAAAGGACGCAGAGGAAAAAGCCTGGAATACAGAGCCATGTCCCGTGGAATTGCCAAGCGGGCATAGCTGGCGTATCTCTCGGGCAAACCAGGCAGACAACAGACGTACCTTTAAATCCCAGGGGATTTAAAGGTACCAGTGTGCCACATACTCGGCGATGTTCTGCTGACAGTCTGGGCCGGTCGAACAGAAGCAGCCGCGAGTGCCACCATCGTCAGTCAGGAAGCAGCCCCCATCCCTCCCCCCCCCCCCATCGGCACACGGCGGTCTTGGATGGAGGGAAGATTGCAACGTCAGGAGGGACTCTCCGTTTGTGAGGGGTCGCATTCCCAAAGAATTGCTGTATCATACATCAAAGGGCTGGTTAATCATATCACCATGTAAGCTAGTCTTTGTTACCATGAAGGATTATCTGGTTATACGGATGGCGGCAGATTTTCCCTGGGAACTCTGTGAAACTGTCAGTTACAAGCCGAGTGTGAATCAAACAACATAAATCCTAACAATAGCTTTACAGAGACGTGAAATGCAGTTTCTTCATTGTCACCCGTTCAGAGATAAGCCCCGCCTCTTTCTGCAGCCAGAAAAGATCAATGCCATCCGCTTCACAAAAACAATGGGATCGCTTCTGAGGGGCGCCTTGTGAGGAATAATGCGGAATCCGTTGGTGTTTTATTTCCCATTTTTAATCCACCAGGGTGATTAAAAGCACGCGGCATTTCCAGCCTGACGGGACTCCCCCCAAGGCACACGGACAAATGGATTTTCCTCCTGCACTCTGAATTTTTATGACAGTTTATGATACGGAGCGCGTGGCGAAGGAGCACAGAGAGGCATTTATTAGGGCAGGGTAAACACCATCCAGGCAGGGGTAGTGGCCTGTTTACAGAGACGGGGACAGCACGGTGTTACAGGCATGTACGCGTGGGATTCTAACGCCTGGGCTTCGCAGGCCATGCCAGGAAGATCAGGTCAGACGCTGATGCTCTGCTCACGCTTCGATCAAGGAAGAATGAAAACACCAAGGTTTACATCTTAGCAAGGAGCACATTTCACACCCAGCTTGTGTTAATGCAGCCTCATTCTCGTTGTATTCTATAAGGGCAGCATGTCCTGAGGGGGGGGCAGCCTGTCGACTTTGGGCCCCCAGAGGTTCTGTTCCTCCCTACTCGGGCGTCTTTGGTTCCTCTCCTCCGTTGCCTTCTGCTATTCTCTCTTTCCTTCTTTCCCTTTTTCATGCCCCATTTTGTATAGATGATGCAGTAATGAAAGACGTTATATAAACATAAATTGAATTGAATAAGGTCCTGTGTCATTCGGAGAAACCATAAAATGTGTATAGCTGAGCAGTGAGAGGGCCACCTGAACATGCTGGGGACATGATGTCAGACAGGTGGAGGGTCGTCCATCCAGATGGCGGTGCATATACTGTGAATACAGGCATCCGCGTTCACCACGCAGTTTCCGCACAAAAATCCTACAGTTGGAGAAACTCTCACATCGGATAAGTGTAGCGATTTTAACGTGCTGCAGTAACGTGCTTTAGTGACATGCTACAGTAGCATAATACGGTTCCACTCTGTAGTAACGTAATACGGTACCACTGCAGTAACATAATATGGTACCACTCTGCAGTAACACGCTGCAGTAACATAATACAGTACCACTCCGCAGTAACATGAAGCAGTAACATATTACGGTACCACTCCTCAGTAACATGAGGCAGTAACATAATACGGTACCAGTCCTCAGTAACATGAGGCAGTAACATAATACAGTACCACTCCGCAGTAACATGAAGCAGTAACATATTACGGTACCAGTCCTCAGTAACATGAGGCAGTAACATAATACGGTACCAGTCCTCAGTAACATGAGGCAGTAACATAATACGGTACCACTCCTCAGTAACACGCTGCAGTAACATAATACAGTACCACTCCGCAGTAACACACTGCAGTAACATATTACAGTACCAGTCCTCAGTAACATGAGGCAGTAACATAATACGGTACCACTCTGCAGTAATACACTGAAGTAACATAATACAGTACCACTCCGCAGTAACACACTGCAGTAATATAATGCAGTACCACTCCTCAGTAACATGAGGCAGTAACATAATACAGTACCACTCCGCAGTAACACACTGCAGTAATATAATGCAGTACCACTCCTCAGTAACATGAGG
>JAODKE010000068.1:1483609-1497747 GCA_026779605.1 Mormyrus hasselquistii
GGTATGATGAGAGGGGTGGATTGCCGACCGGAACTCGGCCTGGGTGGCCCGCTGAAAGAGCGGGCGAGCAGGCGGGGGCCTTCCCTGGGGGGCACGCTGCAAGAGAGAGCCAGCGGGCAGGGGCCTTACCTGGGGGGCACGCTGCAAGATAGAGCCAACGGGCCGGGGCCTTACCTGGGGGGCGTGCTGTAAGAGAGAGCCAGCGGGCAGGGAACTTCACTGGGGGGCGTGTTGCAAGAGAGAGCCAGCGGGCAGGGAACTTACCTGGGGGGCATATGCACTTGTAACTCCCGATAAGGTCCCTGCACGTCCCTCCATGCAGACACGGGTTTGAACCACATTCATTGATGTCGACCTCGCAGTGGAATCCTGGAGAAATAGGTGTGTGATTTTCATCGTCTGATTGAGATTTAAACTCTCAAAACATATCGTCCCCATACATCAGCTCTCCTTTTCCAGTGTAACCATCACACTCAGCTCAGATGACATCACACTCAGCTTAGATGACATCACACTCAGCTCAGACCACATAACTTGCACATTCCTACCCATTTGTTTATTTTCCCATCTATCTGAGTTAGTGTGATTGCACTTTGATTTTTTTATTTACATTTCATTTATATTTTATTATTTCAATTTTCATTTGAAATAAACTTCAGTTTTCGTTTTCACTGTCGTTTTATTAAATTATATTTTTATTTAGTTTTATATTTAGTTATATTTTAGTTCCAGTTTAAGTTTTACTATTATTTTTCCTAGGGATAGACAGTTGTAGAGCTATTTTTTGTGTCTGATCTTAACACTACATGAATACACAGTCCACATCATACCCTAATACCCTCAAAATGAACAAAACATGTAACAGGTATCATTAATGGTAATTAAAAATAAACATTCCTTTAGCAAACAGCATTTTAAAATATTAACGAAGTATTTGACATTTGCTTTTATTGTCTTTCAGTTAGTTTCAGAAGCAATGTTTATCATTTTTGTGTATTTGTTTTTATTTTATCTTTGCACTTTATTTTGTTTATAAAAACGTTTTCTTATTGCTTTAGTTTTCGTGAACTATAATAACCCTGCTCTGGGTTCTATTAACTCCCCCCCAACTTAACCCGAAAACGCCCCCCAGTGCCCCCCCCCCCTCCCCCCAGGTTTGATTAATATCATTGACACAGCTCCCTCTACAGGCCATTAGGTATATGAGTACAGCACAGGGAAACTGATTCATTCGTCAGGGTAAAAAATGGCTGCGATGAGGGGCCCCCCACCCCCACCCACAGCGACCATACACTGTACACTGCCCGCCCACCTGACACAGAAAGAGGACACAGAGTGGCTGGATGGACGGACGAATGAATGAATAAACGAGGACAGATGGAGAGAGTGTGCTCAGACTTAGGGGACAAAGGGGAGGGATGTTTTCTCCAGAGACCCTAAAAGCCTGACGTCATGTAGGAGCAAGAGGAACCGGCATCCTCAATTTGACAAAATGGTGTCACCCAGAGATCAACGGTCACATGGGTGACATTAATATTCAAACGCTACCTGCTAAGGAAGTGCAATCTCCAGGGGGAAGTACAGTGAACTGACACTGTAAATTTCACCTTAACTTACAGCTGCAAGCTCCTTCAAATCTGTCTTCACATCGACAGGAACAATGTGTACAGAAAATTACTCCAATAACCTGCACAGTGAGGCTTTGAAAATCTCATGCTGCTTGCAAGCAGAAATACCACACTAATCATTCCAGAATTATGTAAATATAGACTAATATTACACAGTCGAATTTCCTATATTCTAAGTGCATATTTCAGTAGCTCCGTCCAGTGCACTTTCTATGCAGCAAAGGAAAGCGTGTTCTAACAACGCGTTCAGTTAGTGTGTTCAGGGGGGGTTTGTGTGTCCTCCACAAACATTCCCCATCAAATATCAAACGCGCGCCTGATTTTTACATTAATCAGCACAGCACAGACATCACAGAGACAATGCCTGCGTTTCACACCCTACACTCAACCTTCACAAGCAAACACACTTCTGTACATCATTTTCTTACTAAGAAAGAAATGCAACATTTATGACATAAATACCACTTTAGTGCAAAAACAGCGCATGCAGATAAAGGGGCCTGATCAACGGCTCTTGGGATTATGGACTAGGCTGATGTTGGACTAGGATTATGGCCTAGGATTATGGACTAGGATTATGGACTAGGCCAACGACACAGAATCATCATTGTCATCATCATCATAATTACAATTATGAACATGACCTATCCTTTTTCGGTAGAAGATTCTGAAACATTACAGTCCTCTTCCGCAGCTCAGCCTAGCTCCTGATGCTGATTCTATTAGGGGTCCAACCACACTTGGGCCCCATGATATCGCTACCTACAAGGCCCCCAAGACAGAGTGTGCAACACCACACCCTCTGCTGGATCCATACAAACGGGCCAAAAGCACATAGCCTCAGGAAACATGGATATCTGCCCCTTAACTGGCCATTCTGCCATTTCCCCCAAGGTCCTAAAGATCCTTCCAGCTTACTGTGATCAGTCAGACAGGGCTGGGGGGGGGGGGGGGGTTTGAGGTTTCACTTTGACCTTTAGCTTTAATCTCCAGATGATACAGTAAAACCTCCTAGCATACCAGTTAGCTGTTTTTTGGGACCCCAGTCAAAGTCATTTTGGGGACCCCGTAACATATTTAGAAAACTAAAAAACACTGAAAGTCAGAGGGTGGTAGCTAACCAGCTGGTTTGCAGAATAGGCTGCTTCAGTCTCTCGTGAATAAGGAACTTGCTCATTTAATATTTAGTATAATGTTTCTGGCCAACAGGGGCCTGACGCAAATGTGTGACTCGAGTGCTGAGTACAAGAACAATTTTTCAAGTGAGTCTCCAATAAAAACATTAACAATGTAAATAAATCTAGAGTATGACACTGCGATTGGCCAGACCGTGCTTAAATTCGACACGCCTCAGCGTTTCACATCATAGAAAAGGAAACGGACCGAGAAAAGCACCGTGCAGCACAGCCAATCAACATCCAGAGCTGGCCATAATAGAGCAGCCAGTCCGCCTACTTACTATCTGCCTGCCGCTCTGGTAAGCGTCCACTTAGAACAGAGCAAGCGGCCATATCCCCCAGCGGGTAAATGAGCAGAGAGATGCCTGACAGCCGCAGGCGTCGGCCACTGGGGGCACCGTCAACCAGAGCCGCATACTCTCGCAGGCTCCAGATTAAGGTCACACTTCTGAAAGCTTGTTTAAGCGCAAAGACGGACTGGAAAATCAGCCTGAAATGTGATTTATCAGTATGTCTGGGAACCCGTGGAACCGGTGTGGCGTCAGGTGATGTGCAGGGCGGCACCAGCACCAGTAATGATGTGCAGGGAGGTGTGGGACTTTCATCGGCTGTGCGTGATTCAATTAAGCGTCTGATGGGAGATGGAAGGAGGCAGGGGGACAGATAAGGAAACGGAAGCGCATATCTGCCGCTCATCTGCCCTTCCAGAATCTTCTCTTGTCTAGGGGTCCTCAGGATTCCTGAGTGTGTCATCTGCTCCGGTGGGGAGATACAGATCTGACGCTTCACTCTGGTGCCGGGCCAGTGGGACGGTGTCTTCTTCACAGAAAATGCTATAAACGTTTCTGTGCGTAACCCAAACATCACAATATCAGCGGCGTATGGGGGAGGGATGGAAGAGAGATTGGAAATGCTCAGGGAGACCGACGGAGGCGGGGCTTAGATGTGCTCAAGGACGCAGACTCTGTGGTTTCTCATGAAGAAAATCTCGCGAAAATAGCAAATTCCATCAGTCATTCATTAAGGAAGCATTTCTGTCACCAGCAGATGATGCAGAACGCAGCGACACCCCCGCCCATGTTCCCCCCTAGGCTGTGTAATTCTGTATAACAGCTCGAGCACACCTGACAGATGGGCGGAGCATGAAGGACTGTCAGGAAAGCAGAGGCGTATAGGACACAGAAAGGAATCATTCCATCATAGAAGTAGGGCTCGTTTCCAGGGGTCAGGATGAGGCAGCATGTCTCCAAGACCAGCCCAGCACAGACTGCCCGTAATGCACCTAATAGATGGTATCTTATAGCACATAATTAGCCTGAAGTCAGCTGGGCAATTAATAAAGTTAAGGTAAGGAAGGCACTGCTATACAGTCACGAGATGCTAAACCAAGTAGTGGAGGTAGGCAACAAGCATCGCGAACTGAGAAAACCAAAGTTACGATATTTTTCATACTAACGACAAACTGCGGAGAGAGTCGACCGCTACTGATTTCTCTCTGCTGTGCATCCATTGGGGGAGATGTGAACGCCCCCAAGAAGACCATCTCCAAGTGGAGAGTAGGCAGTCCTTTGACACCGGTGGTTTATTCCGTCTGTGACGAGAACTCCAGCAAATAAAATGAGTCAGCAGGCAGGAAGGGTAATTGCACACGTATAACCCCATCAATTAATCTCTTTATTAAATTACTTTGACATTTTAAAAATCATCTTCATTAGTTAATGCATTCTGATGATGGTTTTGTCAAAACACGTCAAGCCGACTTTAAAATGATTTCATTTAAGTTAAGGTAATATCTAATAAGGGCCCATTTCACACTGTGTGGGATGGCCAGCACATTAGCGGTGCGGTCGCGCTCAGGGCTGTTTCCTTGCCAATGTCGACTCCTCGCCTGGCGGTCAGCATAGAGATCCTGGCACTACAACGAAACGGCCACTGGCTGAGCCAGAGAGGGGAGGGGCCGCACTTTACCTGTGTAGCCATGGAGGCAGAGGCAAGTGTAGTTCCGTGGTGCCCCCTGTTGGCTGCCATCCACACAGGTGGCCCCGTTCTGGCACCGGTCGGGGTAGATGTAGCAGGCGCTCTCCACGTGCTGACAGAACTCGCCTGTCCAACCCGGGGCACAGAGGCACTATTGGGGGGAAGTTTTTAAAAAAAAAAAGTTTTGTTACCATGGTAACCAAGCCAGTACCACCCCAGAGTAATGAGTAACATCTCCGACTTGCACTTTGTTCAAATCCAACGTCAAAGTGCAGGTAACAGATCTTAGGGACAACATGGCACCCCCCCATTGACCGGCAGCAGACACGCGCTCCCCATGCCACATTTCACACGTTCATTAAAAGTAGATGACGAATGAAAAGTGGCTGAGTTCGGATGGACTGGAAAGCAGCGGTTGTTAGTAGGTCCTCGGAATGCTGAACACAGTGACTCTTCTGGATGATTCTGTGCACCCGGATGATTGGGACCTAAGAAGTGCACAGGGAACATCCTGAACCGAGGCAGCGACAGCGGGACCAGCCCCTTAGCTGGTTAATGACCGAGCACATTAACTGAAACTTACAGAAAACGGCAACATAGTGCTGCCCTGTTCTGTGCACCCAGGGACTAAATCCTCTGTTGACAATTTGGTCTATTCTGCAGAATTTTGCTCAACAGTATAATCACACCCAGCTGAAGGTCACACACAAAAGCAGCTCAGTATAAGGGCTGGGATGGATGGACAGATGGATGGACAGTCAGTGGACCCTCATCAGGGAGAATGACCTTCCTGCATGGTCAAACACTGCGGTGAAGATGAGAGTCTTCATACCCATCAGTGTGCAGACTGGGCCGGTAGTGATGAAGGTAAATAAAGTCCCACCCTGCAGAGCTGCCCCCGCTCCAATTGGCTGCCTGCTCGCACTGACAGACAGTGACATTCCCCAGGGCCATGCAGGAGCGCCGCCCTTCAGGTCCCGTGCCTCTCTCTTCCCGGCGTGACTCAACTGACGATCCCAGACAATTGCTTGTTCCATGACCGAATGTTTAGACAACAAACCCGGCACCTCTGCTGTCTCCCAGGCTTTGCCGAGTTCAGTTTGCGCCCCTTCCGACGGGACCCCAGTATGTTCTAATACGCTGAGGGGCCATTTGGCTGCCAGAACACCAGGTAAAACGACTGCAGCCCCCCACCCCAATCCCGCAGACACGCTGACACTTGACTGATGTACAATTTATAAAATCTGTAGAGACCGATGTTAACATAGCTGCATCTTAGAGACAACATGCGCCGGTCCGGTCAGGCCCCAGTAGGCCCCAGCAGAGATTAAACACTCCACACAAATGAAATATCAGCCTGGACACAATAGCTACTTATTTGGAAAACAATTAGGGGCTCAGAGAAAAGCAGCTTAGCAGTAGATAGATTTAAAATCGAGGCATGGATATTGGAAATTAAACGGGGCCTTTTGTGTGTGTGTGTGTGTGGGGGGATATACAGCACCCTGCACAATTATTGGCACCCCTTGTAAAGATTTGTAAAAAGATTTAGAAAAAAATCCACCTTTTGACGAAGCAGCTTCAAAAAAATGGGAAAAATCCAACCTTTCATTGAAATAAATTTATTCAAAGAAAAACAATTCCTTCATCAAGAAATAATTATTTTCAACTAAAACACATGTGCTGGCACCCCTGCATTTAATACTTTGTACAACCAACCTTTGCCAGTATAACAGCACTGAGACTTGTCCTATAACATTTTATAAGGTTAGAGAATGCAGAGCCGGGGATCGGAGTCCATTCCTCTGTACAGAATCTCTCCAGATCACCCAGGGTTCTAGGCCCTCTCTTCTGCACTCTGCTCTTCAGCTCAGCCCACAGGTTTTCAGTGGGGTTCAGGCCAGGGGACTGAGATGGTCATGGCAGAAGCTTGATTCTGTGGTCAGCTAACCATTTTTATGTTGATTTGGACATGTGCTTAGGATCACCGTCCTGCTGGAAGATCCAATGGGCCCAGTTTTAGTTTCCTGGCAGAGGCAGCAAAATTTTGATATAAAATGTCCTGGTAATTCATGGAGTCCATAGTGCCATGAACCCTAATGAGGTTTCCAGGGCCTTAGGAGGATAAACAGCTCCACAACATCACAGAACCTCCACCATATTTTACAGTCGGGATGAGGTTCATTTCATTATATCCATCCTTCTGTTTACACCAAACCGACCTTGGATTTTTATTGCCAAAAAGCTCCATTTTTGTTTCATCAGACCATTGAATTTGATTCCAGTCAAAGTTGTAGTAATGTTTCACAAACTCCTAGCACTTAGAAACTGACAGAAAAGGCTTCTTTCTGTTATACCTTTAAAATAATCTGTTAGCATGAAGGTGTCGTCTGATGTTTTTTCAGAGGCGTGGTAACCCCAAGATCTTGTAATTCACCAACAGTCATCCTTGGGGATTTTTTTGCCTCTTATGATCCTCCTCACTGTATATGGGGGCTAAATAAACGTGGGTCCTCTTCTAGGCAGTTTTCTAACAGTTCCAGTTGATGTCCACCTTTTAATTGTTGCCCTAACAGTAGAAATGGGCATTTTTAAGCGAGTAGCTATTTTTAAATACCCATTCCCTGACTCATGAAGGTCAGCACACTTCTCCCTCATTTGGTCTGTGTTCTCTTATCTTTCCCATGTTGACGGATGACTAAGGGAATTTGGCATCTGTGGCTCCTCATGTTTGTATCCCTGTTAATCAGAAAGTCATGGATCACAGCCTGAAGGTTCCTATTCACTCCAGTCAACTCAAAGATGTACAATTTACACGGGAAACATGCTTCAGTTACATAGTGTTCACTATAGTTTGCAGGGGTGCCAATTACCGTGGCACATGTGTTTTTGTTAAAAATAATTATTTCTTGATGAAGGATTTCTTTTTCTTTGAATAAATTTATTTCAATGAAAGGTTGGATTTATCTCATTTTTTCAGTGTGAGATGAAGCTGCTTCGCCAAAAGGTGGATTTTTTTCTAACTCTTTTTACAAATCTTTACAAGGGGTGCCAATAATTGTGGAGGGCGCCGTATTATCTGCCGACTCTGCTGACAGGTTCCACATCAGTGTGGCGTGCGCCTGATTACTTCCGGTCACACCAAGTAACTCATGGTCACTCCCAGTAGCACCCGGTTGCTCCCATAACGCCTGGTTGCTCCCAGTTGTTCTTGGTATTCCAAGTTACATCCCAGTTTACCCAGTTATGCGTACTCCCACTTACGCTCTGGTACTCTCAGGTACATCCTGTTACTCTCAGGTACACCCAGTTGCGTCCCCTAACTTATAGTAACATCCCGTTACTCCCAGTTACATCCCGCTACTCTCAGTCACACTCCAGTACTCTCAGTTACGTCCTGTTGCTCCCAATTACATTCCGTTACTCACAGTTACTCACACGATACCCGCCAATAATGCTCAGGCACAGCCCCTCATTCAGGCAGCTGATTCCCAGCATGCCACAGTAGTCTGCCACTTCCTCACAGTCCCGGCCGATGAATCCTTGACGGCATCTGGAAAAAACACAATCCATGACCCAAGGAGGGGGGAGGGGGGCATCTCAGCGTGAAGGTTTGCCTAGAAATCACCAGAAATCCATCGTCACTAGAAACCAACCTTCCATTTCGTGGTCAATCATGACACATCCCCAGTGATGGCCGCCCAACAACGGATTCCTGACAATCAACCTGATGTGATTTTATCGCTCCTCTTACACAGATATTTCATTCGGGCCATTCAGCCTGCCCCATTTTACTGCGGGGGACTTCGATGACTGGAATAATCTTTGCGGAGGTGAGGAGGCGAATCCCGCTGTGTTTGAGAGTGGCACTGCCAACATCTCGTCAGAGTGCTCGAGTAATATAGTCCTTAATTACAGGAGATGGGTCAGAGTCAGGTAGCGTCTGTATCGTGGCGTGAGGCTCGGGGGGTTAGGGCACTGTGCCTGTGATTGGAAGGTCACAGAATCATATCCCAGGTTCGGCAGAATGATGTCGCCGTCGGGCACCTAGGCCGGGCCCCTGAGCAAAGCCCTCAACCCCCAACTGCTCCAGGGGCCGGTTGACCCTGCTTTTTCGGTTGTACATCGCTTTGGATAAATAAATGTCATGGAATCACGTTTGCATGGCAGTGTGAAGTTTCTCTGAAACTGAGGGGTGTCAGTACTGAGGCTCCTATAAAAGCGGCCAGCAGGCCTCAGGTTCCAGAAGGGGGCAAGGGGTGGGGGAGCAGGCCAGATTCACGTCACCTGCAGTGGTACAGCTCCCCCGATGGCGTGCAGCTGCCGTTGTTGAGGCATGGGTTCGAGCTGCACGGGTTGGGCTCCTTGGCACATGCAAAGCTCTGGACAGGTACAGAACAGGGCAATCGTCAGCAAAGGCTCATGGGAAACAGGGTCATTCCATCTGTCGGAGCGATTCACTGGAATAGGCTGGAATATTCAAAGGGCAGCGTCTTTTTAATAGCAGAGATCTGTCTCAGAGTCAGAAGGTGCGCGATTGGGCATCAAGCGAGACCAGGAGCTCTGTCCCACTCAGGGAAACATCTAGAAAGATACGCTAATCGACACCTCAGTGAAACAGCCCTGTCTCCGCTCATCTTCTGTGAGAGAACAGGAAAACTGAGCGAGAGAGAGAGAGAGAGGAGGTATGAAAACGAGAAGCTGTCCTGGGAGAGAAGGAACATTACCAAGGTAACCTTTGACATTTAAGGGGAATTGGAAATAATCCAGGTGTTTATGCATTTAAAGACCCGCCACTTTCGTATATATGAGCAGAATACTCACTGCAGTCAGTTTTCTGTGACAAGGGATGAAAAACAAGATCTTTCACATCCATGAACATCAGCAGCTGAGCAGATGGTACGCGGGGTCAGCGGACAGGGCGGCAACACGGCGCTCAAGGTCACACACATGCCCCGCCCCCTGACCACGTGACACAGCGGGGTGGGGGGGGGGGGGCACAGGCCTCAACCATGAGGTAGTCCCCCGCATCCTACCAGCTGTCTGGGCCCCCTACCCCTACCCCCAGTCCCAGCCGTTTGAATAACTGTTATTATAAGCTCAGAAATGACACCCCTTGGTTTGCTCCAAAGACAGCGGATTCATTCTTAAGTGACATTTTATATTAATTAGTTCCTCTGAGGCAAAATTAGATGCGGAGGAGGGATGAAGTGTCCTTACATTGTTAGAGGTGTTACATGGCCGCTTGTGGGGGTGGCCGTGCATCACGCGCTCGCCAGCAAGCTCGCCGTCGCAGTCGGGCCCCAGGAAGCCTTCAGCACACACACACACGTGTCCCGTGGCCGTCTCCACGCACGTACCGCTGTTTTTACACGGGGATGAGTCACAAGGGGATACCTTTCTTTCACAGAAAAGTCCTGAAATGACACAAACCAGAGCAACGTCATTGACCGACACATGGAATGAGACCAAACAGAGCAATGTCATTCGCTGATATGTGAGACAGACAGAACAGCACAACGTTATTGGCCGGTATGTAAAATGAGACTGAACAGCACAACGTTATTGGTGTACATGAAATGATAAAGTCCACAGCAGAAGGAACAGGAGACATGGCAGTGTTATCAGAGCATGCTACTGTATCACACGCAGCACAGAGAAATCAAAGCGCATAGTGTGTGTGCACACGCGTGTGTGCAGCGTTCCCAGCTGAAAACCACTTTCATCTGTGCAACTCACTGCAACTCTTTCAAACCGGCGAGAAAACCTTTCATCTCAGTATTAGGGCAGCAATGGTGCTTGGTGCCATTACTGCTGTTGCATTTGTGTTAATTAAAGGAGAAACCGTCTCTCCTGTGATTATGATGTACAGATGAGAAGCTCAAACACATTCTGAATGTTTAGGACTGTTTACCAAAACAGCAACAGGATGAGCTTCTTGGATGACTGCAAAGTCATATGCCTGAATTTAAAAGTACATGTTACACGCATGTGGCCCAGCGCCCCCTTGAGGCCACCGCCCACGTCCGATGCCCCCACGGCTCTGATTATTGTCACCTGACTATCTCCATCACGTTGCCTTGTCTCGGGCTCCCGCTAATGCACGTGTAACTCGCACCCTCTCCCGTTTCCACCTTTCGCATCTGAATCTCCCAGCTACTACGGGAACATTCCAACGAACATGACATGTCAGTTAATACATTATTTAACCACGGTGAAACAAGGTCTAATGGCAGGCAGCCAGTGTGGCTCAATATCATAATGGATTCGGAGGCGCTGGGCGAAAATGGAAATGATGAAGACTTCAGAAAGCAGAGGCATCTTCTGCATTACGATGTCGCTCAAGCACCAGGACAGGGAATTAAAACACGAACAGAGCGTTTCTCTGACTGAACAACGAGAGGAGTTAGGATACACCAAGTGGTGGGGATGGTTCCGAAGGACGGGACCCGGATTCACGTGATGATGGAAATGTCTGCATGCTGCTTGTGCTATGACATCGTAAATATTATGTTCTTTGAGATATGTGAGGATGACCTAGTTGGAGAGACTCCCTGTCTATAACTGAATCTTTCCGTCGTTCATAACTTTTACTTATGGCTTTAAGAACAGCTCAAGGTTCACAAAAGGCCATGCTATGGTAGCTAATCATTCCAGGGTAGGAAACAGCACATCCATAAGGAACCTTCCGGTCAAAAGGCCCCGACTTTCCTGCTCATCTCAAACGGAGCCACAACACGACCTTCGATGCCGAGCTCTGCCTCACATTAAGGCTTTGAGGAGCTTTATCAAAACGTAACGCACTGCTCTGCTATCCCCTCGCTGGCTTGCTTGTTTGAGATCGTCTTGTCATGGGTTAATTTTAGACCGAGGGGACGCCAGGTTCAAGGTGAACGCAGTTTGATTTAATTCCCCCGGCGAGCCTTTTACATTTCCCCGCTTGTCATAGACCAGGGACCCATTTATCTTTCCCATGGGCAGGAAGTCTTTGTTAGCATATTCCGGCACGCTAATCCCCAGACGATGTCGCCTCCCCTGGTCTCTCGGGGGCCCCGTGGGCGACCAATAAGGGCCCACAGTCCTCCCAAAGACAGTCCTCCCCCTGCTTTCTCCTCACAAGCCCATCTGGACCTTAACTTTACAGGTTTACCCAGCTCTCCTTTTCCGGAATCGCAATATGATTTCCCGGCATTTCTACTGGCCCAGCCAGCATTTGGCGATAACTGACAGCTACTTTTCAGGAGGACTGGTGCTTATCTGTCCCGCACGCCAGCTCCTTCATCCACGCTCCTCGGTGGAGACGGCAGCTCGACCGGTTTATGTAAGCACCGGCGTGGCAATGTGCCGCTTTGCCCAAGATTGAGCGGAGGCCCTTTGTGAAAGGTACTGATTCGGAAAACTCCAGTAAGCGCTTAATAAAGTTGGCCACACTGGCGGGAGAAGCCTTTGAGCGCAACAAAGCGCAGTGGCGGGCGAATCCTCCTGCGCTGCGTGATGTCGTGTGAGAAGGGGCACTTTCAACACTAAAGCCATTTCCAGGATCAAAACAAAAAGGCGTGCAGTCAAACTTTTGTATATGCACGGATTAAATGGGCAAAATCCTGCAAAACAAAAAGCCAGATGCACACGTCATGGCACCGGCAAAAGGAGCTCCAGAAGTTTCCTTTCTGTGTCGACAGGATGCGAAGCGACGAGATTGGACACGTCAGACATGAGGCACGGTGTAAAGCGCACCGTTGTGCAACTGCCACGTGCAGCGTTAGAAAGGCAGCAATGTACAAAACAGAACTGGCACACAACCGCGCACAACAGCGACCAGGAACTGGTGCGGCAAGAGGCCAGGAAGAGACGCGGCTTTTAATGAGGGACACCCCAAGCTGCAGGAAAGAAAAGAGCAGATCCGATTGGAAGGGCCCCAGGGGGCCCCTGGCATTATTCTGCGAGGCTGGGTTCGGGCCCCGCCACGATACCAAGTGGCCGGCCTGCTTCAGAGTGATAAATGAGGGGCTGGCCGGTGCCACAGGGGCCTGGGGAGGCACAGAGCCGCGGAGGTGAGCGTGGGACGGGACGCTCATTATGACGCAGTGACCTTCACTGAGGACGCCAGGCTTACCCTCCTCCGGGCCCGTCTGGCACGTCTCGTTCCCGTGGTTACATCGTACCGGCCGATAAAACGTTTCCCCGAGTTTCTGGATGCATGCCCAGCGACAGACTGGCATCCCATCCAGGGAAAACCCCAGCCTCGGACCCAGAGATCGGCAACCAGCCCGTATGTGGGCAAACGCGGCCATGGCGAGACTCATCTGTGTCCGCAGTAAAAAGTAAGCAGGCTCACATGTTTAAATACCACATCTGTGGTAAAAACCATATTTTCATCACAATGTGACTCAGAGCCAGCTGTGCAGTTGAGCCCTGCTCCTACCATATGCTGTGTGGAATAGGCTCCAAACACACCCCCAAGTAAGGGAGGATGGATGGATGCATGGATGGATGGATGGATTTTTATTAAGATCCACTATTTCATACTTTATGTCGAAGGCGAACAGCCGCACAGTTTAAAAGCAGTAATCATTTCTCCTGGCCAGACATACAAAGAACAAGCTGTCTAAGCACTTACATTATTGATATGCCAGAAAGCACCCTGCGGGTCATTAATAGCAATTAAAAGTTCTTAATAGGGTTGAAGTGCGGTAAATTGTGCCACCTCCGGTTTGTGCGTGACAGTGCTGGCGAATGCACCAGCCGCTGGCTTTCCTGAGTGCCTCATGTCAGCGATCTGATGCCAGAAGCCACGTTCAGAGGACAAAATGTGGTTTATGTCCCCGTGGCCCAACAAGTATAGCATTGCACTAAAAACATAAAGGTTGTGTGTTCGAATCCCAGGCACACGTAAATTATAGCGCTTCCCTCGATTATAAACTGCTATGGATAATAGCGTCTGAAAAATGACTCAAATGTTTACCTGTAAATCCAGGGTCACACATGCACCGGATGGAGTATGGTGCAACACGTTCACATCTCCCATTGAGGCACCATTTGTTACAGAGATGGGTGACTTTAGAGCAGTTCATTCCTAAGAAAAATAGAATAGAATATAAATATCAAACCTGACATTTGTATAACAAATGAATTAGCCAGTAAACATTACAGAATTTTCATAAATATGAAAAGGCCCTAAAAGCACAGCTCAGGAAACACAAAACCTGATTCTGCCATTTGGTGATTAAACAGGGAGATGAAGGAACAAGGATAATTCAGTTACTCAGGTTTGAGTCTCGGCCTGGGTTACATGTGTGTGGAGTTTGCATGTTCTCCCTGTGTCGTCGTGGGGTTTCCTCCGGGTACTCCGGTTTCC
>JAODKE010000068.1:1497847-1508504 GCA_026779605.1 Mormyrus hasselquistii
CCGGGTACTCCGGTTTCCCCCCACAGTCCAAAGACATGCTGAGGCTAATTGGAGTTAATAAATTGCCTGTAGGTGTGAGTGTGTGAGTGAATGGTAACAGTGTGTGAGTATGCCCTGCAATGGGGTGGCCCCCTGAATAGGGTTGTTCCCTGCCTTGTGCCCATTGCTTCCGGGATAGGCTCCGGATCAAGCGGGTTGGAAAATGAATGAATGAATGAACTAAATGAAACATACATTTTACTTCAGGGGTGGCCTTCAGGGGCGGGGTCACAAAAGGCTCCAGGCCCAGCTGAAAGCTGATTGGCTCCCTGAGTGCCCCCTCTCCTCTCACTGGCCAGTAACACTAACAGTAAGGCTGGCTCCTCAGTATGAATTGATACCCCTCATATCCCCCCCCCCCCCCCACCACCTTAAAAAAATCCTAGAATCACCCCTATTTAACTTTCTGGTTTGCGCTCTCTCAGATCTCCCCAAAGACAAAAAAGTTGGATGTCGAACAATGGAGGTCTCCTTCACAGCTATGTGTCCAGCGAGCGAGAAGATCACAGGGAGGGAAGATTTAAGGGGAGGAGGGAAAAAAAGAGGTGGTATAGAAATCATTAGTGAAATAATTATGTTAATTAGAGACTCGGGACGAAGACTGTCGCTTGAATAAACAGCCTTTGGAGTATCAGCTTCCTGAAGTAACTGCAGTGCACTAAATAGGGAAAAGCAGTAATTGGGAGAGAGAAGTAAACAATCAGAATCTGGCTGGCCACGTTCACACCGGCGGATGCACTCACGAGGCCTCGGCTTAATGAACCTGATTTATGCTCCTGTTTATTGTAATTGAAATTGCAATGAGGGTTTGACATAAATGCAGAAACTGTGGCAAATTGCATGGATGGAATGCGGTGTCACTTTACCTGCAGGCCGTGAAGCGCATACGCACTCGCATGCCGGCCCTCGGCGTGCACGCAGACTCCTGGGCACGTGGCGTCTGCTGGGCCGGCCTTCGAAGTGCTCACAGAATCTTCCGGAAAAACCTCGCCTGCATGCGCAGCTGAACATGTTGTCCTGAACCGTAGCCCTACAGACTCCATTCCCTGCGCAGAGCTGCCCTGACGTGTTTCGGCGACAGCGGTGACCCCTGACCCTGACGACAAGCCTCAGGCCCGCCTCGCACAGCTCAGGGTCGCCCTCACGTGCCGCCACAAAATGGTATGTCCCAGGGCGGAGCCATTTTGGGTCCACCTCCACAGTCTCCTTGACGTACCCGGGAAACAGCAGCTGGTCCGCGGGATATCCAGTGATGGAACAGCTTCTGAAACTCTCCTTGGAGACGTTCAGGAGATGAATCCCGTATGATTCCAGAGTGTCATCAGCCGAAACGAGAAGCTTATCGTCGACCTGCAACCGTACGGGGCACATCTGTGGGAACGTCAACAGCGTGCTGGGGAGCTCCTCTACATGCCCACGTCCTTGAATCCCCCAGCATTCTTCAGGGCTGGAGCATGTCTTCCTGGCGAGCGTCCACCTCACCTCCAAGGTCTGAGGCACCAGGAGCCATTCAGTGGAGGCCTCTGTGTCGCAGACCATCTGTCCTTGGCTTCCCGCGTCCAGCACACAGATGAGCAGAACCAGGAGCCCACGTATACAGACCTCAGCAAGCTCCAGCCTTATTCTGGCCCACATCTTCATTTCTCCCTGATTGAGGTGGAACAACCTCGACAATTTTTGACTTGAAGGATGCCAGGGAGATTCAGCCTAAACTCGAAAAAGAAAAATCAGAAATGAATCAAAAATGTAGCCGTCAATTTATTTTCCTCAAACATATTAACAAGATGGGCAAGACTTCATATTCCCATACAAATTATTTTTGATAGAAAATAAATTAGGTTATTATTTAAGGATGCATCAACCTGCCTCTTAGTTCTCTGGCTTGAAACCGTAACTAAACCCAAGATGATACTGGCAAACTCTCACATGAATATATCTGCAACTTGTCATTTGTACGTTTACACAAACATCACTGGAGGTCAAGGAACGCATTTCAAAATCCCCCATGCTGGAATTTTTTTCCTCCATCTTAAATTAAATTATACTGATTTATTGGTTATGCAGTATTTGACCCAAAACACGTCTATTGGCAAAGTGAGCATCTAAGTGAGTCTTTGAGGCGAACGGCTGTCACATCTCACGCTGTCGGCAAGGGCCTCGTACTCTCAGGATTTCATTTACACACAGAGATGAAGTTTCCATATGAAAACATGCAGATGGTGTAACCCAATATGCATCCAGGTAATTAAATAATGTGCCTCTAACAGCTCTGCATCTGCACCTGCATCTAGGGCACATCAACCTCTTCACTCCGACAGAAATAATAATGTTAAATACACACTGATAACTTGTGGTATAATTCCAGTCTCTATTGTCACTTACTAACTGCTGCCACCGTGACCCAGAACCTTGCCGTCCTACTTGCGTGTTACGAGACATCGCTATTGTTTGTATAATGCATATGTTTCATGCATATTTTATGCATACTGTACATACTGTATGTACTTTACTGTTCAGTATTCTGTTATTTGCCAATTATTGCCCCTCATCACTACATGCCGTTTCAATCTGCAGGGAGGTAAACAAGCAAATATGTTTGTACAAACGACAGTCAAGCTTTCCAATCCTTGAGTCGTCAGTCAGCACTGCGCAGATTATCACACATGCGGCGTACGCCGTATGATTCACAGTCTGTGACGGAGGTTTGCTTTTCCGCTAAAGAAACTTTGCATTAGAGCTTCGGCACTAAATAAAAACATCCCAACAGGCTGTCATCCGTCTGAGGGCCGTTCCTACGGCGGCACGTCTGATTCACAGCCCGTTTCGTCAGCCTGATGAATCGACACGTCCTCCTGTCTGAAATTTTACCATAAACGATAACGTCCCCGGCCGTCCGACGGGAGGGCGGCAGCCAGGCGCCCCGCCCCGCCCTGGCAGAGGCTGTCCGCACTCCCAGAGGCCCAGATGGGCGGCCCGCTCAGCGCCACCGCCTCCGCTGTGCTGCGCGGCTCTGCAATCTTCCTGCTCCCCGCTGTGCTGCGCGGCTCTGCATTATACCCGCTCCCCTGGGTCTCATTCTAACCCACGTTCTCCAGATAAAAGAGCGCCGTGAGAAGATAAAGCATTCTCTATCTCAGGGACCGCCAAATCCCACGTCTCCGTCCGCCGGCAGTGACATGAGCGTGACGCTGGCGCCATTAAGTAATAAATAATCCTCCCGAAGAGGAGCACGGGTCCAGCGCAGGCGGGGACGTGAGAGCGGCGATCCCTCGGGGCATGTCCAGCGCCTCGGCCTGGCATCCAGCCCATCCAAAACGACAGGGGGAACGAGAGATAATAAACGATGGTGACCGTGAAGATGGCGGCCAGGCGGCACAGCTGACTGTAAGCAAGTTCAAGCAGGTCGAGACTAAATGACGTCCCTCCTGGACCGAAAGTGCAACATCCGTGACAGACATTACAGGGTCAGAGACAGAGTTTGTGAGCTGGTTTACATAGTGCAGAAATTCCTGTACACTTATCAATAAGTTAAAGGGAGGGAAGACAGAGGGAGGACTACTGTCTGTCATAACACAACATAAAACATAACATAACGAATGGAAAAACAGCCAAAGAGCAAGCACACTAGGCAACAGTGGATCTGTTGTTTAATGCACACATTTCCGCAGACAGTAACATCCATTACGGTCCTGTTCTCCCTCCAGGTCATTCCAGGGGACCTGATCTAATTCCCCACTCCCAGTCTAATTCCTCCGGGAGTCATGGGCCGTAATAAACAGAACCTTCTGGAGACTACGGTGAAGAGGAGCAGCGCTGCTCGATTTGTTGTAAAATAAATGCCCATTTTTCCGCAGCTAGAAAGGAAACAAGATGCGGTAAAATCCAGTTGCTTTTCCTTCTGGAAAACCAGGAGACGGGGGGGTCATGACCCCCGCCACATGGAGCCCCTTCCTTATCTCTGCCAGCAAGACCTTTTCCTCCCAGCTCCTCCACCCGGAGTCACAGAGGACAGAGCTGCTTCCCATCAGCGAGACAGGAATCGTAATGACTTGTCAACTCTTTTGGGAGCAGAGGGTGATCCTGCGCGTCCTCTCCAGCTCTGTGTGCGAGCATGAAGTGGAGAAAATCATACAAAACATTTCTAGTAATGCAAGATGCAATACCTCCTTTTAACACAGGCCCTGGACCTACCTGGTAATGCCCAAGCGCATTATCTACAGGCAGCGCAGGGTAGGGGGCGCCCAAGGCCCTGGACCTGCCTGGTAATGCCCAGGCGCATTATCTACAGGCAGCGCAGGGTAGGGGGCGCCCAAGGCGAAGGACCGGCCCAGTAACTGCCCAGGTGAATTAACTCCAGATTTTCCTCTAACTTGACGAGTGTATCAGGTCTCCATCCAGGTATCTAAATCGGAGATGCTAAGTGATAAATTATGAACCAAGTCCATGTCTCCATTAAGATGCCTGACTCCCCCAGGAAGCCCACCCCCAGTACCACCCAGGTCATATCAGCAGGCCTGTAACCATTAGCAATTTCCGAAACACATCATTTGGGGAGAAGATCGACACGTCTTGAAGTTTGGGGGCCCCCTGTAGACCACAAATTGTTAGTACACTTTGCTAAATAACTTGTTGAATCGGGCCCCAAAACCGTGCATGACCCACAAAAGACACATGACAAAGGGTCACTTTCCATGTATAATTACCTTTCTGATCTTAAAACGATAATTCAGCATCATTTAACTCAAATTCTTTTAATAAATAAAGGTGGGCATTTAATGAGATTAAACTCTATAAATGACAAATTTCACAAACACACGGAGGCCACATTGTTAATTATAGATTTCACCGCAGGCCAAACAGGAGGCCTGAAACTGTCTGCTCACCATTTTAAATAAGCTACACGATAACAGCATTTCCATGATTAAGTGGATGGCATTTCCGCAATATTCAGAGATAAATGGCCAGCCCCAATCAAAATGACTTTTTCATAGCGATTTTTGCAATGTATCATGTTTTATAATTACAACATGTCTAATATGCTCTAACATGTCTAATACGCTCTAATATGTCTAATATACTCTACTTAAACCCAAACTAGCTCGGCTAGCAGTACATCACTGGCATTAATTTGGTTCATCTGAGTGGAGATCTTCAGGCCTGAAGACCCCCATCCACCTCAGTCTAAGGTCAGTGCAACCCCCCCCCCCCCCCCAGGCTGAGAGACCGCTCACCAATCTACTCACAGACAGAATCCAACCCCCAAACCTCTGCCCTGCAAATGTGTTTATTTTCATTTCCACTTTTTCTGAAGTCAACAGCTGAGCTGTTAAACATTCCCCCCCTCAAAAAAAATTATATTACCATCTAACCTTGGGAAAGTACGCGCCCAGTGTCCCAGGTTACTCTGAAGCATCAAAACGCGACATTTCAGACAGTCTCTGTCCTCTGCTGTCAACAAGACGTGCCCGTAATGTGATTATTGTTAATCATGTTACGCAACTTTAAAATGCGGATCTACTACATATTCATTACCCATATAAACCCATACATACCAAGTATAAATATCTTAAAAGTGAGGAATTTCAACCCACAACCCCACTGACGGTCTGTCAAAATATAAAATGTGAATTTGTAATATGTTCAGGTATAAAAGCATAATAAAAAAAATACTCCTGATTTTCGAGACTTGCAGCGCCGCTGCCCGGATTTGTAGAGCATAAATCAACAGGAATTGGTTATCAGAGAAAGCCACAATGACATGTATAATGTGTGCCAAAGTCATTTAAAAGATGAGAACTTAAGCGATGAAAAAAAACGTCTTTCTATGAATCTATAACTCATCCCATGAATAGACCTTCCAAGGACAGCAACACAGAACCTGGATCCTCCAGCATGCACGCAGAGTCTCCAAAGGCCACCCCCCCCTCACCCAGGTACACTTCTGCTGTGCCAGGTCCCACCCTCAGTCCTGTCACTCAAACGTGCCGGGTTACTCATTTCAGTCTCGCTGCCATCAAAACGCGACCCGGCGAGACTAAATGTCAGCAAGTCCCCTGAGGCGGATGAAAACCCTGCCGGGTTCTGACCCAGGGGAATCCAAGGCTGACGCTCTGAGGTTTTTCCACACCACTGCGGACACAGAGCCAAGGATGTCGGACGCATTACATCAGAAAAGTTTATTCTCCACTTTAAGCCACTCTCCATCAAAGGGATGCAACTAACCCAGTTTTAAACCCACAAAATACCGGTGCTATAAAATTCAACCAAACCCGGAACATATCTAGTGTGGTTCCATCCAAACTAAACCATACGGCATCACAAAGTAGCACACAATCAATAGGAATAATCCATGATACTGTCGCTTTGTTACCATTTCCTGCAGAACACTCTGATTAAGATAGTAGAAGAATCTTATGCTTGGCTTTTTTTAATCGTTAGCAGGGCTCTCCACACTGCCTTTATCAAAACACTGCACTTAAACTCCTTAGCGCGGTTGGAGTTACACTATCTAGTGCGACCTCATTTCCTGCAGACTTTCTGTAGGTAATACATTTGCTGCCCTCAGGACCATTTTCCATAATTAAAAGCAAAATAATGCATTTTACTGCCACACAGATAATTGCTGTAGCTAGGAATTCTATGAGAAGAACATGGCGACTATGCAAAGCTTACTGTATTATAATGGGAAGCGCCACGGTTCCGGGTGTGATCTGCTGCACACTCTCAGTCACAACCGAGTTAAACCCAATGAGAAGCAGGTTAAAGCATTAATGCGTAGCAGATAATCACAATGGGTAATGAACCTCAGCTGGAAATCACATGACTGTCACTTGGCTGAATGCAGACACCCAGTTAAACGCAACAAACAAAATTGTGATAACTAGGTGGGATAGAGCTGGGCCACAGATGGTCTACAGGGCATCTGAGGAGCATCTAATGCTCTGATGTCCTACAGCATTAAAAGATGAGTTTGAGCCATGAAGGAGTGCATCCTAGATCAGTGTTTCCCCGCCCCTTCCTCGAGGACCCGCAGATAGTCAGTGTTTTTGCTCCCTCACCACTCCTGGTCCTTTGAGGACCCCCAAACAGTACATGTTTTTGCTCCCTCCCACAACTGGAGCTGCCAATTTGTCTGTGAGTAGTTGGTGACTCTCTGCCTTGAGAGCACAGGCTGCAAGCATCTGTAGGACAGGCAGGTATAGAAAACAGATGGACAGCGATTTGCATGTACCTTCAGGAAATGAAGGGAACCTCACGCCTTATTCTTTACTCCTCATTATTTTATGGATTTTCATACTTGATACTAATTCTGCACTTTACTATAAAGCCTATAACTTGTGTAACTGTCACCCAGCAGAGAAACAGGGATTATCGTTGTCCAGTGCTCCGCTGAGGAATCGGATCAGAGCCACCGCATTGCAGGACATTAAAAACACTAAACTGGAAGCTCCTGACATTGCGCTTTATAGCACTGTGTGGTTTTCTGAATGCTTAGTTTTATGCCATTTGCACCTCACATTAAATCTCGTGTTCCCCAGCACCGGTGAAGTCATCAGAGGAACCAAAAGCCCTTTAAAGTGATTTCAAAAGCACTCTGACAGCGCTACAAAGCTTTACGAATGAAAGCCCATATATATTTAAAACTTATTTTTAAATAACTGCAGACATTTTATATTGGATGTTCGGAGATCCAGTAATTTTTTGACAATTACAGGGAAGTAAACATTATGGCTAACAGGCCTTTAAATGAATCATCATTTTCAAAGTGCCGCGACTTACTAAATGCAGAAATAATTCGCCAAGACCACTGTACAATTTGACTAAGCCAACAGCTACATGTTTTTATGCTAATCCTTGTCCTGAAGATCATTCTGTGACACAGATCATTCGGGAGTCTGTGATCGCGAGGTCACCAGTTCGAATGCCAGGGTCCGGGCAGTGATGTCACCCTTGGCCCTTGAGTCTGACCCAGCTACCGCTAAAGAAAGAAACTGTAACTGAATATTTTATTGAGAAATTCTGTGACTTCCCATTTTACAGAATGGGGAGACTCCCACAGAAGTAACATTCACCTGTGAATGCTCCCCCTCCCCACCTTTTTGGTCTGTTCACTTACTAATCCCGGCCTTCTGAGAAGGTTTGGGGGCCAGACCACGCTGGTGACGGCCAGACCACGCTGGTGACGAGTCGTTCTCCTGAACAGGGAGCTGCTGCTCCTCGACAACTACATATAAGTGACTGAATGAGTGTAGGGGCGTGCTTGCCATTGCGCTTTCATCCCACGCACATGCAGTTTCGACTCACAAAGAGGACTGGATCTCTCACCCGTATGATCAGATTAAATACCCTGCTCCGCACAAGACCTGCTGGCACTCAAGCCAGCAAGCATCACGCAAACTGTCCTTAACTATCACACCCCCTGCTGATGCGCCAGGGTATTTACATTTTTAAGATCTTCCTCCCTGAGGAGTGTACAAAGCCCTCCTGAAGTTCAGGAGCACCAGTAAATGTCAGGGAGCAGAAATCCTCAAATTGTGCTCAATTAATCTAACATATTTAAAATGCCTAAAATATTCTAGAAAGATGTCCATTAATTCTTGTTTACAGTGACCCTAACCCGGATAAGCGCTAAGCAGTTCTAAATAATGTGTAATCCCTGCTTTAGTAAGCCCTACTGAGCCACCCCTTTAAATTATTAAAGGCAGATTTTTTTATAGGCCAAACCCTGAAGGACCTGGAAGTGAAGAATATCTACAGTTAGATGCGAGATGAATTAAAAACGGCGGCCAGGGGTGTCAGTCAGCTTCTTGATGACGATGTGTGTCACCTCAAGAGATGCGTCCAGTGACAGAAGTCACCTTGGAAGAGTGAGTGTATTAAATATGGACAGGATAATCCATATTTATACAAAAATGTTTGCCTGAAAAATGTTGGAGGTTAATGAAAGCCACCAAAGAACATGATGAATAGGCCCTTAATAGCCATTCATATAATTTCACTATTGATTTCTAGATCAATCCAATTACTTGACTGCTTATAAATCCTCCTAATTATTTCTTAACCCTCCAAACAGCCAAGATTTATTGTTTGCTTTTATCCAGTGGTTTACATTTTATAGATTAAAACGACTGGTACTACTTTGAAACACACGCATACACGGAAATCCCTACGGAGAGCTGAAGCAGCAGAAACGTCTTCAGATGTAAATCCACATCAGCTTTAAACAGTTAAACGGCCAGGACTTTCAGATTTAAAGCAGCTATGCCGAATTACAGAAAATAGCTACTACAGCTGCGTCAAAACAACACGCACTAATCTGACCATAAATTTCGGCGTTTTGTTCATGTTTACATGCAAATGACAAGGGCGATATTGAATTTTAGATACTTGGGGTCAACAGTCCCACCCACAGAATCAATACTGATCACAAATAAATTTATACCTCGATCAATAAGTACGGACGTAGTGAATGACATTTAAACAGTGATCCTATTTCCTGCAGTTTGCTGCCTTTCCCATCCTTTTCCTTTAAAATGAAACGGATTTTCCAACGTTTCAAAGACTCGCGGCACCATGCTGCCTTTGCAACACCGCCACTGCGGATTGTTCCACTTTAGCTGTGCAAATACGCTGAAGCCATAAAGCCGACGAAACTTCGCAAATTCTTGGGAGACGAAGGATAAATGGCACCAGACCAGAGGGGAATTCCACAAAGCGGGATTTAACAGTTAGCGAGTTAACTTAAGCCAAACATGAAAACTATTCAATAGGAAGAGATGAGTGATATTCCTATTACAGTAATTAGAAGATCCTTATATTTGGCTTAATTTATCTGACTAATGAGGAAATCCTAGGAGATGTTCCACGAAGCAGAATCAGGTATACCTTAAGTCACGATTGTCCAATAGGAATGCTCCTTACTTTAACTCTTATTGGACAATCGTGACTTAATTCTATCTCACGTTAACCGGGCCAACTGAGAAATCCTGCTGAGAAATCCCCTCCGCCCCGGTCAAGCACATGAATGTTTAACTAACATCACAATATCACCATCCAACGGCATATTTAGTACAGGGGGACAATACCAGCAAGCGCTGGTTAGACTTCACATTTAATCTGGACATGTCAAAAATAATGTAAAAAGCACCATTTATGACAGTTCAACTTTATAGGCCAAAACATTACATATAAGTTAGAGAAGGTGAGCAGGGGACCTGTTGTTTGTAGTGATGGAATAAGGCTTCACAACTGACAGCAGAGGCATTTATGGGCTGTCAGATACTGGGTGGGGTTAGGAGGCGGGGATAAGGACACGCTGTCAATCACACACTGATCTCACATTGGGTGGGGTTAGGAGGCGGGGATACAAACACGCTGACAATCACACACTGATCTCACATTGGGTGGGGTTAGGAGTCGGGGGTACAAACACGCTGTCAATCACACACTGATCTCACTTTGAGTGGGGTTAGGAGGCGGGGATACAGACACGCTGTCAATCGCAATCTGATCTCACTTTGGGTGGGGTTAGGAGGCGGGGATACAAACACGCTGTCAATCACACACTGATCTCACTTTGAGTGGGGTTAGGAGGCGGGGATACAGACACGCTGTCAAT
>JAODKE010000068.1:1524388-1557434 GCA_026779605.1 Mormyrus hasselquistii
TACCCGCCCAAATAAAGGGGATAAAAAGGGTATCAATTTGCCGGAAAGTGAAGGGTAATTTATTATTTTTATAGCCAACGTGCCGCCCCCCCCCCCCCCCCCCCAACTTCACTGCACGGGGGCTGGCCCTTTAAAGGAATAAAGCCCAATGCGGGGAACCGTCCCAAAACTGGGTCAGAAATCGACTCTTGTTTGGACACAGGAAAAGCCTTATACCATGTGATCGGTGTTATTGCGCAACAGTGAACTGGGGCCCGCGTGGCGTACCAGCGGAAACTGCTGCTGTAATGTGCTGGGAGGCTTTTTAAACAGGGTGGTAAAAATGTAAATGGGTTTTACACTCTTCCTGTTAAAGCTGAGTTTCCCTTATTTCCCTTTCAAATGACTCTGGCGCGTCGCCGCAGATGTAAATGCTGACTGTTTGACTTAGGGATGAACACGTTTCACGCCGTTGCCGGTCCGACATGTCGAATTCATCAGCGCTGGCCATCTCATCACTTAATGCAAAAATCACATCTTCACAAGAGGCCAGCTTGAAATGGCCCTGCCTCCGCGCACTGCACACTGCCGCAGTGATTGCATGACTCGTCGCGTGAGGTCATAATCATTTTACAATGGCAAAGACAACTAAAAAAAAAACAACCTTTTTTCCTCACAGAAATATGAAGACTGATGAGTCGACATAAAAAACAAACAGGGTCAAGATCAAGAAATGGGACCTAAAGCAGAAAATCAAGAACTGACTAACTCAGGGCTGCACTCAGATAAGCTGAAATACCATTCGAAGGTCCACTGTACACTGTAAAAGGACCCTTAAGGATGTATCACAAGGTAATTTCACGGCAGCGGTGTATAATCCAGCGCGTTATGCCTGAATTCCTGTTATTCTCATTCTCAGGATGCCTGAAACCTGACAGGGCAGTAGCACGTGCAGTAAAGCCCTTGACACCCCCTTGACATTAACATCTACATTTACGGCATTCGGCGGACGCCCTTAGCCAGAGCGACTTACGTAAGTGCTTCGAAGTCTCAGTGAATACATTCTGATACGGGTTCAATAGAACCAGACAAAGAATACTGTCACTCTAAAAAACTCTGTTGGCAAGTGATACATTTTGTTTATAATTATTAATATAACCCTGGAACTGCTAAACAATTTCAGTAACACAAATCTTGTACAACAGATGGTAAAATGGAGGATGTTTCACTAGCAACTTAAAACAATCTCCTCAATTAAAAAGCAACAATCACTTTTTGGGGGGAGCATGCAGCATTGTGAGATTTGTCTGTTTAATTAGGAATGCTTACACAAGGCTCATGTGAGCTGCAAATGGGGGGGGAGGGGGCTTTTAAACCCTGAATGTAGCAGCGTGCTGTTCGCGGGAGCAAAGGAAACGCTGAGAAACGGCCGCTGCAGCCCGTGAGCCAGACAGCGACAGGATTTACTCTGTGCTGCACAAAGATGTCAGCACTGCACATGCAGCTGGAGCCCATTCAATCACCCATAACCGCCTGGTTATTAATATTTATTGTTATGGTTGCCAACACTGAGTTCCTAATAATGAATATTTTTTCTTATTAAAAAGCTTCACAATTCTAAACAGTGTAAATATGGAATTAATGACTCTGCCTGGGGGTAATTTATGCAGAATTAAGGGGGAGCATTTTACAGTGTTTGCAGTGGTGGGCGATTTCCTAGTCTTAATGAAAGACCAGCTATTTAATTCTGTGACGCGTACTGTATGTGCAGGAAATCTCACCACAGAATAAATGTTCCGAAGCAGGCGTGAATCATAATGCGGTGCATATGTAAATATTTAAAATAATATCTGAAAGAACCAATGTTAAAAACTTGTCTTACAGAAGCATATTTCACGTGTAAACATGCATGTAGCACTCGTGTAACACCCTAAATCCTCTTTCTGGTGTCGGGGCACCGGCTCTGTCCTCTTCCTGCCGGACTCTAATATCTGTAAGAGGCTCAATTAAATCCTGTTACCTTCAGCATAAGTGGGGAGAGCTTGGGAGCCTTAATCTCCATCCAACTCGTGTGTTCTGGAGCCGCGTGCCCCACGCCAGTGGGCAGGGCCATGCCTTAATGCCCTGATTTGCTCTGTCTCCTTTTTTTGAGGGGATGGGGGTGGCACAGCAGGTTAGGATAAAAGAACATTCTAGGAGCCCCCTTGCCTGTTCTGGGAGGCCACACCGATTTAGGCGGACGGCTCGATGGAGGGGGAGTACGGGGCTTGGCGTTTGAGGTGCTCGGAGATGTCCGCTAGACAGCCGGACGGAAAACGGCTGATTGAGAGAACGTGGCCCTGCTCGGCGCTGAGCGTTAGTGACAGAAGGCGTGAGGAGCAGGAGGGCTGAGGCTCGCCGGCTGGGCGGGAAGGACAGCGCTGAGACGAGCTCTCTCTGTGCAAAGGGACGCTGACCAGAGGTAGGAAGGAGGGCACCGCGCTGACAGCCGATGGAGATAAAGCAGCAGTCAGAAGCTTCTGGAAGGGCAGCGGCCGTCGCGTAGGAGGAGCCTGTCATCCCTCAGTCGGGCCGTGACAAGGACAGCCCGCTGGAACCTAAATGACATCCACGCTCCCAGAATGTGTCCATTGGCGTGAGTCACGTCAGGGTGCTTGCATGGTTCTTTAAGCAGCGATCGTACGGTCGAGGTCCCGGGTGCCGGGGATTAGGGGAGGGGCCCAGCTGTCCACTAACCAGCTGTGATAGATGGGGTCTCAGGTGACGACTGTCCCTGGTGAGAAAGCACGCCGACGTGTCCGTGATTAATACGCGGCCCGGGCTGGTGCTTTGGTCCCTGTCATGTTACTCACTTTATCCCCTGCTCTTCCTGAAATGTGTCACACAGTAGAAATAAATCCCTACTGGATGTACACGGCGGTGCACACCATCGATCCGCAGCCTAAATAGCACAGCGAGATTTAATAGACATGGCGGCCCCTGCGCTGCAGGGGGGGGGGGGCGGGATCCCGGCACGGATAACACACAGCATTCTGAATGATCCGAATTTGTGACTACGTCAACTGCTTTAATTACAGCATGGGGTCTAATCGTGCGGGTGGGGGGGGGTGCTGCTGAAAGCCTGACAGCGTTCTCTATGGAGGACGGAGGGCCACAAAGCAGTCCACTCAGGGATGCAAGGTCTTACAGCAGGGCATGTCAAACTATTTGATCACAGGTCTAGGTCAGATTTTTTTATACATATGTATATATATATATATATATATATGTCTCAGAAGTGAAAAGTTCAGGTCCAGATAATACAAATTCAGCCCAATTTTTTTGTTTTAACCAACCAGTTTAGACCATTAAGAATCACTGTCAAAGAGTACTCACAAAGTACTCAGAGTAGTCACAGAGTACTCAGAGAAGTCACAGAGCTGGTTGGTTGAAAAAATAACCTGAACTGGATTTCTACTTCTTGGACCTGAATTTTCCACCTCTGATATAGACGTACATGTCAAAACATACCAATAAAGAGAACTTTGTGACGCTCGCTGACTGTTTTGAATCTTTGTCATGGGGGATGCATTACGATGACTTATGTGTGAGCGAAGTTTGGTGGTAGTACATTGTTTTTTTATACTTCGATCCACATTAAGCCATTTTCCATGAACCATATTGACTCATAAGGTGCATTATCGGCTGGGTCCAGATTAACGGAGGTCTGAACTTCGGGAATCCCAGCCTTTAGCGATGCCGATCCATCCAGCAGACCGGGGGCTCGCTGCACTCTGCCGGAATTATCTGCAGGGCAGAAACACCCCCCAGCAGCACTACTGATGTCATTCCCACCTCATTTTTTATTCTTGGTCGTTTCTCTTCTGAACTCTGGAGTGAATCTGGAATGAGTGAACGAATGGATGAATGGATGAAATCACAGACCCTTCACCGCTGGTCATCACAGCTCGTATCTGACTGAAAATAACTGAGAACGACTTTTCTCAGAAGCTGGTATTTTCCCCAAGAATAACACATCAGAGGCTAAGAACCTCACAGAAAAATGTACCCTTTGTGGAACTGAAAACTTGCTTTGAAAAAGAAACATAAGAAATTGCTTAAAATTGTTGTCTATAAACCACCTTCTGATGCATCTGGATCACTCAGAATTCATCTGGAGATTCAGTCCTGCTTTCATCTTTTTTTCTGAACAAAAGCTAGTTTGAATCACTGTGAAATCTTTAGATTCCAACACTCATATTAATACTCATTTAACCCCAATTATAACCTCTGGCCATACATTTTCGTCTAACACAAAAAACAAGTCATTCCTCTTGAAAACGTGACAAAATATGGACCTAAATGCAACATCAGGCATGCAATAAAGAACAAAAGAGTAGCACCTGTGTTCCTGTAACAAACTTGTGATTAATCAGGACACAAATGGTAAACTAAACGATCAATTAAAGATGCCCAGGATGATGTAATGTTTTGCAATCATCCAATATTTGTGAAAACGAGGCCGTTGCCTGAATCTGGCTGCGGTACAGTTTGGCAGCGGCCCTGTTAACATTAATAATAACGGCCTCCCCAGGATTGATCCGTGTGCAAAGGGGCTTTCGCACGGAAACAATAACAGCAGGTGGCTGCGTTGAGTCTCTCTCTTTCTCATGAGAGGACTTCATAAATCACACATCTGCTGTTTCGTTTGTTTCACCCACACCAAATTTAATCACTTACTATCGACCGTCATTAGCATAACAGCTCCGATATCGCTACGTACAATTATTACTGTTTTCCTCCGATCTGTGAGTTTTTGATGCGCTACATCGATTAATGGGGCTCGTTAGGATTAGAATGCGAATGTAAACGGATGTTTAGATGTAGATGAATGTGAGTGTGAGAGCGACCTACTGCAGGGACGCACGTTGCTGTCATTTGGTTCGGGTTTGGCAAACACTGCCGTATTAATGACTGTCGCTGTGAGATGAAGGGGACAGCAGCCGGTGAAGTGTTCAGTAGATGGTTGCACGTGAAACGGCGTTTTCTTCATTAGCTATGGAAGCTAAACCCAAAACAGCCTTGACTCACACGCAACATCCTGTGTATCTGGATATGACTCTGGCCTGGCCATAATTTTTGGGATTCCATAGACACGTGAAATACCTCAGTTGTCACTGTTTCTCATTAAGGCAGCAGAAAATCTCAGTGAAAAGCTCTCATTGTCTCTGCAGAAACTGAACGCAATCCGCATGAAAGCGGCGTGCCCCTCACACTGAAGTACAATAATCGGGTGTTTTAATCAGAAGTGAGCTCCATCAGCTCCCCCCCCCCTCCAGAAACAGTGACTCGTACTTTTCAGAGTGAGTGCCTCTTTGTAAATTCAGGCTGAGTGCCGCTTTGGACGGATACTGCAGTAGAAAGGGCTCCTGGGACTGGGGCAGCCTTGGGGGTATGACCACATGGGCCGGACGACCACGCTGCCAGCTATGACTCATTGTACTCTTGTCATTCTTTCTTTTCAAAGGGCAGCCACAGACTAACTAACGCGGTCAACAACAGCCGTGAGGGGCAGCCAAAAAACTCCCCCTTCGCACCAGTTCTTGTCCTGGGGGGGGGTTGCTTTTCAACTGGCATGTCAGTATTATTACAATTTTTATAATTTCAATTTTCATTTGAGAAGCAGTTTGGTTTAATTAGTTTTCTGTCACTGCAGTGAAAAAAATTAAAACCTATTCTATTTTGTTTAGTTGCTTATGTTTATGGTTATGGCTGGGTAGGGGTAAAATTTGTCATAGTTAGCATTAGCATTTTTCCATTACAAATGAATGAGCGGTCCCCAAAAATATATGATTACACGACTGTATGTGTGTGTGTGGGTTTGCATAGATCACATTTGAGGACCAAATTGTCCCCAAAGTGCAGTAAAACTTGAAATTTCCCTACTTTTGGGGACATCTTTCGAGGTCCCCATTTAGTTTTAGTTCCCCATTTTATAAAAAATCTGTGAACGCAATTAAAAAAGTAAAAATTCCAAAAGTCTTGTACTTGGGTTGGTTACTTATGGTTAAGGTTAGGGATGGGTAGAGGTTAAGGGTGTCGTGATTGGGATTATGGTTTTTCCCATAGAAATGAATGGACAGTCCCCATTTAGATAGGAAGACCAACTTGTATGTATGCGTGTGTGTGTGTGTGTGTGTGTGGGTGTGTGTGTGTCCATACTTACTATTGAGGTCCTCAATTTTTTTTCTGTAACTCCAATAATCACGACCCATTACAGGCCACACCTAAGATGGGCTAACATGTTTGACGTCTGTATTTTAAAAATCCTGGCTGCAGCTCAGTATGGATAAAGTCACCTAGCTATGCAATCAGGTTTACAAACATTTGTGAAACAATGGATCAATCTGAAGTGTGGTACTGTACTGTTGTTGGATGCCACCTTTGCAATGAATCAGTTTGTGAAATTTCTTCCCTGACAAATATTCCACAGTCAGCTGTAAGTGGTATTATTACAAAGAATAGAAACTCAAGCACACAGCGGCAGGCCATGTAACGTAACAGATTTTGGCCAAGCAGCTGCATGCAAGCCTCACGTCACCAAACGCAATGCCAAACGACAAGTGGCTAGAGCGGTGAAGTACAACTTCACTGGACAGTGGAAACCTGCTCTGTGGAGAGATGAATCACCCTTCTCTGTCTGGCAGTCTGATGGATGAGTCTGCATTTGGCGGATGCCAGGAGAATGTTTTCACGCTTTTTCAGTCTACAAAAATGTTTTTGTTTTGTTTTAGTATTATTACTGATGATATTTTGGGTTTGTACAGAAACCTCAGAGTACTGGATCATTGAGAATACGGCACACGGGTAACACAAGACGTCAATGCGTAGCCATCGTGCTCGAGAAATGGCATAGACAGTAGCCGAGATAGATACGTGTGGCCAGAGATATCTGGAAGGTACAGTTAACCACTAAGTCTGAGATTTCATCGGAAGAGTATGGTTAATCAGTATAGCTCAGATTTCATTAGAAAGGTATGGTTAAACATTACGTCTGGGATTTCATTGAAAGACTAGAGTTAACTTTAAATAATAGTTTTTAATAATAGACTTAAATTCAAAGCTTAGCTGGAAAAATTGAAAGGTTCAATGAACATGGATACATAATGGGAGATAATCTGTCACTGACCGCATGACAGGCTTGAGCAGCAAATCACTTTTTTTCTAGGAGCGATATTGTTTCATCTTATAACCTTTTGGTGAACTCAGATCCTGCTATTCCTTTGTTCTTTACTCGCCAATTTCAAAGGCGCTCTCAGCTTTATAGCTGCCACCTGAACATCCCACCTGCACTCATCTGAGACTATTATCCTATATCATTCATTCTCAACTTTGTTAAGGCCCCAGTAGTCTGATAATAGAGAGCCGTTTTGCTCATTATACGTCGATGCCCGGTTTTAATTTACGTGCAGCGTGTTCCTCAACATCTCCCCTGCATTTCCATCAACAGACGTAGCCTTCGGCTCTGTCTTCTTCAATAAGGGAACGCGCAGGGTCCTCCATTACAGAACGCAACATCCAAAAATCACAGAAGGAGCAGTGATGGATATTACGGCCGACACATCTTCAGGCGTGACCTCGCTCTTAACCCCATGGAAGCTGCAATGAGCGCCTGCTTCCATCTGGCCACTGTCTCTTCCAGGTCCTCAGATAAGAGAGTTTTGCGGCAGAGAAATACACCCACTGTTAGAAAGGCTGCCGTAGGAACGTAGTTATTTAGTTTATTTTCCCACCGGTCAGTGTAGATTGGCACAACAGTAGCGAAATGTTAATGCGCCTGCACTTAGTTCTCTTACCTGATGTTGCGCGTCAATGAATATATATGAATATAATGTAACTGTAAAACCGAATTTCTGTCCTTACTTTGCGATTCTGTTTATGTTGTTTGTAAGACCGCAACTACCTTGTATTTTCAATATACAACGCAACATTCATTTACCTTTTTTGGGGCTGTATGGTAGCGCGTTCGCTATGTTGATGTGCTAACGTGCTAACGTAATGATCGCCTGTAATGTACGCGTGTTCACTCATGACCGTTTACTTTAGGGGTTGCTACGTCCCAGTTTCTTCCTACTATTCGCTCCCGTAGCCCGTCGTACATCCTGACTCACAAGTTCCATTAAATTCTGCCTTAAAGTCACCCCCCTCCGGAGCCAGATTCTCTGACAGGAATCTTGTCCATATTGACAGCCTCTGCCAGCGTTAAACTCCCAGCGGTGCTATGTTACCCGACATCCATGCAGGGACGTCCTTGCTGGAAACTCTGCTGAGAAGAAGACTTGACTCTGAATTGACCCCAGGACTAGGTCACCTACGTGGAACTGAGCACGTCTGGAATGAACATTCATCAGATTTCGTAACAGACTTAATTTGTCTGCTGACAGTTTATTACCAAGTCAGTTTTCATCCAGAACACATCCCCGCAGAACGCTAGCTGTGATTGCTTATAAGTAGCACTGTCGATCTTGACAGAAAACCTCTATCAACTGATCTCTCTGATATCACATCACATAATAAATTCAGACCCTGGCATTGCAGATGGGGGGCAGTGTTCTTGTCAGTTTTAGAGCAGTCGCTTGTGTTTCCATATAAAATATGGCATATTAATTCCTTAATGAACAGCGCAAACAGCTTTGGGAAGTTTTAATATGCCTGAAACAGCTGACTTTATTGAATTAGCATGGAATCTGACAGTCTCTGGATTTGACAGTAACCCCCCCCCCAAAAGCGAGAATTGGGGTTGTCTGTTACTGCGAGGGTGGGTGTTCAGTCGGTCAGCAGGGAGCCGGGCTAACACGATACGCCATGCCCGTAATCACAGTCGGCAAACGGAAAATGGGTCCCAGACGGTCACGGAGCCACGTAGTAACCATATCAAGATAGAAAAATGGGATGCACCCCTAGACCGGGAATTTCCTAAGAAGATAGAAGGTTTTCAGGTATGTATGGGTCAGCCCCGCGTGTTCAGGGCTGTGAGGTGCAAGGGATGAGCTGTAGGTGTTCAGGTTTAACACTTTGGTGTCAGAGATACTCTGTCACACGACATCATCCCAGTTTGCAGAACGTGTCATTTATTAGTGTTTAGCAAGAACAGAATGTTAGTCACCATTTCTTTATGCAGCAGATGGTTTTAGCTAAAGCAGGGTCACTCGGTCCCTGGCACACGTGGGGTTAAGGGCCTCGTTCAGGGGCCCAGCGGTGACATCACTCTGCTGACCAGGGATTTAAAGCAGTGACCTTCGAGTTGCAGGCACAGCCCCCTAACCCTCGGATCCCCACGCGTCCCCGTTGTTACATAAACATGTATACAGTTCTCTATTAAATTCTGGCAATTCCCCTTCCTCAAAGGCACTTCAGACGCACATTTCTGAGGTCGCTCTTAACAGATCTTATACTGGAGTTATCAGCCAGGTGTCAGCGCGTGGCTCTTCAGGCTTAACCTAGATAAGGTAACCTGAACGTGGTGTTAATGAGGATCATCAAATAAGGAGACGGGAAGTGACACCAGAAGCGCTGGATGACCTCGCCTTTGTTTAATTCAGTAAGTCTGATTTCGATTATAAATCGGCCCTGGAGACACAGCAGAGAGCTGGATGTTAATGTGCGAAGCAGCACTAAGTCATAGATTTAACACGAATGAACTTGTTATTACACCTTTAGCTAATTATACCTCAAATTGTTGCATTAATAATGCTACTTGTTAACTACTAACAGTTGTTTGTTAAATCACTGTCCAAAGCGATATTCATCTACAGAAATACACCCAACTGTGTGCTGTAGGTCTTATATGCGAACACATTTCATGCCATTTTCATGTCATTTTTTGTTTCTTATACTCCTTTAGCCAGGTGACCCACCCTGCCGAGCTGGTGAGAAGCAAGTCACCAAGTCATAGTGCGTGGTTAGACGCACTTTTTTTATATAAAAAAGTGTTAAATTACTTGACACACCATTTCGTTTGTACACCACTACACTGAGCCACTTATGCCTTTATTCCGCGTTTGAACGGCTGAATGGCTCACTGGTGAATTTCAGCTTAAGCGTCTATATCACAGTTATGCCATGAAGGGCCCTGAACCAGAAAACTTTGCGTTTGGAATCACCTGCCCTTAACCCCTTCCCCCCCCCCCCCCCCCCCGCTCCCACCAGCGTTTACGCTCTGCTATCTGCGTTATCGCTGGAAATACGGCAGAATGCTGCTGCCATTCAGATCCTGCGGGATTGAGTACAACAGGCCGACATGAAAAGCCGTGCTGGAATAAGCAAATGTACACCTGATTTCTGTAAAAAGCGAGAGGAATAATCTGCGGAAAATATGATGGGCTTGGATAGACGAAGGGCGATAAAACTGAAGGGGAAAATCATTTCTTAAATGCCGTTTCACACAGCGGCCCAGAATGTGCTGAGCACAGACTTTTACGCCCACTGACAGTTTGAACAACAGTCACCCCAGTACCTGAGGAATGTCTGCAACCGTTTCAAGAATTAATGAGGAAAAATGAGTTTTAGTTTTATCCGGAGCGCATGCATCTTTCTGGCAGACCATCAAGAGTGAGGAGGCCGAACTGAAAACAGGGAGGGATCCTGTAAACTTCAATTGGGGGGGAGGTGGGCTATGACAGGAGGAGCCACACGTGGACCACCCCCCACCCCAATGCGAGGTCAAAGACTGGACACGTACTTCATGCCAACCCACTGAGCCACCACCCAACATACAACGCGGATGGAAACAGCCTGTGAAAGTGGCCTTTTCTCATCATATATAAAAACATAGCTTGGAAATTTTTACACTGTGATAATAATCGCATATCAGTAATAATTATTAATGAATGAAAAATGTTCACAGTACTTTCTTAAGTGCAGTCTGCTGACTTCAACTCAAATATGACTGCTAATTAATCACGTCTATTTCACAAAGACTTAATGGATGTTAGTGCAGATAACAGCAGGCGTATAGAATGTTCTCAGAAAGGTAGCTTTATCACAGGTTGCCTACCGGAGGCTACGCCGCTACCTGTGGAGGTTGTCTGGTTGAACCGTGTTGTAAAGTCATTTTTTTCAAAGCAGATGTTGTAAAATCAGGTTATGAAATCAAGAGCCACGTCTGGGCAAACGCTGAGCACATTACGGTAATTCTGTAATGCCGGGCCGGCTGTTTTTGGGCATGCTTTGCAGGCCTTAGGAGATGAGATAACACTCCAGTTAACAAGGTCAGTGTTTCGCTGCTGGCCTGACAGAGCCCAGCCCAGCCCCCAGCCCCCAGCCGCACCTTAAGAAGGCAAAGAAATGAATGTTAAATACAGGTCGACCATATTAGTGATTTTCCTGTAAATGCTTCATAAATGTATTCATTGCCAGGTCTTATTGAGCAGATGCTTTTATCTAAAGTGACATTTTTGAGAAAGCAGGGTCGGTCAGTCCCTAGAGAAATTGGGAGGTTAGGGTCTTTGCTCAGAGACCCAACAGCAAAATCACTTTAAGAACTCCAATGATCTCTAGATTACAGGAACAGCATCTTAACCTGCAGTGGCCCAAACTACCGCCTGAGGCCCTGGATTCATTTCTGTCACGTGTCCTGTTCCATCCAGCAAGGGCCTTCTTACTTCTTCTGAATGCGAGACATAGTATTAGCCTATGCTAAGATGTTAGCCTATGCTGTGTCTGACGAGGAAAACACAAGACTTAACAGAGGAGGAGCCCAGCCTTCCTCTGGGTTTGCTGTCTTTTGCTGCAAAATGATCTGAGTCATTTAACACTAATGGTCTTTGTCAAGCTCTCTGTCAACCTTAGGCTGAATTTAAAAAGCAACCACACACAATGCTTGAACTAAATGCTGCATAATGAATAGGCCACAACTTCCTAAACTAATCTCAGAGTTAAAAACTATAAAGTCAAGTAGGAACTTTTAATTTCCTGAGCAGTTCCCTTATTAAACCTGTAACAGTTGCTCAATAAGTGCAGTCCTTTCGAGAAAAAACCGTAAAAGAGTGTTTGTGAGCAAACTGTCTGAGGCAGCATTAGTCATGCCATTGGAGTAGATACAGGGCAGATAGAAGGCCCGGCTCCGTACTCATTAAAAGGCCCTTCAGGAGCAGCACGGGCATCACACGTAAGTAGGTGCTGCTTCTATAGCTTTGCAGTGATTGCAGACATTCACCCAGAAGCTGTTCGGCAGAGTGATGACGGGACCCCACATCTTCCCATGCAACAAAAATCCCTGCCTGTGGAAAAGAATTTAGACAATGACTGAACAATTAATATGTATCATATATAAAATTAATACTGTAAATATGTATTTTTATTGATTTATCGCAGTGTTTATCAGCACTTACAGTCCACATGTACAAGGTATTTGGTGTTCTCGACTGTCTGGTTTGTTCTTGATCGTCTGGTTTGTTCTTGATTGTCTGGTTTGTTCTTGATTGTTTGGTTTGTTATTGATTGTTTGGTTATGCTGTGCTGGGAGTTGGGAAGGAATCAAAATGTAGACTGTCTGGGGGTCAGGGAGGACTGGGTTGAGAAACACCAATCTATCAAAAATAACCCTGGCTTTTTTTCACCTGGACGTACAACCCTTCCAAAGTAGGGGATCTATCCACAGTTGCGGTCAGCTAGTCACAGTCACCCTGACCTCACATATCAGGTCTCCTGGAAGCCTCTTGCGGGGAGCAAAGTCCCATTTTGAACAAAGTGCCCTGATCTTGTTTACTCTTGTCTGCACATTGTGGCTTATCGCTCAACGTGGCCGTCGGATCTTATTGACAGAATTAAGATCAAGATTAGGAACGACATTAGATAGTTGTAGGCACAGACGGACGAGTCGCCCCGAGACTCCGTTTGAGCTCTCACCATTTTAAAGGCTTTTAACGCTGGAAATGCAACACAACTGACGAAAAAAAGCACTGGACCCATGTGAAAGTAAGGATGAAAGCAGGAGAAATGGAAATATAAAGGAATATGTGTGTATGGAGTGCCACTCAGCATTAGAGTGCTGTATTTAAAGTTTCAGTAGCTTAAACTTTGAGAGCTGGCCAGAATACATTTGAACCTTGGTTTTCTGTCTCTTTAACTGACATCTTGTGTTTAAGAGTGAGGATCTGCAGATATTCCCAGAGTAAGTTAAACAAAAGGTCAAAAGCAAACTATTCTAAATATGAGAACGAAAATCATAGTTTATGTGGCTGGTGGGGATTTAAATGGCTCAATTGAATCTCCAAATAAAATTAGAATGGGTGAGGTCAGTTTTACATATCCTTAGAGAGCTTCCATATGGCAATTTATGGAGCATAATGACAGTGTTTTAAACTCTGGTCTGCGTGGGGTCAATGGTGGAATTAGAAGATGATTCTGCGAACTGTCGTAAAAATTAAGCCAATTAAAATATGGCTTCCCTGCTTTTCACCTGCTGGTGTACTTTTAATGACAAAGGGAGCGATCAATCACGTTTATGTTACATGAAGTATAATTTAGAGTCTGGAAGCATATGTTACTATTGCTACCACTGGATGACGACAAACCCTGTTGTCTTCTGTGTCCCATAAGTGGGCATCAACCTGTTTGCATCCCAGGCACCTGGAGGCCGGAGGAGATATAGCAGAAGAAACAGAATAGCTATATGGGCATTTACAGCAAGTGGTATACAGGTCACAGCCAAAGAGGGCATATCGGTGCGTGTAAATCATAATGCAGAGAAAAACAGACTTAAAATGGGCGGCAAATATTAGAAAGGTTATGGGGGAGGTGACAGATCTCAGAAGACACTGATGCCAGCATAGGTAGTGAAATAATGCCTCAGTGAAGCGGACTTCAAAGAGCAAGGTGGACAGATAGTCAATTACGAGAAATGGTGTCGAATAATCTGGTGATATTCTGGGACAAAGGCAACCGGGGAAACCCATTTCAGCCATCGACGATTTATAATTCATTACTTTTCCACAGAATAGAGCGGTTGTCCAGAAACGATTGTGTCTGTCAGACGTTTACGGGCAGCCGGACGTGTGGGGGTCAGCGAGGAAGGTGCTGAGGCCCCTTGTCTGGCTTCTGGAGAAGAAGCGACGCATTACATTCTAAACTCTATAAGGAGGCATGACTTTGGCCTGGAAACCCTCAGCAGACCCCCCAGGGAAATTAGGGAAAACGAGGAAACTAGAAATGGAATTTTAAAGGGCCCCTCGGACGGCTTGGCAGAAATGACTGCATTAAGACAATAAGCAGCGTCCCTCAGATTGCGTTATGGCCTCAGGGAATTGTGGGAAGACAATTACAGCGTGTGGCTGCCTGTGTCTTCTCAGGTCAAGCAGTTTACGCATGTGGATGTTGGCCACATGAGATTGTTACATTTACCTCAGTATAGCTTCCCTGCATTACATTACTATGTATACCCTACTATAGCTGCTCTGCCTGAGAGTATTATATATACCTCAAGAGACCAATGCTGTGTGAGATTATTATGTATACCCCAGTGTAGCTAACCTGCGTGAAATTATTATATATATCCCTAGAGACCTATGCTGTGTGAGATTATTACATATACCCCAGTGTAGCTGCCCTCAGTGAGAGTATTATATATACCCCTAGAAACCTACACTGTGTGAGATTATTATGTATACCCCAGTGCATCTTACCTGCGTGAGATTATTATATATATCCCTAGAGACCTACGCTGAGTGACATTATTATTAATTATAATATTATATTAAGGTCAGTCCTACATGTAGGGACGAGACGTGGGGACGACAAGGGAGAAGGAGCAGGATCGTCAGGGCAGCAGGGCAGAACAGAGCAGGAGGGCACGTCAGGTAGGATCAGGCAGGTCGCAGAAGGGCGAGGACCAGGCAGGGTAGATGGAACAGCAGGACAGGACACAGCCGGCAGGACAAGCAGGGGAGACAAGACACAGACTAAATGCTCAGTATGGCTCATTCAGAAATGGCAACAATACTTCGCACTGGCTTCTGGGATATGCTGGTTTAAATAGAAGTGCTGCTGGCTGCCGATTGTCTGTGGGCGTGACAGTACCCCCCACCCTGACGGCCGCCTCCTGGTGGTCGAGAGAGGCGACGTGGGCGCCCCCGCGAACGGGGACCTGGCTTTGAAGGATTAGCGCCGTGGAAGTCCGCCACCAGCACGGGATCCAGAATGTCAGTAGCCGGAACCCACAATCGTTCCTCGGGGCCGAAACCCTCCCAGTCCACCAAGTACTGGAGGCCACCTCCTGGTTAATATGTTTCGCTAGTCCATTAGATTGAGGGTGGTAAGCCGAAGTGAGGCTTAAAGAGATGTTTAATTTGGAACAAAAGGAGCGAAACACTTGCGAAGAAAAACACAATCAGAAACTACCTCATTGGGAATACCGTTATACCTGAAGACCCAGGTAAGGAGTAACTCTGCTAGCTCTCCAGCCGTCGGGACTCCACTCAGGACAGGAGGCCACATATTTTTCTACCTCCGTCCTCCATCCAGGCCACCAATACCTTTGGGATACAAGTCGTAATGTGGCTGCTGTCCCTGGATGTCCGGCGCTACGAGAGGAATGGAGACACCTTATAACAGTGGACTGGAGTGAAGCAGGCACATATAATTGCCCTGGGGGGCATCCACAAGGCGGTGTTGAGCAGTCATTAGCTACTCATAGGGTTTCCTCCAAGGTTCAGGAGATGGTGGACATGAAGCAGGAGGGATTCTTCTCTCAGCTGACGTCAGAGGGCTTCATCCAAGTTGCATGGGCTCCAGGCGATCTTCAGGGACAGGAGCAGGAAAGACTTGAGGATGGGTTCGTTGGCGGTGCCCCTCCCTAACACTGTTATCCAGCGTAACCGAAAGTCCTATAAAGTCTTCGAATGACAGGGAGGACCACCGGGACATCAGCTCATCTTGAAGTTCGGGGTTAAGAGCTCGCCGATAGAGGATGCGTCCTCCGGCCAACAAAGTCCTGCTGCGATGGTGTGGAATTCTAATGAGAATTCTGACATGGTCCGGGATCCCTGGTGTAGATCCACGAGTCGCTCCCCGAGACGTGATCAAAGATCTCCTTAAAGGCAGCCTGGAACTCACGAGCCGAATCCAGTGACGAGCTGTTATCAGACCACAGGCCCGTCGCCCAGTCGCGGGCTTGCCCTGTCAGGAGCGAGATCACGAAGCAAACCTGGGCGTTCTCCTCCACAAACCGCGCAGGGTGCCCCTCTATGTATAGACCGCACTGCATGATAAAAGCGTTGCAGTGGTCTGGATTGCCGTCATATTTCTCGGGCATAGTAACAGGTACAGGAGCAGAAGTCCATGGTGGGGAGTCTGGCAGCTGGGCTCGAGAAGCTTGTCTCTCAAGGAGTTGAGAAACCAGAGTGGTGAGCTGATCCACCTACTGCTGGAGATGATGGCTCTATGTTGGGTCCATTCTTCGGTGGCGAAGTATTCTGTGAAGTACTGTACTGACACACGAGGCAGACTCCAAAGTGCAGTAGCCAATGGGTTTATTGTAAGATCCAAGAACAGCTAAAACCAGAAGGGGAATCCAAAAGAATAGTTGAGGTACGGGCAGAAGTCAGGCACCGGGGAGGTCAAATCTACACGTAGGCACGAGACATAGGGGCAACGAGGGAGAAGGAGCAGGATTGTCAGTGCAGCAGGGCAGGACAGAGCAGGAGGGCACGTCAGGTAGGATCAGGCAGGTCGCAGAAGGGCGAGGACCAGGCAGGGTAGATGGAACAGCAGGACAGGACACAGCAGGCAGGACAAGCGGGGGAGACAAGACACAGGCTAAATGCTCAGTACGGCTCATTCAGAAACGGCAACAATACTTCGCACTGGCTTCTGGGATATGCCGGTTTAAATAGAAGTGCTGCTGGCCGCCGATTGTTTACTGGCGTTCGGCCCCGCCCTTGTGGGCGTGACAATTATATATACCCCTAAAGACCTACGCTGTGTGAGATTATTACGTATACCCCAGTGCAGCTGCCCTGTGTGAGATTATTATATATACCCGTAAAGACCTAAACTCTGTGAGATTATTACGTATACCCCAGTGTAGCTGTCCTGTGTGAGATTATTATGTATATCCTGCTCTAGTTACTCTGTATGAGATTGAAACATATACTCCGGTCTGCCTACCCTGCTTGAGATCATTACATATACCCCAGTGTGCCTGCCCTGCATGAGATCATTACATATACCCCAGTGTGCCTACTCTGTGTGAGATTATTTTGTATTCACCGGTCTGCGTACCCTGTGTGAGATTATTATGTATTCCCCGGTGTGCCTACCCAGTGTAACAGTATTACATATACCCCAGTGTGCCTGCCCTGCATGAGATCATTACATATACCCCAGTGTGAGATTATTACGTATACCCCGGTCTGCCTGCATAAGAAGCCTTCAGTAACATTCCGCTTTGAGTCTTAGCCATCCAATGGTCAATCTGCGATTCATGGTTTTTCCCTCCTTGGACCTTGCTCAGTGGGTACTTACCACGGCTGACTGTGATCATCCCACAAGCTTTGCCAATACAGAGATACTCTGACCCAGACATCTGTTATATAAAGTGAAGATGTGTTTTTATGTAACACATGACAGATCTCTATGAACAAGCCATTGGGAATCCAGAGGATTCTTGAGAAGGCAGTAGCTGTACGGTACCTCATAATATTAATACAATCTCAGAGAACTGCATCATGGTATAAGAAGAGGAGACATCCCAAATGAGAATGTCCAAAAGGTGGGGAATCCCAGAAAGGCTCGCGTGAAATAAATAAACATTTAATACGTACCTCACTAGATCAGTTCCAGCTACATCCACGAATCCCATTATTGCTAATAAGAGAAAATGCCCCCCCCTCCCCCAGAGGGATTTCTTGGTATTAATAAGGAGTGCGGCAAGCTTTGCTGCAATGTAGGTCAGCTTGGGGGTGAAGCACCACAGCCGCGAATGCCCTCCTTTCTGTTTGCTGCCTATTTTCTCTCCATGAGTCAGTGGATTAATTACGGGGGGGTAGGGACCTCATAAGCTGGGTAATAAAAGCTTGCCAGTTGGGCTGCAGCTTTAGCGTGGTGGTGATGGGTCTGTTAATGCCCCAGTTACACCTCCCTTGTACCAAACAAAGCTAAACATCGGTCACTGATGAGGTCACCATGTATCACACACGGGCTATGCCGTCTGACCACCCTCAGAAATGTGCCATCAAAACAGGGGTCCGGGGTGCCGGAATAGTCCCATGAAGGCTATGGAGAGTGAAACGGACATTCCAGGGAACAGCAGCACGTGAGCTTCCTCAGCTCACCTCTAAGGAGATTAAAGCCAGTGCTGAACTGTAGCTTCTCTACAGCTGACATCTGTACCTGGTATACCATGGAAACGGGCAAATTAAACTACAGCACGGCACATTTTCCACAGATAAGGCTGTAAGCAAGACAAACAAAGGCTTCCCTCAATGAGAGATTTACGATCTTTGGATAATCTCCTCTGTGTGTCTTTTTCTCTGGAACTACCTGGAGTTGTCAATATCTAAGACAGAGAGACACTTTCACCGACGTCTGTGGACCATAACAACCATCTTTATAGCCTTCAGACAGCTCGGTCTGCCCGGGCCCTAGAGCCGTCAGCCCAGAGCAGCGGAGTGATGGAGTAACACAGAAATACAGACCCGTATCCATTATAAAAATGTCCCAGCCAGTGATAATTTGTCTGTCAATTAACCAATAAGAATTCTGCATCAATCAGTAATTGATAGATGAGAGCTTTATTTCAATTAGCTAGTTTGTTTTCTGGTTTCACTTTCAGTAAATAAAGATTCAATGAAAAGCACAGCCACTGCCCACGTAATGAAGGTTATAGATGCATTTATTGGATAATTAAATTCTGTATGCTAGCATTTTGCTTAGGGAGCCTCAGTCATGGCTGAAGGCTTTGCTTAGGGAGCCTCAGTCATGGCTGAAGGCTGAGTGCACTGAACGCCAAATGCAGACTGACGCGTGGGTATCAGGACCTGTGTGTGACCATAGTGTCTCTGACCTTCACAGAAATAAGCCGTGACCATTCAGCAGCGGGATAAGGTAAAGTGGTATGCTGTATTAGGGGTGTTGGATATTCCCTGAGATGATTACAGGAAGTCTCGCTGCAGAACAACATTCCGGGAAAAAGAAACTACAGCTGACGGAACAGTTCTAAAGCAGTGAGGCCCGACTGTAAACGACCTGCATTGTCGTACCATTCAAAGGAGTAAGCAGTTTAGGATCTGATCCGGTTCCCGTCCAAGATAAGAGCATTGTTATATTTCCAAATTCCACTGACAGGTTTGCTCCCCCCAGCACCGTCTCGTCCGTCCCCCCCTCCGCCCGCCCACACGTGCAGCTGAGTGCTGATGTTGCAGCAGAAATGGGTTAAAAGCCCTTTTTCGGAGTTCAGCACCAGAAATTTCGAGGAGTGAATGACACAAAGGTTTGTGTGAGTGCGCTTTGCGCACGTCATGTGATGCAAGGCGACAGTGCTGCGGCATGCTACTGTGTGACACAGAAATCAGATCAATGAGAGCGATGTAATTCAAGAGTGTCCTCTGGGTCCCTGACAGTTTGGTCAAAATAATAATAATAATAATAATAATAATAATAATAATAATAATAATAATAATAATGATGATGATGGTGATGATGGTGATGATGATGATGGTGATGATGATGATGGTGATGGTGATGATGGTACAGCTGCCTGGGGAGCACTCACACCAGCCGCGTGTAGGACACTCACAGACACTCTGGTGCGAGCCCAATATACGTCTGTTTGTTGACTCACCTTTTGATGTGGAGTGTGCGCATTCAATCTGCATGTTTGTTCTGAAGTGCTGGCTGGAAGATGGAGGTGGATTCTGAAGAGCTTCCTCAGAAGCAGCAGAGGCAGATCACACGGCGGCGCAGGGACACCCCTGCGATACCATTATCAACCTTTTATGGACTATGTTATTTGCATCTTCTTATGGAAAAAGAGCACAAACAGACTGATTCAATTTGCAGAGCCGAGGATACGGGGAAGAGCATTTTCAAAGACACGCTGCTGGCAGTTTGTCTCTCTACCACTAGCAGATATGCAAACTAATTATTTATTAACATTAATTCACCTACTCTCTGTTTTCTGTGATATATACGTTTATTCCTGTGAGATTAGATATACTGTCCTTGAGAGGTGCCTAGATTTTTACAGGTATAAATATAATGTATATATAAATGTAAATGTAATATATACATAATGCATAAAGGTTTTTGTTGGCCTGCTCGCTATGATGGAGACGTCAGATGATTGGCTAAAATCAGTACGCCACAGCTTAACAACAGCCATCAACGTCCTTCCCCTTTAGGGACTATTTAAATTCATTAAGCATAATCAGTGAGATGAGGGCTGTTGAACTGGCCCCAGGGCCGAGGATCAGGGTCAGAGGGCCCTGCTTTAGCAGTCATGTGACCTGCGCGACATCGTAGCAGCAGGTAGAGTAGCGGTACGGCCGCAGACTCAGAAGCTGAAGGTTGCCAGTTTGGGTCCCAGGGCACGCGTTGTAGTGCCTTTCAGAGAGGTACTTAACTCGGGTCGCTCACGGAACAACTATGTGTACAGCTACCATAACATGCTGAGCCACTGAGGGTAAGCTCCCGCTTAAAGAGACAGATCCCAGCGCACACTGGCGGCGTGCCACCCAAGCCCAATCAGGGGCTGTCATCAGTGTAGGACAAAAGGTCCTCCTTCCGAAAGGCCTGCTTTCAGATTTAAACCCCTTTAAGAAGTCAGGCCTGACCGCTGAAAGGCAGCCGATCTTAACGCAGGTGTGAAACCGGCCGCCAGGTCTGCCAAAACGAAAAGAGGGAAGGAGTTTATTACCCCAAAATAGTCATGATAATCCTATTTATACATGCTGTTACATAACGCTCATTAGCGATGGCAGCTACCAGGCTTCCAAGCTCGAGGAGCCGGGAATGATCTGGTGATGTAACACAACGGAGGCTGGAATGGTGACTGAGGCGCCGGTGATCGCCAGGGCCCCACAATCCCTCCTGCGGTGGATTCTCAGGATCCTCTTCTGGATCCTCCTCCTTCACTTCCTTTCATTATTTCCCGTTACTTACAGATGCTTCTCTGGTCAGTCTTATCAGCCCTGGAGCACCTATTGACTATGTTCCAGCACTGAAGTCTAATTTACAGTTTCTTAGCAGGGAAAATGTAACCAGACGTCCTCCTCAGACCGTATTTCAGGACACGAAAGGCACAAGCAGAGCCTTGCACTCCACACATCAGTCGAGCGGCTCCCGGTCCAGTCCTGCACCGCGGGTGAGGTGATGCAACGTGTACGCATCAGAGCGGCTAACGAAGACTCTGCCGCATCTGGCTGGGAATAGAGAGCCTCTCGTGTTCCGCGTTAACGAACGGGATGAGTGGCAGATGCGGATGCCTCGCTCTCTTTACCTGCCTCCAGACGGATAATCTTCAGAAGAATAGAAAGGGAAGAGAATCTGATCAAGACCTCCGAGATCAAAATAAACGTGCGACTTTGTGTGTTTCTGTCTTGTCTCCACCACAGACTGGGATAGGAAAACTCGTTACCTGAATAAAGGCGGCAGTGAGTCACGACGGCACGATCTGGCAGAACGTTACTTCTGACGAAATTAACAACCGGCATCCCTAAGAGGTCAAAAATAATGTGATTAGCTTTCCTGCGCTATAGCCTGCCTCTCTGTCATCTCACCCCCTTTGTCTCTCACCCACACACACAGATCCACGGTGTTACTGTGTATGATATTTACGGTGATGCGATATTTTCTGGAATGTTTTTTATTTATCTACAGTTACACCTATTACAAGGGAGATATTATGCAGTCAGTGAGTGGTCTATTAGAAACACCTGCTCATTACTGCAAGACACGGATAAGATGTTCACTTATTGATGATTGCTGGGACCAGAGCCGATGGTTCCATCATCTCAGAAAAAAGCCACCTTCATGGGATTTTCACAAACTGCAGTCTCTAGATTTTATAGAAAACGGTGTGATGAGGAAAAAAAAACAGCCAGCCAGTTGCATTTCTGTGGCACAAGTGCAAGAATTATATGCTCTCTGCAGAAACGCTTCTCTGAACGCAGAACTTGTGAGTATTTACAGCAATTCTGTAGGCAGAAGGGGGTCCTACCCGATACCAGCTGGTGGTGCTTAACGAAGGGGGTCCTACCCGATACCAGCTGGTGGTGCTTAACGAAGGGGGTCCTACCCGATACCAGGTAGTGGTGCCTAACGAAGGGGGTCCTACCCAATACTACCTGGTGGTACCTAAAGAAGGGGATCCTACCCGATACCAGCTGGTGGTGCTTAACGAAGGGGGTCCTACCCAGTACTAGCTGGTGATACCTAACGAAGGGGGTTCTACCCGATACCAGCTGATGGTGCTTAACGAAGGGGGTCCTACCCGATACCAGCTGGTGGTACCTAATGAAGGGGGTCCTACCCAATACCAGCTGGTGGTACCTAATGAAAGGAGTCCTACCCAGTACCAGCTGGTGGTACCTAATGAAGGTCCCACCTAATACCAGCTAGACGTATCTTATAAAGTAGCTGTTCAGTGTGTGTATGTATATATGTCTGTAGAAGATCCAAATGAAAAAAATAAATCAATATTTAAATTAATCTTTTATGAAAAGGGACATGAAACGGGTTTTTAATCATGAAAGGTCTGGCTGTCTTCCCCAGTTCGCTTTAAATTGGCCTCGATTAAATCCAAAAAGATGCTCCATCCTCACCTTTGAGTTCCTTTGATACGTGGCCTTGTTAACAAAGATGTCCTCAGCACAAGTTGTACCCTGATTTTTTGTTTGTTTTTATTGTATTTTATTTTTACAAGCTTGGCAGGCAGGTCAACGTACACACAGGTGAAATGATACAACCCCCCCACCCAGGGTTTGTGACCCATCAGGCATTTAAGGGGCCATAGTGATCACCAAAAAAGGCAAAGATTACCCAGGCACGTTTAGGGGAAAGAACTGGATGGAGAGCAGGCTCCATACTTATGGTTGGGACGTGTCATTGGCAAGCGATGCCGTCTGAATCGTTCCTCATGGATGGTCGTATTTTCTGGCTGACACCCACAAATGCAGAGACAGAATTCTGTGGAAAGGCCAGGCTGCCCAACCGTTTTGCAGTGATACAGCTCAAACCATCAGCCGTAACGAGGCGCGGCATCAGCTGGTGATTAATAACGCCGATATCTCAATATCTTCTTTGTCTCACTGATTTATTTGTGTGCCACAAAAGCAACGAGGGGATTTTAGCCAAAGGAAATAAATCAGTTCATGGGAACGGTGCCTTTCCCAGCTGAAAACTTTACATATCATAATGAGTGCCATCTGATCGCTGTCACAGCCACAACTGGCAGATAAGTCTTTAATTTATAAGCAGCTCATTATCAGCTAATCAGATACGACAATATTGGTGCGTGAAGTCCAGCTCTCAAACAGGCAGATTAATTCACAGGCCACAAAAAGTACCTTTGTTTGTTATCAAGTGTTTGATTGCTGAGCCCTGGCTTAAATACTTCTGACAATGTCAGAAAGATCATTCTGAGTCAGCTATATTGTGCTGTCATAATTAGATCTTAGCGATATGGAACAGTGTTAGAGAAATTAATATGCATCTAACAAATACGCCCTCTACATAACATAAAGACATAAAGGGAACCAAGCTTCGCTGAAAGTATTTCATACCCAGGAATATATGTAGATAAATCTCACCTTGCCAGTAATTCCCTCAATATTCCATCCATCCATTTTCTGTAACCGTTTGTCCTTTTCTGGGTCACGGGAGTCCGGAGCTGATCCCAGAGACTGTAGGCACAAGGCAGGAAACAACCCAGGATGAGGCACCAACCCACCACAGGGCACACTCACACACTAATTCACTGGCACGCTAATTCACTGGCACGCTAATTCACTCACACACTAATTCACTGGCACGCTAATTCACTGGCACGCTAATTCACTCACACACTAATTCACTGGCACGCTAATTCACTCACACACTAATTCACTGGCACGCTAATTCGCTCACACACTAATTCACTCACACACTAATTCACTGGCACGCTAATTCACTCGAACACCATTCACTCGCACGCTAATTCACTCACACACTAATTCACTCACACACTAATTCACTGGCACTCTAATTCACTCGTACACCATTCACTCGCACGCTAATTCACTCACATACCATTCACTCACACATACACACCTATGGGCAATCCAGTAAATCCAGTTAACCTCAGCATGTTTTTGGGCTGTGAGTAAAACAGAAGTAGCTGGATGACACCCCCTAATGACCCACAGCCCCCGAGGTGTAAGGCAACAGTGCTAAGCATTGCGTCACTGTGTCCCCCCTGCTGTCAATATAAAAAAATCTAAACCGTAAAAGAGAGCCAGCTCTAGAATCCTGAAACTGCATAGTGTTCAGGCGCTTAAACAGCCAACTCTATCTATTATTTGCAGAAATGGCATATAGTTCAGGCACTTAAAGGGCCAACGCCATCTAATATTTGCAACAATGCAAATAGATTAATTATAATGTTTCATTGAGTTTCAGTCTTTCCTCAAGCTTTACATTTTATCTACAGTTTTTACTTCACTTTAAATGGCCATTAAAGTCTCAACACCCTGGAGAAAGGCAGCGGAGTGAGAGGTTAATGAGAGCGGAGCCCAGTGTCACCGCTGGTCCGGGCTCACTGTGACAGCTGTTGTGTTACTGCTCTCTGTCTGACAGCTTTTATATTCATCTGTGCTGGAAAAAAATGGGAACTGCAGAAAATACAATAAAGCGCTTTTAAAACACGGACACGTCTGCCGCTGTTAGGAGGCCTGACGAGAGCTACTTGCTTCTGCGGGGGCTGGAAGTCCATGGTGCACGTCTCTGAGCGCCCCCCCCCCCCCCTCCAAACATCTCGCCCATTTCTAATCTCACAGCCACAGATGGATATTAAAGGATTTTAGTTATAATTACATGACAAAGAATTTTTTTGCTTTGCTGATATTTTCATCTCCAGAAATTAAATCATGTTTAAAAAGTAGCAAGTGTTAAGTTATCAGACTCAATTAAAGTCTACTGGATATATCCACATAGCCTGTCTAAAGTTAAAAGCGGTTTAGCTAGTTCGCCCCCTACTGGCCCACATGCATAGCTAGCAGCACGATCAATAATATGAACTGAGAAGAGTACAGCTGAGCTGCATATACCAGGCTGGTCATGCAGGGTGAGTCCTCACCTGGGACCACATCAGTCAAGGGACCGCAGCCTGTAGTACGTGAGTTTGTGTGTGTGTGTGTGTGTGTGTGTGTGTGTGTGTGTGTGTGCGCGCATGTCCCTGCCTCTGTCATTGCCTTGTGTTGGACGGATCATCCCCAAAGAGTGTACGTACTATGTAAAATAAGACTGAGATAAATCAAATTTAAGAATTTTCTTTCATACATTCTCTTCATTTCATACAAAACGAGTTAAACTTATTTTACTTGGAATAATACATGCAGTGTACTGTGAAATTAAGTGATCTGAACTCATTTAGCTTTAATAGAAATGTATTCCTTCCTGAAACTTTAGAGGTACCACTTTCCACAAGGAAGCACTTCGGAAGTCCAAGATGGCAATAACGTGCAGTGAAAAACCTGCCAGGAGTCAATTACCGAGCTCCGAATTGATTAGTAATTAAGAAAAGCGTTCCAGTAGTGCGGTCAGACATATGTGCCACGGTCGAGTCTTACGCAAACAGGAAGTAAATGTACTGCCCAGGTTTCCTGTATTACACTTCCATTTCACTGTCCTTACCCCTGGATTTAACATTTAAGGCATTTTTACAGTATCTGTGACAAAGTCAGTCCTTCACAGGAGGGAAACATAAGCGAGAGATACAGGCAGGGAGGGCAGGGAGGCACGTGGAGTCGCCCCTGGCCGTAAATCAGGGGTTTATTAGGGATTTTGGCTTTTCAGGTAGGAGAGGGATCAGGGCAGGAGAGGACAACCGCAGCACTGCAATAAAAAGGCCATTGGACACAATAAAGCACAACAATAATAAAATACAAAGTAAGCTGCTAAATCCAGTCAGGGAGCGGGAGGCTGAGCCAAAGGTGCCGTGATAACGAGTCTCGGGGCTGTGCCTGCCCTCAGAGCAGACACACATCAGAGGAAATGACATCACGCAGGAAACGCCCCCGGTAATCAGGGGCATGGCCACGCACCCCATCTCAAAAATACAGCGTTCATTACTGTTTTATTCTTCAAGCCAGTGTGCAGTGTTACGCCCTGTTAGTGTGATAAGAATCTCACATTTAAGAAACACTAATTACAGCAGTGAACCACTTTTCAGTTGGTCAGCAGCATATTAAGTAATAGGGGAGCAGAGTTTATCTGTTTAGGTGAGAGGTGATCCTGACCCGTCTGCCTGGGTTTATGTCACGTGTTAAAATATGGCTGCCTACACATGTTGGAAAATGAAACAGTAAAATGAACAGAAGTCCTGGCATGACAGGGGTAAAACCCCAGAGGCAGAACCTGCTAGCTCCCTCTGCTGGTGGTGCCATATCTTGAGGCAGAGGTTAAAATTAGCTATCCCTGGAGGTCCCACCGTAACACTGAAGCGAAGAGCTGCCAGACACCGCTGTAATATGTCATGGGAATCTGATAATCCCACCTTGGGGCAATCACTCGTTTTCTTTGCAGTCAAAAACACGGATGGCAAGTTCATACCAAAAATGCATCTTTCCTCTGAGAATCATGCGAACTCCCCGTTATTGACTGTGTATATTGCAGATTTTACTATTTTTCATTGGAGTCACTTCAGTAATAAAGCCAAAACAGCTTTTAATTTGTTCAGCGCGCAACTGAGGTTAGGTTGTAGGCCGAGCTGTGAAAAATTCATAATTAAAGTGTGCTGCCAGAGATGAATTAACAAACAAATGATTAAAAACAAAAACTGTCTATTGGCCATAACATTGGCAAAAGCTGTTTTTAGTTTTTAGTTGAAGGAGAGCAGTGATATTTATCTAGTGGACCAGGAACACAACCCAAAAAATAATAACAAAGACAACTAGCCGTGTAACTACCTATATTCCCTAATGAAGTATTATTTTGGTTTTTAACCCACAGGGTGAGAATGGGACAGATTAGGTTACTACCTTCAGGAACATGACCTTCAGCGGGGGGAGCCACCAAAGTCGTGCCCGGGGTGACGCCCTTGGTGTCCTGCCACAGCAATCGAAAGATAAGTCAGTTTAGACAGTATGATTCCTATTTTATTCGGAAAATGTCGAGGCACTGAAAATGATCAGGAGTAAAATCCAGATGCCCTTCATTTTAGTTTCCGTTCTATTTTTGATGTAACGCGATGACACTTAAAGGGTTAAAGACATGTTGCATTTCCCGTCCGTCACTCCCCGAGTATTTCGTTTATGCTGCTGACGAAACGGCCCCTCACAGATTAAGAAGCAGTCGTCCTAGGTCGCATGTCAGCTTCGGCTACAGCAGCAACGAGCTCCAAACGGCTCTCTGCTCACGAAGGGTAACGAACCGCACGGGTCCCGCCCGGGTAGGCCCAGTTATCTGCATCATCTAGTGACGACAAGCCGTGCTGATCAGAGCCGGAAGCCTCATGTGATTATATGTGCTGTCTGCCATTATGCATTATTACTGTGTTTGCTAACAATGGCAAAAGGCTGTTTAAGGTCAGAAGCAATTAAATGGTGGCTTCAGAGCTGTAGTGGGCATCCGTGGTTTTGCTGCTCATTTGTGGGTGGTGTTTACGCAGATACAAGCATTGCTCTCTGAAAGGCGCTTTGTTATGTAAGAGCGGGGGGCTCTTAATGTGACGGTACGCGGCGGGCTGCCGTCCATGAGCACATATTCCTAATCTACTAGCGCTCTGCAAAAGGGCACCCTTCATTTGTATATCCTGGGGGGTTTAATTGGATGACCTTTCGCTAAAATTTTATTACAAGAGGACGGCCTTCAGCAGATTTCCTGTTTCGAGGAGTACCTGTAAGCGGGCAGCATCTCCCACACAAAAGAACCATCTGAGAACCCGATCGGGCACTTGGGGTACAGCAGACTTTCAACCGAGAGGAACTTGGGGAAGAAAAGATGTTAGACGAGAGTGTTTTGTCTGTTAACGGGGAGTCAGGGTGATTTAACCCGTTATTTGGTTGTTGAGCCGCCCTGGGGTCAGTACGGCATTGCACAGCTTCAGCTTCAGCATTGTGCCCCCAGCCCAGAGCGACGGCTACGGAAAAAATAGCTTTTTGGGCTACAGTTTTTCTGAACTAGCCCTGTTGTGTAGTGGCAAAAAATCTTCAGTTCCAGGCCTACCCATAGCGTTAACGTCCTCTTAAAATCTGAATGAGATACGATGCCTGATGCAAATTACCCCTCCCCCCCCCAAAAAATTATATTAGACATAAAGGTAACAACAGATTTGTTAGCGTTAAACAAATATATGACTCATACCGAATAGTGAATAGTCACAGTAAACAGCAGGCCGACAAAATGGTTGTTGACGGCAGTGCAGTCATATACACCAACACATTCGTCAATGAAATGTTTTATAAGTAAATAAGTGCCTAATAAATTTATGGAGCTCATTGGTTTTAGGCTTGCTAAGTGATGCTTTCACCAATCCCATGAAACAGCACCAGCCACTTAGCGAGCCTTCAATTATCCGCTTTTGTTCTTTCTCTGTTTCTCTTCTGCTGTTGGTTTTGTTACTGTTGGCTTGCGATAGTATTTTCTTCACATGAACCCATAATTTGTTTCCCTTCTAAGATGGTAAACAGATGATTATCAGTTAGCAGGGATGGATGGGGGATTTGTGTTGTTGTTGTTGGAATGAACTAACTAGTACAATTCGGTCTCTTAAACCATTAAAGATCCCGGCACCACACATTAAGCAAGTCCAGCCACTTTGGCTGAACCTTATTGGCTGCTCACCGCTTAACGCTATTGGCTACTCGCTAGCTCACATAGTAACACATATTATTGGAGAGATGACGAGTCCCTGGCGCTTAGTCACAGTATGTGGGGAAAAGAGGACGTGTAACGCTTGGAAAGGCTTTGCAGGCAGAAGCGGCGTGGGAGTGCGTTTCAAGGTGTACGTGGAGCAGCCTTGCGTGATTAGTGAGGCTCCCTCAAAGCCCTGAGCGCGTCTCTGGACCCGTGGATGACAGGATGAGCTTCTCTGAGCCACACAGCGATTTCAGGCGAGTCAGTATCGCCTCCCACTGCAGAGAAACTGACCCCCGCCCCCCCTCCAATGAGGCCACAGCCCCCCAGCCCCCAGTATTGTTTTTCCTCACTGATTTTGTCTTTGATATATGTGTAGTGGCAGGGTTGTCTTACCGGTGCGTGCGTGCGCTGCTTGCTAATGCTATGGATATTTATTAGTTAAATACGGGAGAGCTGATGGACTCCTTCGCCTGAAGCATCTGTTACAATAACCTCCCAAAAAAGGCGTCATGCCTGCAGCTTTTCATCTGAGTAAGAGCGAGAGGGAAGGACAGGCGGGTCTTTGCCACGCTGTCGTGCGCCGCTTCCTCGGATACCTGCTCATTCCCACGAAAACGCTAATTCTGCTAGCAGGCACGGCTGCTCAGTTTGACGAGATCAGCAGCTGAGTCGTTCAGTGAGGACGGCCGGTAATTAGTACCCCAGACACGCCGTCCAAAATGATTAGAAGGCAGCTGGACCTCCCCCAAAGCTAAAGCCCCAGAGTATGTCATTCCTGATTATCGGCTGGGGAAAATGTTTTATTTAATAAGAAAGCTGCTATGGCAGCAGCTGAGTGCTGTCCACTAACATATCTCCATCCAATGACATCACTGTCCACTGACACATCACTGTCTAATGACATCACTGTCCATTGACACATTTCCGTCCAATGACATAACTGTCCACTGACACATCACTGTCTAATGACATCACTGTCAACTGACACATCTCTATCCACTTAGACACCTCTGTCCAATGACATCCCTGTTGACATCACTGTCCACTGCCACATCTTGGTCCACGGAGATATGTATCTCCAATCATCACTGTCCAGGAAGATCTCTTCTTTGACTGGTTTCACATGTACCAGTGAACATGAACAAGTCTGAGACACCTGATGCGTGTGAGATTCACAAAGGCTGCCTGTTACCTAAGTGTAATACATAAGTGTACTACTGTAAATTAGTAAACATGCCCCGAGAAAAAAAGGGGAAAATGACAGCACCACCTGTAAATAACACATTTCTTTTTAGAAAGAGCTGGAAAAATCATTGGCTTTTATTGGATTAATTTCACAATTGTAAAATTTAAAGAAGGAGGCCCTTTAAAATTTGACAGATCACCACTAGGTGGAGCATGCAGCTATAAAAACCATTAAAAGATGAAAAGTTGCCTGTGTTTGAAAAATATCCATTAATGCTTAATGAAACAACAAGCAATACATGGACTTAATTGTTCATATTCACACAGTTCTGAGTTAATGTTAACATGATATAATCTGGGTGTTTGTTCCATTGATCTCTGAATATCTTTTCTCAGGGAACAGATGCCAGTGTGATATTTGTAACTGAATGAGTGAGCTCACGGCGTCAGTAAATGCACAGTGTAGAGGAGGCCGGTGACTGGGCGGCCACTTGGGACGTGGGTGCAGAGACCCAGGGGGGCTTCGACTCACACATAATCAGGGATGGGCGGGTTGTGGGAAGACAGGCGGCACGCATAGCAGACAGGTAGGCGGCCGACCCCCAGGGATTGCGGGCGCTGGAATGAGGGGCCACTTTCCAGCCCAGCGAGCGCGGCGGAGACGAGCGGGTGGGGAGTGAGCGACGGCTTCGCAGGTGGAAGGCCGTCCGCCGCACGCGCGGGATTTCACCGGGGACTGCAGGTTGAACAAGGGGGGGGGGTGTCCTGAAGCGTATTAAAACAATAAGGTGTCTCCCCAGTAGACTCCAGCTGGATGGCTGCTTCTTCAGACCCCGCCCCCATCCTGTCCGACCAGTCCTCGGTTCCGGGCCCTTCTATGGCAGCTGTGACACCAGTACAATTTCAGTATGTGGGGGGATAATGGCCGCACCTCTCGTTGCTGTGATTTGTGTCATGGCTTGGATGGTATGTGGGGGGGGGGGGGGCCCGGCCGGCGGAGTCGGAGTCAGATCTGCAGCCTGTTACCTCCACTGGCTCAGGCGGCGGGGCGGTGCGGGGTGGGGGGCGGGTGGTGCTCCTGGCACCCCTCCAGGCAAGAGCTGAATGAAGACTTTGAGGAGGCAGGAAGCAGCCCCCGCCAAACCAAGAGAGGCCACAATGAGTCCCCCATCCGCGGCTACCCCCTCCTTCCCAGGCTTCCCACAGTAGCTACGGGGGGATGGGGTTGCCCAGGCAACCGGTAGGTAAACACAAATAATTAGCTCTGAGTGTGTACCAAGCTAACAGCCCAGGCTGACACGCACTCGAGTGCCATTGTGGCTTTCTTTCTTCTTTTTTAAAGAAAAATACCTCTGCGATATAGAAAGGCTATAAGCTGGCAATAAGTCAAAGCAGATCAAGTTCCACGACTAAAACAACTGTTTCCAGGGTCATAATGAATAATAATTGCTGCTGTTTGGTCTCTTGGTTAACCAGCTGTCCAAAGCATTTCAAAATTAGCCAATCGATACTCGTGAAGCCTGTTCTATTAGCTGTCAAATATGTCAGCCTCAGCAAAACAAGTGCTTTCTTGGAACAGACCAGCCTTTGTGAATGATTGCCCTTGAGGTCTTTTTCGCATTGAGGACAAACGGAGTAAAGAAAACAGCAGAGAGGCTCAGTGGCAAGGCTCCGCCCCTATCCTTCAAGAGACAGTCTCCGCCCACCTCCTTCATGAGACAAGCCCTGCCTCTTCCTGCATGAGATAGGCAGAACCGCAAACCCAAAGCACCTTGAGAAATGTCCACCCACACTACAGTGTCCTTTATGTGTCCCCAGAGCTGGCAAATTCACATAATTACTTACTAATTAACCTGTTAAATAATGCCTTAATTAGCCTTTCATTAGATACAAACAACATCACAGTTTCTTCAAGTAAGGTGGTGGGAAGTATGACATCATGCTTGGGCTCTAGAGAAATTAAAAATATGTGTATTTAGCTATAACCACAATACTATTTATTAATCTTAATGATGGTTTAATGGAGCGTGTTTGTTAGAGTCAGCTGGCTAAAAGGAATGCTTTATGTAAATATCAGCCCTTAGTATTTATATCAGCATTTTCGTTTTAGAGGTAAAATGTTTACATTGATGTATGGTAATAATAAACAGAGTCCCAAAGGCCAGTGAAATGTTAAACGCTGTGCTTAAAATGGTGTTCTTTTAGGGGACGTCTGTTCATCATAAAACCCAAAACAGATTCATACCACACCCCTAAACCTAGCTTTTAGCCTCATAAGGGGGTTGACGCTGCTGATTTTACAGTTTGCCCTCATAACTGCTGTGGTTATTTTGCAATACGTCATTTCCAAATTCAGTTTGCTAACTTCCGTTTACTCATTATCATTTAATCTAATACCAAATTCTTTGTGTATGTAATTCTTAACTGTTCTTTGTTATTTATATTTTTACGTTTGGCATTATTTGGAACTGACCATGAATTGCGTGACGTAATCTAGTCTCACAACAAAACAAACTGTACTGAACCTGACTTCCAGAACCTTCCGTCACGCCCCTCACACTTTGCACATGTCAGTCACACCTGGCTGCGCATTGGCTCTGTCTCAGAAACTCAAGTGTGAGTCCAGATGATCAAATTTCTGTGGAATTTTTGAAATTCTGGTCCTTCACATACAGAAAGCAGATGTGCAGGATGCCCCCCCCCCAAAGAATCCATACTCGCTTATGGTCCACCACCCCACCCCCCCAAAGTATCCATACTTGCCTACGGTCCATTTATATAAGCAGGTGCGGCATAGATGGATGGATGGACATCATGTGTGGAGAACTAGAGACATATCATTTTTCATGTA
>JAODKE010000068.1:1557534-1571550 GCA_026779605.1 Mormyrus hasselquistii
ACTTGCTTATGGTCCAAGAAAACAATCCATACTTGCTTAGGGTCCATGTCCCCCAAAGAATCCATACTTGTTTACAGTCCATCCCCCTAAAGAATCCATAAATGTTCACGGTCCACCCCCCCCCTGCAAACAATCCATACTTGCTTACGGTCCACCCCAATCCTTTGCTGGACTTTCACTTGGCAGATGGCAGGATGCTGCGGAACGTTTTCGCTGTTCAGCCTGAAATAACGACGGGCATGTCCGCCAGGGTACAGGGGGTATGGGGGGGGCAAGGGGGGGCTGCGTGGGTGCCAGCATGTGCTTCTGTGTGCGCAGTTTTCCTTATCTGCCAGCTATCCGAATGACCCTGAAAAACAGACTCTGCAGGCGATCCCCGAAAGACAAAGAACTGATTTTTTGAACAAGTAAAAGTATAAGAGCTTTTTGTTTATTGTCGTCTTTTGCTGCTCTTGAATGTTTTTCATGTTTACACTGTTTGTATGTGTGTGTGTCTTTGTGTGTGTGTGTCTGCCTGTGTGGGTGTGTTTCCCTAAGCAAGCTGTAAAAATGCATATACAATAAAGCTGACTGACTTCTGGCAGTATAATTATCTATATTTATAACATCCTGTTAAAAGCCGCAGCCACACGGCTAACAATGTAAGGTCAGACCAGAGGGGCAGATCGCTCCGTGGCTCAGACACCTACACTCCAAGCTAATCAGGTCCTCTGAGGGACCTCAAAGTCCTGCGGTGAGATGAAGGACGGCCAGAGGGCCACAAGCCGGAATAAGGAAGGAGGAGTCTGGGCCTTCAGAGGGAGGGGCGTCAGTACCACAGCGGGGGGGGAGGGGGCAAGAGAACAGACAGGTCCCCTAAAACTCAGCATGTGTCAGTTAACATGGCTGCCATCAGGGCCTGTGTCACCCTAATTAATCCCCCGATTGCCCACAGCAGCCACGGCCAAGATAGCGAGGTCCACTAATTGATCTGAGGAGATTCCAGGACCGAGGTCATGTGACTTGGGGGAGCCCGAGACAACGGCGCTCTGTCAGCTATCGCTGCATTATTTATTAATGACATGACAGCGGAGCACGCTAGCACTCAGCCCTCCGCGAATAAGCTCTATTGCCACCGGTCCTTAGATGATCTCCACCATCGGCTCAGCAAAGAAACAAGAGCGTAGGTTTAGTCTCAGCACTGGTAGGGGCCAAATCAGCCCTGAGACCCCCAACCCATATCCCAAATATACACGGTAGTCCCACTGCATTGAAAAGAAACAACACGGGCTACACAGAGGGCCAGGCTGACTATGTTTATCAGGGGCAAACCCGCGTCTTCACCCGCAAACGTCGACATGCGTGAGGCTTCTAAAGCAGGGGATGCTCTGGTAGGCATTGCTGCTGCGGAGCAGTTGGGAGATACTGGTGTGATAGGTGATATGTAAAGTGGGAGGATAAGCTGACCCAGGTCATCAAGCTACCATATATATCAATGAGATGTCGGCATCACAGATCTCTCACACATTAAAAGAAATGCTTTCGTTTAATAGAAAGAGCTTAATTGGCACTCATTTCATTGTGTGTATCTACTGCTGTATATTGTACCTTTGTGCACTTGATAAATAAACAGTGACCTGACCTGAGGTGCCCTTATCACAAGGTCACTGCAATCGATTGTCCTGATTACAATAGGAGAAGAAATAGTAAAAAAATAAGTGAAAATAATCTCGGTGGTCGATGGACACCCATTCCCCTCTTATCCTTTAGTGCACATCGTCAATAGCAAGAACAGCCGCATGCCACATCATATTCTCGTGACTATAGGCTATCTTTGCACGTTGATCCTTGTACTCCAATCTCTGATGCCTAATTCATGTTTAGTGCATCTAGTGATACTTAGAGATATTTTCAATTGTGAGGAGGCAGTGTGTGGAGGGGCAATGAGGGGCAATTAGGAAGCAATGAGTGGGGTTGTAATTGTTAGGAGGCAGTGAATGGGGGGGGTGTAATTTTTAGGAGGCAGTGAGTGGGGGGTGTAGTTGTTAGAGGGCAGTGTGTCGGGGGTGTAATTGTTAAGGGGGGATGTAATTGTTAGGAGGCTGTGTGTAGGGGGATGTAATTGTTAGAGGGCAGTGGGTGGGGGGCTATAATTGTTAGGAGGCAGTGAGTGGGGGGGTGTAATTGTTAGAAAGCAGTGGGTTGGCGGATGTAATTGTTAGGAAGCAGTGAATGGGGAGGTATAATTATTAGGAAGCAGTGAATGGGGAGGTATAATTATTAGGAAGTAGTGAATGGGGGGTGTAATTTCTATGAAACAGTGTATGGCGGCATGTAATTGTTAGGAGGCAGTGTGTGCAGGGATGTAATTATTAGGAGGCAGTGGGGTGGTGTAATTGTTAGGAGGCAGTGACTGGGGGGGTGTAATTGTTGGGAAGCAGTGAATGGGGGGTGTAATTTTTATGAAACAGTGTATGGGGGCATGTAATTGTTAGGAGGCAGTGGGTGGGGGGTGTAATTGTTATTAAGCAGTGAATGGGTGGTAAAATTGTTAGAAAGCAGTGGGTGGGGGTGTAATTGTTAGGAGGCAGTGGGTGGTGTAATTGGTATGAAGCAGTGAGCAGGCGGGGGTAATTGTTAGAGGGTAGTGAGTGGGGGTGGTGTAATTGTTAGGAGGCAGTGAATGGGGGGGTGTAATTGTTAGGCAGCAGTGTGTCGGGGGTGTAATTGTTAAGCAGCAGTGGGTGTAATTGTTAAGGGGGGTTCTACAGTGTGTGGTACAGTGATGCAGTGCTTAGCAGTGTTGCATGTTGTCCCTGTGTCGTTGCAGAGTTTCCTCCAGGTGCTGTGATTTGCCCCGCATGCCCTGCACTAGGCCAGTGCCCCTGCCTGGGTTGTTGTCTGCTGTGCGCTCATAGCCTCAGACACAGGCTCTAAACCCCAGTGGTGGAGACTGGGAATAGGCAACAAGACATGGTGTTTGAAATGGCACGTTAAACTCTGCAATGAGTCATTGGCTTAAACAAATAAACCAAACCCCGGTAGAGGTAAATAAAAGAAACTACTAAAATGATCCCTAATAATTCAAATACACCCCAGTTCACATTTGTAGATTTACTGTTTTTCACGTGAAGATGCTGGTTAATGGTATGACTTGTTGACATGCGCTAGTTTACAATGGGTGTCTCCTTTTCCCGATCTGTCCAAAATATCGCAGAAACCTACTCCTGAGTTTTTGTAAACGCACGGATTTTTTTCCCATCAAGTTTTGCTTGAAAAATCCGGAATTTTGCACAAAAAACGTGGCCGTCGTTTTGGCCGTATGCAGCTTTGATAAATGATGCTCCTGGATTCACTGCTCGTCCCTCCCAGCCCTGGTCTGAAAGCTATTACAGTCAGGATCCAGTCTCATTACACAGGCTAGTTAGATGTGTCTGGTCATGATTAGGATCTCACCAGATTTACATTCACTAAAATTAATATTCATGACATCATATCATCCGAACGCTTTCACTTTTCAGCGTATCAGAAATCACCAATATACAATTACATTGTCACCTAAGAAATTGGGTCAATTAATTTATTTTTGGAAATGTCAGTAATAGTTAGAGAATTGGGATAAATGTGCATCAGAAGTCATTGGGTTTCTATAATTCAGTTCATTTTTCATTATCACTTTAGAAAGGAAAGTATGACTGCTTACAAAACCTAATCTCCTACAGTTATTGGATAACCTGAGCATACATTTAAAACAAATGCAGCCTTGTTCTTTTATGAGTCACTGAGCTATTCTCACCGAGATCTACACTTCTTCAGATCTGTCAAATTAAGGTTGCATCAACCTAATGGCAAATGATGACAATGCAATGACACAGACCCAAACTGCACTGTGGCCCGGTGCACTCTGGGACGGCCTGCAGTCTCCCCCTGACCCTGTACTGTGTAATCAGTTATCAGGAAGACTGGGTAAGTGTAACTGACAATGATTGTTTTATGGGTGAGACATGTCTGAAACATTTCTGTGTGTTATTTACAGCTTCTCACAAATCCTCTTTCAAGATAAGATAGCTGAATCTAGAATCATTTGACTTATGCCTTAAGCAAAATTAGCTCCATGCGAACCATGTCTTGGGCCCATTAGCCGACATTTCTCTGCTGTTAAAAGTCGTTTTTGAATAGACAGACATCTGGAATTTAATCAATGGCTGGAGGTATTAAGATTTCCATCATTCAAACACCCACTGACTGCAGTACATAATGATATCAGACCCATTCTGTATGCATTACACAATCTGACATTATACAATGAAAAAGGAGTGTTATAGATGAGGAATTACAAAAAAAAAACTGCCATGTATGTATTATGTAATATTCCATAGTATTAATGGAGCCATTCTGCTTTGCTCGATCTACATACATGTGTGTAATATAAGATTTACTTTATTTAGCCTATTTAGTAAGTGTGTGAGATTTTTAGACTGCAGCACCAGCAGTTCACAGGACATCCGTAAACAATTTTTTCATTGCTGAGTTCAAACTATCTGAAATTCTGGTCCTTCACATACAGAAAGCAAGAGAATAATCCTGATTCTGATCACAGAATGATCTCCTGGTCATGAGAAGAGCTGAGGGAAACACAGCAGGACGTTTCAATGTTCATCTAGCACCATGTGGAGAACCAAAGACCTAACCTGGAACATCTAACCTCTGTAAGTGAACCGGCACTGGACAAACATGCGATGGCTCTTACCCGTAGCTGGAATCATCCTGCCATTAACATTTGAAGCACGCTAAATTGAAAAAGATGTTCATAGATTCCAGGCTGTCTTCGGTGTAATATAATGCTATATAAAATAGACAATTTCCCACATCAGACCAGGAAGATGGCTCCATCCGCTTCTTCGTAAGCCATTTATCTTTGCTACATTGACGAATTTATTACAGTGACAATTCCTGTCGAAAATAATGAAAAGCAACACACAGACTGCCTCTGGTTTCGGTGGCGATGTGAAAATCTCCCTCCATTTAGGTAAAATTTCACTACGAAGGTGACCCATATTTACGGGAGGACTTGTATTAGTTGATGTCAGCCAATAATTGTGATAGTGCTGGTTAAAATATAAATTATTTCACAATTTTCACCCTTTTGAAACAAGTCCGCCTTAATTATGTCACATTAAGGTTTAAACAGATATACACTGTGGATAAGAAGTCTTTTAATTATACCAGAACATATGTCTCATTGAGTATTTATAATTTCAAAGTATGATTCAGTCCTACCTTTATTAGTCAATATTAAAAAGCCGAGTGGTCAGATAACAGCATTTGCATAAAACAACAACAAATTTATTTTTGTATAGCGCGTTACCACAACATTATAGCATCCCCACCCCAAAGCCCCCAGTGAGTAAGCCATAGGCGACAGTGGCAAGGAAAAACTCCCTAGAAGGAAGAAACCTCGGGAGGGACCAGACTCAAAGGGGGAGCCCATCGTCCAGGGGCCGGCAGGGAGAGTCAGCAAAGTGCCACGTCACACTGTCTAAGTCATCGGATTTGAGACACGACCGGGGAGCAGGGGGGAGATGACAAGCGGGTGCCGACGCTCCCTCCAATCGCCAGGCAACCAGCGGTAAGGGAGCAGGTCATACATGGAGGACGACACGGGCAGAACGGCGAGCCGGATGCTGGGACGTCATGGGGAGTGTAGCAGGCTGTGCTGGACATCTCGATAGACTGAGGTCTCCAGTCAGCACCCCCCAGGGGGAGTAGGGGAAAAAAATGTGCAATTAGTCAAAGTAGGGGAGACTATAGGCAGTGCTAACAGTTAGCTGAGTGCAGCATGAAGTGCGATGCGCAGACTCCGGCAGATATGGCTAAAAGAGAAATACAGAAGCTGAATCGCCTTTGAACGAGGCACCGACGACGCGGAGAGCATTTCAGACCTTGCTAACCGACGTCACCCATCAATTTGACATTTATGGATTCTTATGCAAATTCCAAATTCATAATATCGCCAGGGGCTCTAGAAAACACATATTTAATAAAAAAAAAAGAAAAGAAATGACGTAGACATAAGCTGAGGCTATCGACCCGTCTGTGAATTTGACTTGCAGTTGTCCTGCTGCGGCCCGTTTATTTATCATAACATTCATTACTGAAAACAATGAGCTTAATTTCTGTCACTTTGATCTATGCTGTTTTTATATCGTGCGCCACAATCGGCTCTCACTCTGCCCAGTGTTCAATAATAATATGGACAACGCCATTCATAATGTGACAGTCTGCACCAGACGAGGGGAGAAATGACATTTATTGTGTTTTTTTTTCCCAGGAAAACTCTTTCAAGGTGTTCTATACATAAACAAAACTTTCTAAAAGAGTAATAATTTACGCGGCTCCCTCTGAATGGTCACGTGACACCAGTCTGCGCTGTAATGAACAAGGTTGTCTGGGGAAAATAAAACATTTCAGCAGAACAATACAGCAAATGCGAATGCTTCTTCAGTGAGGCTCTCCGTATGATCATTATGGGGTGTGGAAACATGCTGAAGTTTACATCCGACTTTCTAAAATTGTACTGAATACTGTAGAGACTCACTTTTTAATTATGCACTGTTAAAGGGGCAGAAACCATATTGAAATTGGATTTTGATGTTTTCATTTTGATTTTATAAGAAAAAACATAAATATTGTCATTATGAAATGAATGCAATGCATTCCAGTAAGGACATACATGTGATATTCATTGATTTACTTTAGGCTAATGGACTGTTTTTTAGAATGACTTGGACATCTTGGTTTTCAAGGTAACAGATTTTAGGAATCAAATCATTTAATTTCATAGGAGAATATTACAGATAAAGGCCTCTACCGGTAAAAGGCCAGCCATCGCTCTTATCCAGCCTCTTCACATATTTTTATTTGTCCAGCAAAAATTGTGAATTTAATCAGTCAAGGAATGCAAAAGGCAAGTCAACAGGCTTTTGAAAAGTACAGATAGAAATCTTTTATAGAACAGCCATTCAGATCGAATCTTTCGCAGCAGGAAAATGATTTTATTCTAGACTGGTTCAAAAAGGGGGAGGCCTCAGATTGGGGAAAGGAAAGGGTTTGGTTATTCTGAGGGGACCATAACATCTCCATGAATTTGCTCAAATAAACCAATAATAATTATTAGGATATCTATAAGCAAACAAATGACTCTCAGCAAGGGACCACACTCGTGCTAATGACAGTGAAGTTATTCCAATGTAATAAGTTGACAAGATAAGGAGAAGCATAATTTAGTCAAAAATAATTCAATAGCTTCCCTAACAAACCTGATACACGTTGAAGGCCCTGGACAGTTTCTGACATGCCGAATCACCACACGCCACTCATGGTTGTCAAGGAACTGCAAATTCAACAACAGAGCGATTTAGGACAAGGAATATTGAAGGAAATATTGAATATGCTGATGGTGTATCTCTGTTATTGGGGTGGGGGGGGGGGTGGAGCTGTGACTGATGATGCATGTAAAAGGCCCCAAACTGGCGATGGAGCTGTCACATGTGGGGGGGAGGGGTCACTTTAGAAAGCCTGACGCCCCCAGAGCTCTGATCACATGGCTCAGGGTCCCATTTCCCCGTTTCCTACGACCATCTTTGTCATCTTCGCCAAACAAAGCGGAGTACACCTGGACCCCCCCTGCACCTCCTGTACCGGTCATGTCATGCTCCAATCCGCCGACCCCTGGGAGATTAGCGGCGGCTCCCGGTCGGGGTGGGGGGCGACCTGTGAGGACCAGACACCAGCTTTATGCCAGCGGCGACTCCCCGAGTCGATGGGGGAAACCATCCGTCATCGTCAGGGCTCTGCTCATCCGCGACGGCACCGGCTCGATTTCCTCTTGGCAGAGACGGCCAGGGGAAACAGAGGCGCATCCTCGATCGTCCTGGGAGGGAAAGCGAGAGAGAGACATTGAGGGAGTGGGGCTGAGGGAGAAGAGAGAGCGAATGCATGGAGGAAGAGAACAAAAGTACAGGGAAGAATGAGAGAGGATGAAGTGAGAGCAGAACAAAAGAAGAGCGAAGACTGACAGGGAGAGACAATGAGAGAATGAGAGAAAATGTTATAGGCTGAAGGCTGACTCTCTCTGCGGAGTCCATTATCAGGAAACACGATGTGGATAAATGAGAGAGTCACAGAGATACAGTTTGACTCATGTCAGGGTTAAATTGTCAGAGTTAAAAAAATTACAGCTCAGCATCCAGCACCGGAGGGGATTACATATGAGCACAGTCATGACATACACATGTCATAAACACTCTCCATAATGTACTGTTCTACTGTACAAGGCTGACATTGCAGTATCTGCTTCAAAAACAAAAGACTTACATTTATGAGTCTGTGGTTTATTAAACATTTTTATGTCTCTACTAGACATGTGAGCATCACAGATGGGAAGGCCTGCGATGAGCAGTGAGAGTTTTCCGTGATGAATGATCTGTAAATGATACCAAAGGTGCCTGCAGCAGTAGAAATCCAGTAATGGGTTTCAGTTCGTGTTTGTGCAAAAATCCAGAAAAATCCCGAAGCTGTGCCACGAAATGGATTCTCTTACTGCCACTGGACGATGGCGCAACGTTGATGTCTCAGTAAAGTTTTGGGCTGAATGGAAAACCCTGCAACTCAACGTTCCCGACCACCATTGTACAGCTTGTCACACATAAACAGCTAAGAAACCCTGCAACTCAAGGTTCCTAACCACCATTGTACAGCTTGTCACACATAAACAGCTAGGAAACCCTGCAACTCAAGGTTCCTAACCACCATTGTATGACACACGTCACACATAAACAGCCACGAAACCCTGCAACTCAATGTTCCCAACCTCCATTTGCACGAACAGGAACCTCGACCCCCGTCCTTTTTTTGCATACCCCTAAAGGTCGTTTGTCATCATTTTAATTTTGTATCATTGTAATTCTATGAAGTATCGGCTTATTGATTGTCACCTGGTATTTTTTCTGGGTGAATTCACACTGAGTGAGCCCTTGCTGGACAGGGGCTCCACCGCGTTCACAGAGTGAACAAACGCTGCTCCTTATGGATGACCTCTTTTAAATGTCACACCTTTATAAACGTAAAGGGTACAATCTGTGGTTTTTATACATCAGCCCGTCTACTGATCAAAACACATCATCACATGACATTTATCAAGCTGTGATTAAACATCCTTTTCGATAACTGCCCTTCCATCCTGGACAAAAAGAGAAGAATTGACTGCAGAATTGCTCCATTATGTTAACTTCAGCCGATAACATTTCCAAGATAGCCGAGCTGAAGCTGGGGGCCCGGTGTTCAGGTGCAGGCCTGCTGCCGCGCGCCTCCTGCGTTGGGGGCTTGAATCCCCCCCACTCCAGGGTTTTATGGTTCCCCTTGAGTTATTCAGGTTCCCTTTGAGTACTCCAGCCTGTGATAGGCTCCGAGGGTTGCCTTGACTAGGATGATGGATGGGTGGATCAACAGGACAAAAGAGAAAACCGGCTTTGTCTTAGTTTAGGTCGTATATATTGACAGCACATTTGGTCATGCGGGGACAGCGATGTTTACAAGAGAGAAAGAGAGCGACAGGAAGCATGTGGGTGAGTCTGCTTAACCCAGCCATTAGCAAGACGGGCTGCACTACACTCAGGTCTGGGGGGGTGGGGGTGGGGGTTATTCTCATACCATCCATATACAGGTGCGCAGTGCCAGGAAATAGTGTTCCCCCAGGACCACGGTGTGACATACAGGCAGCAAGTGACAGGAAGACAAAGCAAAAATCAGGACAGTGTGAAACAGGGGGGGCTGTACACAAGGTTTATATGCACAGTTCAATATGTATATAATGTAAAACAACAAATACAGCAGCATAAATTACAAACACAATTATAGCACAGAAAAATAAATATCTTCTCTATATAGTGACACTCGCAATGTTTAATACTTAATATTTAGGTTATATACCTTCAAGGCAATTGAATTCACCCGACTTTATGTATAATTAGGTTTCTTCTAGCCATTACCACTGAGTGTCTGTATGCTTTATTAGCAATGCCTACATCTAATTAATTCTAAGGAGCAAAATTCAATTAAAATGGGGAAAGAAGATTGAAACAAATTAACTGCACTCTTTTAAGTCAATTAAAAATAGTTACGATGGAATAAGATGCTGTTTGCCTTTTTGGGAATACAATCTTCAGTGAATTCAACGTTTACTGAGTGTTTTTCTGTGTTTAGTAATGCCTTGAATGTAGGAAAGTCACAAATGAGTCTCCTAGGATGTCATCACTCATTGGGGTATTTTAGTCATAATTTAATCCCTAGCAAATTTCATGCCAAATAATTCTTTCTCCGGAGAAAAGTGAACAAAACACAGGATGAATTAAGGAAACACAATGGGAGGTGAGGTGCACAGTCACGCTCAGCGCTTGACAGAGCAGCGGATGGCAGAAAAACAAACTGCAGTCTTTACACAGACGTGGATGGATGGCTTGTGATGGCTTCATCTGAATATATCCCACATACTGTATATTAGGGCCAAGCAGGTACAGGACTATCGGTTCAATCAACAATTTTTTTTTTATCTGTATCCAAAATGGGCGTGGTTTAATATCAGAGGTGGGCGTGGTTTAACCTAGAAGAATCAATAAGTCGGTTCGTAAAATTTCTTCCCAGTTCGATATTCCACAGTCAACTGTAAGTGGTATCATTGCAAAGCAGAACTATGTAGGAACAACAGAAACTCAGCCACGAAATGGCAGATCACATAAAGTAACAGAGCAGGGTTGCTGAGCACTGAGGTGACCTACACCCTCTTGGGTCGATAACTGCAGAGTTCAAGCTTCCTCTGGCATCAGCTCCAGCATAAACACTGTGCACAGGGAGCTGCATGGAATGGGCTTCCATGGCCGAGCAGCTGCATGAAAGCCTCACATCACCAAGCACAGTGCCCAGCATCAGGGATGGTATAAAGCACGCTGTCACTGGACTCTGGAGCAGTGGAAATGTGGTCTGTGGAGTGAGAAATCATGCTTCTCTGTCTGACAGTCTGATGGACGAGTCTGGCTTTGGCAGATGCCATTATGTTACCTGTCTGACTGAATTGTGCCAACTCTAGTTTGGTGGAGGAGGGATAATGGTATGAGGTTGTTTTTCAGGGGTTGGGCTTGGCTCCCTAGTTACAGTTATGGGAACACTTAATGCTTCAACATATGGGTATACCCAGACCTCAACCCCATAAAACACCTTTGGAATTAACTACAATGGAGATTGCGAGCCAAGCCTTCACGTCCAACATCAGTGCCTGACCTCACAAACGCTCTTCTGGATGAATGGACAAGTCTTCCCAGAAGAGTGGCAGCTGATATAGCTGCAAAGGGGGACCAGCTTGATGTGCGTGGATTGAGAATGGGATGCTAAAAAAGCTCCTGTGGGTGTCATGGCCAGATGTCTGCATAATGTATAAAAATCATATAAGAAAGAAGCCATAGTTATATATGCTAAGCTGTACCCATATAAGGACCATGATGTTTCTCTATTGGAGGATTGCAGACTTGGGTGGTATCACACTAATACAGTATGTACCATGGTATTTTTTATGTGATGACATGAGCTAATTTTACTTGGAATATTACTTAGGAACTCTAAATTTACTCTGGAATGTTCCCTTGAAACTGAACAAACATTATTAGTAGGTAAGGTATTGGTCAGTGATCGTGTGGAAGGCAGAAGCTTTGGCTGCTGAGTGCCAATTAAATAGCTTTCAAAAAACGCAATTTATTTTAATTTAGCTAGCAAAAATAAAGATATTAGAAAACACAAAAAACTTTTAACATGCACACGAGGGAGACTGAGTAAACACAATGTGAGCTACGAAAAGTAAACATGTATTTATGCAGAGCAAATGAGCTGTTTGAGCTCAACAAGCTGAAATTTTAAAATGCACTCAAGACAGCAGAGAAGTGAGCAGAGTTCACACACGTATGCAGTGTGTAAAACAGCTTTTGTCGGTAGTGCAGGTCAAACACTTTCTCCTTCTCATGCACATACGTGAATGGTTGTTCTGTCAGGAGAATATCATGTGGTTAATGGTTATGTGGGAGGGACAGTATTTGTAGCTGGCCAATAAGCATTGTTGTTTCCCCAAAATCCAATGAGAACGCAGAAAGAAATTCTGAAGACAGTATATATTTTTCAATGGTGATTGGATGATAATTGACTGAAGAACACATTATTCATGTCAGGTACTTGTTTAAACCGGATATTCGGTTCACCCCTGCTGTATATACACCTCTTTCAAAGGCTAATAATTGATTTCCATTCTTTACCTCTATATTGTAAAGGTGATGATTTGAAATCTGAAACGCTGACACTGCGCATTTCAGCTAATAAAGTCAATTACATCATTTCTGTCGAATGTAGTCATTTAACATTTAAAATGAGCTTCTTCATATGAATTGAGGTTTCTGAGTGCAGCTGTGTGACCCTGATACTGTTTCTGCTGTACGAATGTGAAAACAAACTCCTGAGGAAGTGAGGTTTTGTCTGATAGCCCGGGATGAATAATTAATAGATCTTGGAGCCAAGCATGTAGTCAACCGTTTTCCCATTTTCTAAGAAGGATTCAGGAGCGGCAGACGCTCCGTCGTAGTACAAATGCTGAAGCTGTAATTGGGTATAATCCCAAAAAGCATGGGGCCGTCTTCATCATTTGCCCTGTGACTCCTAGCAAGCCCATTTAGAAGATGGAGACGCTCAGGCCAGCATTTCAGGCCTCTGAGGCAAAGTGCAGTTTAGCCACTCTGCTCCAACTACACAAAACAAAAAAGGGTTATTAGACAGGTAGGAGTATGAGAGACACAAAGTGGCTGACTTAATCATGAAGAAAACAAACACAGAGCTACTCTACCACTACCACAGACACGTTGTTCAGGTTAGCGTGTACTGTATATGGAATCCAAACACAAACTCACCTCCAATTAAACTTTATGAAGCATGACTGTCAGGAACCAGCCCTCCTAGCCGTGCAAACGTGGCAGGGGTGTGGCAGAGCCCAAAGGGTATCACCCCAAATTGCCACAGTATTATTTATTTCAAATGGGAGATCTCAGCCAAGCCCAACTAGGAATGTATTTGTTTCGACCTGTGGCCCTTTAATAGATGCCAGAGGGGATGCCTGAGGTCCATAAGGGGAAATTGGACCTACATGCCGGACAGGCATTGCTGAGGACGCCTAAGAAACAGGGGTCCCAGATCAGTAGCTTCAGTGGAATAACAGCTCGGTGAAATGAACTACATCCAGTTGTTTTCTTTTTTATAAGCCGGAGGGAACTGCCAGTGTTTTATGTTGTTTAAAACTGTAGAGAGCACTGGGAACGATTATTTATTCCTCTCTTGGGATGTGTCTGGAGAAAGTTTCTGCTGCTATGCTCAGGGTTGGTTTTTTTTGTTATATAATAAAATTATCCAAGCGTTACATCAAAAAATATGGAAATTTGGTGACTGTTAAGCAAGAAATAATAATAATCATCGTCACAGACATCATCGCAGAGCAAGATATATAACCACAATATTCATTGCCCTAAAGCTTATGAGTAGCTATGATCGCCCTCTGCATGCTTAATACACCTCCTAGCTATTGCCTTGTCAGCCTCTGCTGCCCTCATACTACCTGCCCTTGGATGCATCAAAAGCCACAGCCAACCCTGGGGACCTGTGACATCATTCGGCATCACAGCAGAGTTATGGCACATAATGTTTTATGGTGATTAGCTCCGTTTTCAAAATATCCATTGAAATGACGAGCTGTTTTATTTCTGAAGAGTGTAACTGTCAGGAAGACACATTCACTGAGACATTGCTGCAGTGATCTACATCACTGAGGCATTGCTGTAGTGATCTCCACCAACCACATCACTGAGGCATTGCTGCAGTCATCTACATCAAGCACATCACTGAGGCATTGCTGCAGTGATCTCCATAAAGCACATCACTGAGGCATTGCTGCAGTGA
>JAODKE010000068.1:1605582-1618359 GCA_026779605.1 Mormyrus hasselquistii
GTTCGCTCTATAGTGATTGACGTGTGTGGGGGGGGGGGGGGGGGGAGGGGGGGAGGGGGAGTTCAGCCACCAAGAGCCTTAGTGACAAGGCGTAACGGCTTTAAGGAATATTTTGGAGACTACAAGTTTGGGATTAAACATTCGCACAGATATCCTCGAGAGGGCTGAATGTAGATAAACTGAAGAAACAGGAAAAACATGTTTTTGGTTCTATTTACCTTAACATCATCGCTAGAATGGAGTGATAAGACACAAGGTCAGTTTCACGGTCCTCTGAGTATTTCACAAAAAACTTAGCTGGATCTAAAAATGTTTCTGTGAAGGATCTTGGAAACATATCACTTAAAGCCACCTGCCTCCTGAACTACATTTAATTTATCTTTCATTTTTTAAACACATTTATCTGACACATGACTCAGCAATACACAGTTTTAAATGATCATGCCTCAAGCAAAATGAGATACCCAGTGTTTGTGCTGGAGATAAATAAAACAATTCCGTAAATGTTGCTCTGGTGCCTCTGCATTGTGCTGACCCGGGCGCCGTCCCATATCCCATCCCGTGTCACTTCCTGTTCTGTGTCCCTCCCAGACTGGATTCCCGCAGTGATTTTAAGCAGCCATTGTTTTTGCTCTATAGATCAAAATGTAAATGAGGCAAAAAGCAGAAAAACAAAGAGATAATGAATTTTCCACAGCATATGTGCAAGCAAACTCTGAAAAAAGATCATCAGTCTGCTTTTAATTGGGTTTTGATATTTAATCTTCAGATGTTTGAAATGCAATGCTTATCTATTGTGTGTCTGTTGCATTTTCCGTCTTGTATAATTAATGCATAGATCTTTTAGTAAACACAAGATGGTTGATTGAATATTTCCATCTGGGCAAATCAAAGCACTAGCTGGAAAACACTGCATGAACTTAAACTGGGCAGACATGTGATTTCAGGCTGTACCTTACAGTGATACCCAAACCATTTATGCCATTTCACTTCCTTTATGTCATTTCCTGTCTGCTGTGAAGAGCAAATTGCTGAGATATCTTGCAGTCTCGCATGACTTTGCCGGAAACTTTTTCAATTATTATTATTTTAAAGGCTCATTTGTGCTTCGTCATTTCATTTTCCATTAGTAATCTTCCTTTTATAATAGTGGAGTTACTGTACATTAAAAATACAAGCAATATGATATTAGAGTCAGCAAAGCACATTTATGTCACACTCGTATTACAATTCGACACTATGTGCCAAAGACAAATGTCATAGACGAGGCTTGCGCCCGGACTCCATGAATACTGATAAGATGGAGGATAATCCATCAAGCGTTCTGGGTTCCACTTTGGTAAGACCTGCAAAATTGCATGAAGCAGCACATTGTGACATTAGAGGTGCTTGCTACTTGGCTTATAGGCTGCATGTACTGGGTTATATTTAACAGTGCTGAAATTTACCTTCATCTGCCCTTCAGCCAAACTTATTGCGAGGCGCTCGCCCCAATTTATAACCCCACTTGTTTTACTTTTCCGGGAATTATGAAAACAGGACCAGCCTCAGCAGGTAGCCCTTCCTGTTCAACTGGAATGTGGTGCAGCAAAGCTACCTGCCAGCCAGCTGGAACCTCCTGGAGACACACAAAGGTGGTCAGCACCCACGGCTTCTGCCTTCCTGGGCTCTCCTGGGCTCTTCTGTGATCTCCTGGACTCTCCTGGAGACACACGAGGGGGTCAGCACCCATGCTTCTGCCTTCCTGGGCTCTCATGGGCTCTCCTGGACCCTCCTGGGTCCTCCTGGGCTCTCCTGGACCCTCCTGGAGACACACGAGGGGGTCAGCACCCATGATTTCTGCCTTCCTGGGCTCTCCTGGGCTGTTCTGTGCTCTCCTGGACTCTCCTGGAGACACACGAGGGGGTCAGCACCCATGATTTCTGCCTTCCTGGGCTCTCCTGGGCTCTTCTGTGCTCTCCTGGACTCTCCTGGAGACACACGAGGGGGTCAGCACCCACGCTTCTGCCTTCCTGGGCTCTCATGGGCTCTCCTGGACCCTCCTGGGTCCTCCTGGGCTCTCCTGGACCCTCCTGGAGACACACGAGGGGGTCAGCACCCATGATTTCTGCCTTCCTAGACTTTCTGCCCATCAGAAGCTGCTACACTTTCCACTGTACCTCAAAGGTGGTTGACCAATGAAGGTCATGACCAAAGATGAAATTTGAAATTTAAAAGTTAGATTAAACTTTTAATACTTTACTTGACATTGAAGTATTATTTATGTATTAACAACAAACTATGTCTTTGTTACATACTGATCATATGTTAATTCTTCATTAATGAATTGTGACATCTTTTATCCCAAGCAGTTACTATATTTAATATATCTATTAATTCTGTAAACCTTTGTGAACTACTGAAGGAACTATTGATGAACAAGTAATGAATAACACAAGTGAAGTACTGTCTCGTGTTTGTTCATCTTTAATGAGTCACGACAACATCTTTCATCTCAAGTAGCGACTGTATTCGTTGATGATTTAGGCTTCTGTAGTAACTGAGTTAATTCTATATTTTTGCCCTCTCAAGTAAAGTGTTACCAAAAAAAAAACTTACAGCAAATAATATTCAGCCTATCTCCTACTTCTCTTGTTATAATTCTTGCCTTTTAACATTTAGGATATTTATTTATATAGAGAAATATGGAACTTATGCGTGATAAATCAAGTCATTGTTAGCTGAATGTGCCTCAACTGAAAGTAACCATCACATCTGTATAATTATCTCTCCAAGCCTTTATGTAAGTGCGGAGCACGTCGGTGATGTAGCTCCCTGTTAACCTTTGGTGTCTTAATTCCGCTTGCGAGAGTAATTTGTCGAATAACAATTGAACAAGCTAGGGAGTCTGTATCAGATGGCTGAGACTGCCTTCTCCTCTGCGACTCCGCCTGCAGAACACGTGAAGATAAGAAACCTGACGCTACATGAGGAACCCTAGAGGAATGTGACCACATGCCACCCTGAACCGTACGCGGGGAGGGATGGTGCAACCCGCGGGGGATGTGCTCCCCGTGCTGATTTGTGGGCCGGCGCTCATGCATATGCAGATACCGAGTGTGTTCTGGTGCCCCGCGGACCCTGATAACGTCATCGTGTCGACGAGGCATATTGTAAGACTCACCTCATTGTATCCCGCCTAACAAGCATCCGCATCAAAGCCTATGTGAATCAGCATATTCAAAGCAGTGTAATGTGATTTCAGCATTTCCATATAATACCGTTGCGGCTATATGACATGACAATGTATATATCTGATTTAATAACACAGTTTTACATTACATAAGTCAGCACCCAGCTCCCCCCCCCCCACAAAACGCGTGCCCGTCTTTATTGTTAGATAGGTGTCCAATGTGCGCTCAGCCTGGGTAAGGTTAACTGCCATTCCAGTCAGGCCTTTCGCTGATTTTCCAGACCAAAGGCTGTGACTCAACTGCACTTCAGGACGACGGATTGTGGTGACTCTGTGCCCACAGTTTCAGCTAAACAATTAACAACAAAAATGAGTCATTGACTTATGCTGTCTGTTTCAAGCATTAATTCACTTCTATGCCTTTTCGCTCCTGTCTTTTGGCAGCAGAACAGTGAGGCTAATTGCTTCGTACCTCAAAACGGGAAATGGGTCTAGTTCACCAATGGCAGCTGGCCCATTGAACGTGATCCTGTTCCCTGTTGACAGCAATACTGAGAAATGTATTATTTTAGAAAATTAGGCCTTCGACAAAGGTGACTCCATTAGATCGCGTGAGGATGTAGCAGTCATCCCCATGTACTGTAGGCTGCAGAAGCGGGTTTCAAGGAATCCAGAAGGTAGAATCCCCCATGAACAGTATTCTGCAAGCCTGACTATAGAAGGACGGATGCTGCTTCTCACATTGCAAACCTTGCTTCATCTTGTTTTTCGATGGGAAATAGACCGGTGACAGCAGATTAAACCAGAGGATGACAGGAGTGACTGTTCTTAGCAAATCCATTACGTTTATTTATTCCTTAACTCAGAGAGACAGAAAAAGAACACAGAAAGATCTGATTTCCAGACTCTCCCGAATGCATGAGGATGACCAGGCGTTTCTAACAACCACAAATGTTTTTCCGTAGCGATTTCCTTGTTTAACTATGCAGCATGCACACACTAACACACACGCACGCACACACACACACACACTCCCCAAGAAACTCGAAACAGATAAATCAATTAAAAGAATCTGGGAATTTAAACAAAGGTCTTTTAGAAAATCCTGTCACGCGGAAATTAAACAACGAATCACAGCTCAGAATCATTTTCCGAGTGAAAGCAAGGGGGGTTTTTGTTTGTTTACTCCTGTATTGCATGACTCGTGGTAGATGTTGGATTGGGTTAATATAACAGACATGACAATTTTCACTAAATTTACCGTGCAACAAGTGTATTTTACAGCAGAAGCTGTTAGTGGCCTATTCATATCACAAGGTTATATAACAGTATTGCGAGTTACACCATTTCCCAATTAGTCCATTTATCATGAAATGTAACCTCTGCAGCGTCAGTTATGAAGCTGAAACCGCTTTGGGATCTCCACACACATCCAGAAAAGTCGGCTTGATGAATATTTAACGAAATGGCTCCAGTGAGGGGGGTGTCGCTCTGCCTGGCTGGCATTCTTCCACTCCAAATGACATTTAAATCATCCAAGCAAATGTCTGTGTTTATGCCAACCGAACGCCAACTGCTAGCGCACAGGATCACGGCTTCCAGACTCCGCAACGCTGCGGAAGATCGGCGCCGCGTGTATGGGGGCGTGAAAGTGCCGGGCGATCTGCAGACGCTGGTAATAATGGCCATGAGATGAGTCACCGCCAAGAGAATGGCGATTAAAAGCTGTTAATCAGTAGCTAAAGCTAGGCAGCTTATCTGCTCCGTCTTCCTGTGCCCTCCTCTTCCTCCTTCTGCTGGCCTAAGCGGCAGGTAACCGCTGCAGCCCTGTGCCTCAAGAATCGCTTTACCGGCTTTGCTGATAACGCTTGTCACTATGAGGTCTGCATTAATAAAATACAAGAGCGAGAAATCAGGTTAGCCTCCTGTCTCAAAAAACACATACAAGCTGGGGTCTGGCGAACACAGCAGTGCCTGGAAAGGGCACACGGCACCGTCTGAGGCTCCTCCCACCCGAGCCATATGTCATTTACCTTGATCCCGTCTGGGAGGAACTACAGCAGACTCCACTGCGGCACCAGCAGGCTGAGGAACAGCTTCTCAGCCACAGCTTGGCTCCTGCTAAATGCTCAATATCACTGGTAATCCTAAGCCAATATAATATACAGACCTTGACAGAAAATGACATTTAAATTATCTTCATGTTGGTGTAAAACCATGATATTATGTCTGTCAAAGTGTCAGCTTAGCCATTTCAGAGCCTCTCCTGAAGTCACCCCAATGTTTGACGCAACTGTCTAACACAGTATTCCGATCAGTCCCCCACCTTGTTCGACTAATCAATATCTCATTCGGTTATTTAACTAATTAAGTTGATTAATTAAGTGAGCTGGTGGTGAAATGTAACAAACAAATGGAATGGCCAGCTTTTCTATTACTTTACCACCCAACTGGGTTTTTGGCACCGAAATCACATCCATTTTATGCAATTAGCAAAACAAGCATTGAGACGTTTAGCCTGTTTCAAGCCCTCTCTCTGTTTTCCAAAAATGTTTTAAATTAGCAGATCTGTAGGTAGCAGTGCGATAAATCACCACCGGGGTCATCACGCTGACTCCAAGTGCTCTGAGTCCAGACACAGCTGTCCTGCTCAAGGGTGGGGGGTGATGACAGCTATTTCATGGGGGTGGGGAGACAACTGTGGACGCACTGACACTGGTTTCAGATGTGTCATTAGTGGTCCCACTGTTCTGGTCAGCTCCGCCCCCCAACTCAGAACAGAGAAATGATAAGACCGAAATGTTACAAAATGCTCTGTGTGTGTGTGTCTCTCTCTCTTTTATTATGAATTAGAGATTTTACTAACATCCAACATGTGCTACAAAAACATCTGCCCCTACACAAGTAATTTAACCCGAAGAAGGACACATCTCACATACAGTGTAAATATTACAACAGCATTTCGACCGAAATCACTCTGCATTGTGCAATATGCATATATGTATGATAACTTGCAACAAATTGTATTTTATTACTTCATATTTGTACTGCATCAGCTTTGAAATTCACTAAGGTGATATTGTGTGTAGAGCTGTCACGATTACTCGACTAAACTCGATTAATAAAAGCATTGATTATAATGTCCCTTTTAGATTACTCAGCAATTCGGCAGCAGGGAGACGATGCGAATAAAGGTTAATACAAAGAGCGAAAACCATCAGTTGCGTGGAAGCACTTCTCAGTAAAAATGAATTGAAATGCAGTCGTCTAGCTGTTTTGCATAGTATTGAATATCACCACAGCAAAACTGCAAAGCACCTGCATCTTAAAGAAGACTTTTAATGCGAGGTTAGCCATAGGTACAGTGTGTGACATTTAGCCTCAAGCCTGTATTTCACATTACGTAGACTTTAGAACAGTTTTCTTAATTTACTTTTAATGATTTTTCTATGTCAAAATATTAATAATCGCTGCTAAAACAAGTTAGCCTTATCATTCATCGGATTCACAGTAGCTACATTATTCGCCATATAATGTTATTTTTTGCAAACATATTGTTTGTTTTGAGTATGGAGTTACAATATCTGTTGTTTTGTGACTTTTAAAGAACTTCAAATGAACTCTAGAGCCAAATAGAACTTATCTACCAACAAAGTCGGATAAGTTGCTGATGAGCTGCCCAACAGACACAAAGCAGCGCCGACAATCGCTTGCCTTTGTTCAATATCTTCTCTGTAAAATACAAATTATTGTCTTTTCGTGATCAGTTCTTATTCGCTTTTCTCCTCTTCCCTCGATTTGTTCAACTTCTGACGAATGAATCAAACACCAAGATGTGGATGATTATGATTGTCGCGTTGGTCCTGCCTTACGGCAAATTCAATGTAGGCCTACCTATTATATTATATTATATTATATTATTTTTATATAGTAAACGATTAATTAATTAATCGGCAAGTTACTCATTTATTGATATGATCGATACGGGCAGCCCTAATTGTGTGTAACACAATGGTAAAACAACCTTTGAATTTAATCTATTCTGTTTATTAATAATTATAAAGCTATCCCTGCATAGACACCCTGTAAGTACAAGTAATTTGCATATATCAGGGTGCTGTTTAACTTTAACTGTCAGCGTCTGGTGACAGTAGTTAGCTCGATATCTGTCACACATCTAAAACTAAACGTGGTGCAGCTCTTCACGGACGAAACATCCATAATTCATGCGTGAAGAAGAACGTGGTCAATGCAAGCTTATCAATACTGCGAATGGATTTTTCGGGGTGGGGGGTGACAGGGTCCTGACGTGTGTGAAGAGCGGGACCCCGGGGAGTAACGGGCGTGAGTGTTTTAATGAGGGGCGGCGCTGCGGGAATCGATAAAATAGCTGATCCGAAAGATACCTAAAGAAAAAAGATCCCAAAACAGCAGCGGGTAATTATCTATAACAGTATCGACAGCTTTTATATGCCTTTCGTGCAAAAAAATCCAGTTGAATTTACCACTGACCATGTGTTGTATTGGTAATTGATTAAACAGGCGAGTCGCCATCGATTTCTGTCGGTTTCGGGATGGTCCTATAACAGCGGCACCCCCAATTTCCAGGATGTTATCTTCCTCAATTCGGTATGTAATTATTCAGAATAAAATGTAGTTGGCCAAAAAGAGAACCTATAATTACAATGATCTGTGATGTCAGTTTTTTAGCATATTTAGAATTATCGAAATCATTTACAATAGAATAACCGAGAAATTCCTGATTCTTAGAGCACAGGGCTGAACCAAATTAAAATGGATACCCTCCTGCCAAACAGTCTGCGCCTTCATTCAGACGCCTAACGTGGGACAGGCAAAGATAATGAGAAATGCGGAGCAATGAAAAGCTGCTCGCGCGGGGCCGCATTCCACGCGTGTCTTAATTCCACCGCACTGGTGGGGCTTCCCGTCAGACGATTCTCACAGGAGGACATTAGTTACTGTGGCATTTTTAATATCACGAAATCCCACATGATACCAGCCGGTGTCACAATGGATAGAGATGTGAGGATGTTTTAAGATAACGTTTTTTATCTATGAGAAATTTGAACAAAGCATCTGAAAAACAAACAGATAAATGCATCCTTGGGCATTTAGGTGCACAGCGGCAACATTTAAGGGAAAAAATCACTTTTTTCAAGAACTTTTGGTGTTTCATACCGTAGGGAATATTTCAAAAATTACCCATCTGCAGATGCCATAAGCGATTTATGGTTTGTCCTCTAAGACAGAGGAGGCTGCCTTGCTATGCAAACCCCTGGATGAGATTAAACTCACAAATGAAAACTACTGTTTTTCCAGAAAGTGGATCTTTCTTCCACTGGAGACACTGAAGAAGAAGCCTACACCTAGGCATTTACATCAATTTAATGTAGCCTGTTACCATAATATGTGTTATTTTAACAATGCTCTACCGACAAGCACCAGTCCAGCACTGCAGATGATCATTATCAATCATCTCCGAGAAGTTTGGTCCCTCCTGCGTTGCTGTATTAATTCACCTCTGGCTAAGCTGTAATCCCCCATGTAGTCGGGCGTTCGAGTGAATAATTAAATGTAAACTGCCCGGCGTAATTTGTCATGTCACAGGCGGGACCCCGAGGTGCTTTCGCTGAGAGCAGATGCTACTCAGCGTTTCCGCCCCGCAAAGTCCTTCATGTGGGTCACGGTTCCCCAGGCTCGTCCACGCGCCAGATGGCCGGCGCGGAAGGTGTCTCGGGGAGGTTCTCCGAAATCCCTTGTAGAACAGGGCACCTTCCTGTAAATGCCGCGAGCGCTACAACCAATCACTGACTCTGGGCTGTTCAGCCACTGGATCGCTTTTAGTGGGCGTCGAGGAGGGGCGGGGTCCGGGTGTCGGGCTGATGGAAAACATCACCTCGTTTGAAGAAGAATTATTCACGGCCTGGGAATCCTGAATCCGCTATGACTCATTTTAAGACTGCCTGAACATTGCAGACTACATTAAATCTCATTGCTGGTTTCATGTGAATTTTGTTTACCATGCAATAATACTTAGTGTGCAATAATATTGAATCACCTCATGTTGGAATTTTTTTCCAAATAACATAAAGCTGAAATCAAAATAAGCAAATAGTAAAAACGCTCAGTGGGAACTACACGTTTGCCATGGTAAGTGTAATTTAAGCACTCCTCACCTAATAAGTGTAATTTAAGCACTCCTCACCTATGCACTCTGCGTGGACCCAGAGGTGGGATTGTTTTTTCTGAGGCCTCACTTCAAAAATCACTTTGCTCCCCTTCCCCCCGCCCCAGATGATTCAAAAACGAAATGAGGATCTGACGAGTAGAATTTGAAGATTGTGGCTAGTTATCAGAACATGCCACTCCAGCATCTTGTAAACAAGTCATGTGTTTAATGAATATTTAGTGTAATGACTATATCTGGCCAACAGGTGGCCCCAAACCTCAGGGGGCCCACACAAATGTGCAAGCTTGAGTGGTGCTGAACACCACTATTGCATGGGACTAGGTTGGGGCCTGGTACTGAGGTCATGAGATGGGGGGGGGGGGACAAGCAGGAAGATGCAGGGTAACTCAGATGCTGCCAATCCCAACTCCACCTAGCAGATGGTCGACATCATGGGGCTCAGTGTCTGCCGTGTTCACTCAGTAGTGCTGCCATGCATCACAATGCCAAATACAGATATTTACTGTTCAGAACTAAGAGCTGGCTTTAATGCAAGTTCTGTAAAGCAATTCAGGAGGGGTATACAGGCGTGAAGCCATAGGGGCGCGGGCCCCTGCTGAATCCTGATTGGCTCCTGGGATATCCCCTCCCCTGTCACTTACCCATTTAAAACATATCATTGGCTAAAGATTAGGTAGGTTTCTCTGTATGAATTATTGCTCCTCGTATGCCCCCCACCTTAATAAATTCAGGAATTTGCAATTCAGATACCCAACTGGCAAATCTAGGAGAAATGAGAGCAGCTGCAGGAAACACAGGGTGGAACACAGAGAGCCAGAGGTAGGAATCAGACCCACCTCCCACCCAGGTGTGCTAGCACTGTGCCACACACAGCCGCGGCATCCTCAATAGAAACCTCAAATACATTCTTATACGGAAACAGAAAGTTCCGAATTACGAAGCAAGTGTTTGTTTCTCCAGGACTGCAGCCTGAAGTCTATCACCAAAACCTCAGCGAGTGAGAAACTCACAAAAGAAAGCCCCACCTACACACCTGTACTCTGTAGAATGTTCTGGGTGTGTATGCTGGTCAGGGACTGCTAATAAATGTTGATAACAAATAAATAACAATGACGAACGTTGGGTATGTACCGCATGACCCTTTCAGGCATGATGGCCACGGAAAAATTGTACAGCCGTGTGGCACATTGATGGTTTCTCCTGGAAAAAGAGGCAGACCGGGTTTGTGTGTGGTCAACCGACATACAATGACATGATGAGTGTCTCCAGCATGTAAGGCAGCTCAGAATGCAAGAAGAAGACTTTTGTTCTGGTTCCCCAAAGTACAGGGGAGATGAAGAGGATCAGCTGCAGGGTTGAGCCTTTTCCAGACCTTTCTCTGGCCAGGAATGCTGTGGTTTTCTGGAATGTGGTGGTATAGGTGTAGGTGAGAGAGAAGCTCATTACTTCACAGAAAACATCTCTGTCTCTTCAAGTGGGTGGGTTAGCAAAAAAAACAAAAATCAGTGTAGTGTTCAGATTATGAAAGCATCACTTCTGAAGTTTTTTGCTTTGGGCAAAACTCCAGGAGACAGTCCTGAGGGTTCAGTGGTCTAACTTCTTCGGTTAGGTGGGAAAATTGTTCTCTTAAAGTGCAACATTCATACTGTGCCTTTCAGGGGAATATAGACAGATACACCTTCTGTACTCAGGGACACCATAAGGAAGAATCGTTTTTCTTTGTTTTTTTTTTTTTCTCAAATATTGTGCCTTCCATTGAAAACTTGTGTTTTTGCAGGCTGGAACAAACTTGATCGTAGAGGGTCGTCACGAATATACTGGGCTGGGATTATAAGGAAGGCACTTTTCCTTGTCATTGACTTAAAGCCCACAGCTGCCCACATCCGGAAAATTCCTCAAGTGGATAGTGGTCTTTTCGTACACGTTATATAACACGCAGACTGTTTCTGGAGGGAAATGAACATCTTGTTACTGATTTGTTTTTGGGCATTGTGTGTTTCGTGGCAGAGTCTAAGGCTTATTCATGCACCTCTGTTAGAAAGAACTGGAAGCGGGAGAGAGCAGGATGGATTCTGGCCTTGGGGAGGTTTAGTCAGTGTGGGCTGCAGGCAAATGGTGCAGCTCAGATAGACCTCACAGCGTGAGTCTGACAATAATCTGAGGTGACAGCCATGTTCTGTCCATAAACTCTGGTGGTCACAGTCTACACCATAAACTGGTGGCGGTAAAATACTGTGTCAGGAACAGCAGTGGTGGTTATGTTCCGTACCATAAACCGAGGTGGCGGTCACGTTCCATGCTATAAACCGAGGTTGCGGTCACATTCCCTGCTATAAACCGAGGTGGCGGTCACATTCTTTGCTGTAAACTGAGGTGGCGGTCACGTTCCGTGCTATAAACTGAGGTGGCGGTCACGTTCTGTGCTATAAACCGAGGTGACGGTCACGTCCCACGCTATAAACCGAGGTGTCAGTCACGTTCCATGCTATAAACCGAGGTGGCGGTCATGTTCCACGCTATAACCCGAGGTGGCGGTCATGTTCCACGCTATAAACCGAGGTGGCGGTCACGTTCCACGCTATAACCCGAGGTGGCGGTCACATTCCATGCCATAAACCGAGGTGGCGGTCACATTCCGTGCTATAAACCGAGGAGGCGGTCACGTTCCTTGCTATAAACCAAGGTGATGGTCACGTTCCGTGCCATAAACAGCAGCCATGTTCTGTTCCACAAAATATGATGGAGAGTATAAGATTCCATCAAAACACTGTCTTACCAAATGAGATTTATTCTGTTATTGAAATAGAGCATTTAATTTTTTATTATTTTTTTAATTTTCAATTTTCTATATCTCACCTTGCTAATGGCAACACATATAAAATCACTACCATCATAGGATCCAAAAATAAATGACAGTAAGGGTTTTGCAGAATTGTCTCTTACCTAAAGCAGATGTCACTCAAGAGCGGCAGAGGATGCCGGGAAATTAATGATTAGGCTCCCTAATATGTGCTGCCCCGAACAATCTTTGTTATTATTATTATTATTGTTATTATTATTAGCATGGAGACAGGGAAGATGAAAAGTGGCTGAGTAAAACTGTATAAAAATGCCACTTTTGCAGTTGGTAACTAATAATCTTATTAAATACAAGTAAATGTCATTGCGTTCATTGAATGGAGATGTCCCCTTTTCAAATCCTCACAGCATTACATACTTTCATTATCTGTGATATTTGAAAACTAACATTTAATGTGTGCGGTACATTATGTGTGAATCGTATATAAATCAAGCAGGGCTGGAACCCGCCCCCCCCGCCCCCCCCCCCCCCCCCCCCACCCCCCCCGCGCGCCCCCCCCGCCCCCCGACCTCGGGCGCAACGCCCGGCGCGCAC